>OV816023.1:139821931-139844431 GCA_929113105.1 Agrypnus murinus
ATATATATATATATATATATATATATATATATATTATATATATATATATATATATATATATATATATATATATATATATATATATATATATATAGTATATATATATTATATATATATATATATATATATATATATATATATATATATTGATGAAGAGTAACTAAAATAATAATGTACGTTGCTGTGCAATTAACTGTCATAATAAAGGTGGTGTAAAATCTTTGTTACTGTAAATTCATTAGTGCCATCTAACGGTGGTGAGTAGATCGTTAATGTTACTTTTTCTCATTTGTGGTACCTACTTTTTTATTTCAAATAGTTTTGGGTGAAGTTGCTCGAAGCCAAATTCCGTTTAAATCAAGGAGAATTTTTAAATTTAATTTTTTCTAGTAAATTAAGCGTTTTACAAATTTCACTTATCCAGAAATGCTTTTCTAACCAAAATAATCAAACCTAAAAATTTAAAAAAATACGCGTGTCTTCCCCATTCTTGCAAACTTCAGATTAACAAGTAATTCCCATTCAATAGTTACACAGCATTCACCACCACCCAAATGGTCTTTTTTATTTTTCTTAGAAACTATTAAGTTTATTGAAGACAAGTATAAAGAAGATTATTTTTGTCATTTCTCGTCTTGTTTTCGTACAATCAAGAAAAGATAGATATATGATATGAAAAACACCTAATTAAGTGAAAAAACTAATTAAGGTTAAGTGAATTTCGATCATCATGATTCCTATGCAAGCACAGCAATGACGTTCCATGAAATAAACAAACATAGCTATATGTACTTTGAGGTGAGATTATTTTAGTTCATTATTATCGATGGTTGGTTATTTTACTGATAAATTACAAATTATATTTAATGTATATATAAAATTGCGAACAGAAGTTGTGGAGTAAACAGGAGTGATGCAAATAGAAGTAACGAACTAAAAACGACAAATGCAACCTTTTCTGTTACGTGTAATTTTTTATTATTCATAATTATAAAAAAAAGCATGTAGGAATTATGTGAAAATTTGTTGGCCAATTGACACATCCAGAAGTATAAAACTCGGTAAAGTAACAGACCACAGGACGTGATTCAAGCTCCTCAGGTGTAAATTATTCTTATGTTTTACTTTATACTATATACTTATCTATAGTTTTTTAGGTAACGGTTAACTAATTAATTTAAATTTAATTTTTTTATAAACTAGTTATGAAATAAAACTGCAGTAACCCTTTTCTTTGCACTTGGTAGAATAACCCGTATATAGTCCAGCAATCTATTCTGGTGCATTTGCTCAAGAAACTTTTGATTACAAATTTTATATGGCCTATCTTCTTTCTCTTACTGCACAAAACATGGGGATTAAGTCTAATGACAGGTGCCCCACATAAATTTTTTTGAATTTTGGAGTACATGTAGAACATTCTATCGAATTATTTGGAAACATTTAAATACAAACTTATATAGTCCATACTATATAGTAAAGTATAAGTAAATGATAATGCCCTGGTTATGGACTTGTTTATATAGTTCGTATCACAGGTATAAACAACAAATAATATGGAAGTGAAAAATAAATTGTTTTTATTACTTAAGATTTTTGACTGAAGGTTGATCTTATTACGGGTCATATCTACAAGTACTTCTCCTCGAAGTATGTGGATCTTTATTTAGAAACTATTATTTGTTTAGCTGTTATTTGTTAAACTATTAGTTGTTATTTTGATTTGCCTTTGAGTATTTTTTAATGTAATGTTTCATCAAGTCACCAGTTCTAGTAGTTTTTGGTTTCGTTGGATTATTTTTTTGTTATGACTTAAAATATCTGTCAACCGGTTGTGGTAATAATTTGACGGAATTATAATTTTGTATTTTCGTTACCCTTGAATAGGGAATATATCTGCGAAATTGTTAATTAGCGAGTTATCATTTGCTAAATCTCATTTCTATACCTATTTATGCTCGCTAACCTCTTCAAGAGGATCTGCAGTAAACTACAGTCCCAGTCTACTTTGATGTAAGTTACCTTATATTGATGATTTTTAAATGTATTATTTTTGGGGAATAAGATTTCTTATTTTCTTACTTCTTTATAGTTGAAGTAATAATCTCCCGACGTCATAAACCAAACCGTTTATTGTTTCCAATTGACTGTTTGTCTATAGCCGTAAAACCCTCACTGAGAGGTAAGTTGTATTGGTTAAACGTATTTGCCTTATGTGAAATTCCTTTTTCTTTTAGGTTTTTTTTTTTCTTGTCTTGGTTTTCTCTTTACGTTTTTCCCTGTATTGCGTTAAATACTGTTGTTATTGGAACTTTTGAAGTACTCCTCCAATCCCATTTCTTCACAGCCAGTTCGCTCAAAAACAGCTGTATGGTTACTTTAGTGGAGACATCGCGAATTGCATGGTGTTTCAGATTCTTCCCAGATAAGTCCCGAGAAAGATAAATTTATTGACAAGAAATAGACTGAGTACCTTTTGTGTTTGGCATATCTTATTGAATTTTAGGATTAAGGCTTATAACTAGTAATATTGAAAACTTGGTAAACCCTCAGGAATCCAGAAGTCCCGTATCCTGTTTCTTGCGGAATAATTAATTCATTGTTATTTTATATGTAAAGCCGAATGATATAACACTACTCGAGAAATTATGAATTTCCGTATATCCATGAAAATCTTAACCTATAATGTCATTATAATCTTTAAGTCAAGTTTGACATTTGTATACTTTTAAATTGACGATCTAAATTAATTATTATTGAACTAAGCCTACTATCAGTCTGCCATACTAATCAGTCCTATACTGTTACATTAGTAATATTATCATAACTGTAAATTAGTTCCTATTACCGTATCCAATTATACAAAAAATTGAGCCTTTATTTGGTTGTCTTTGATTTCTATTTACATTATGTACCTGCACCTATAGTCCACTTTAGGAACAGCAGCATTCTATTGAGAATAAGAGCGTAAGTATCTGTATTCCCACTGTATTTGGAATCTCCGCACACATTCGTCTCGAATCACTTCGTGATGGCATACTGACTCGGAGTCGTGAAACTTCAATAGTATATTACATGCATTTTAGATGCAGTGTGCTCTTCACGTTGATCGTATTTCTTTAACAATAGCGTTTAGGTTTGAACGAAAATATACACAGACTCAATTAAGCCTTGGGCTTATAAAGCCTGTTGAGCTGATATATATATATATATATATATATATATATATATATATATATATATATATATATTATATATATATATATATATATATATATATATATATATATATATATATATATATATATATATATATATATATATATATATATATATATATATATATATATCAATTAAGGCAAATAAAGGAAGACAAAAAAAATCAGTCGAATATTATAAGATTTAAACAATCTAAATTGATGCAAATGCAATAATTGTATGCTTATGTCAACTGCAGTGGCGGTTAGTCCTAAGGGGTACAAGGGCTATTATAATTTTACATTTTTTTTGTAATTTTATTATCGGTTGCGGAAAACTAAACTCAAAACTAATTTCCCGTCCACCATCCACGCGCCAAACTATATCAAAGTTTATTTCCAGGGCATGCAAGAATCTGTCCCCAAACGTGTCTCAGTTTACGACATTTGACATTCTTCGGTGGAAGTAAAATTTGCCAATTTAAGCCGACCAGGGGCACAAATCTCGGTGTCTCTAACGCAGGCTGCAGATATGTTTAAGCGCCGGTGTCCACATGCGGGAATTCCCGCTGCGGGCCCGCAATTGCGGTCTACGATACTATAAGTTATAAGTCACAGTATTAGTATTGTTGTTGTTATCTGTTTTATTTCATCGCAACTCGCAAAATAGCTTGGTTGTTTTTTTTAAATTTTAATCGAGGTTTTAATTTAATGTGATTGTGGTGTGTTTATTTGTTTATTAAAAGAAATGGATCCGAATCCAGAAATAAATTCTGTTCAGTATCTGTTAAAAAGCAATCCAGTGCCGTTTGAGCAAAAACGTTTATTTAAACAAAAAGGTAGGCCTACTCCTGATTTAAAAATTACGAATCTACAAGTAAAACTAGAACGTATAAGAGAGTTTTTAATAAAAGCATATACGAGAAATATGAATGGATGTGTGGTTGTTCCGTGACAAATAAATTGTTTTGCTTTGTTTAATATTTTATACAGAAGTTACAGTGTGGACCAAAGACGGACTTGACGATTTAAAACATATAGCGGTAGGGCGAAAAATGATGAAAATTCTGTGACTCATTTAAAAGCGTGTATGGATTTTGGTCTTTTAGGAAAAACTGACATACGTGAACAATTAGATAGTGCATATTTGCGCCATAAATTAGAACATAATAAACAGGTGGAAAAAAATCATCACATTTTGCGTCGTGTAATCATGTGTGTAAAGTTTTGTGGAGCTTTCGAATTAGCCTTGCGAGTTCATGACGAGAAGACCGTCCAAAAATCCAGGTATTTATATTGGTTTAATTAATTTTGCTGCAGAATTAGATTCTGTTCTTGCAATACATATCAAAGAATCTAAAGTATTTAAAGGCAGTTTCAAAACCATTCAAAACGAGTTATTGGACGTTATGCTGGAAGTTTATAGGCAAAATAATAAAAGAAGTTAAATTTGCAAATTTTGTGGCTTTAGAAGCCGACGAAACAACAGACGCTTCTATTCAGCAGCAAATGGTTATTATAATTCGCTATTTTGTTAGTGGAACAATTTGTGAACGTTCTTGGACCTTTATTAAGCCGGGTGGCTACACAGCTGAAATATTATCAAAAGAATTGTTGGATGAATTGCAAATCATATTAAGATCCCTTTCGGACAGATCAAAATTAATTGCACAAAGTTATGATGTGCATCAGTGACGAGAGGTAAAGATAAAGGTGTTCAGAAGATCATCAAAGAGACTTTACCTTTAGATAAAAAGTAAGTTTTTTATGGTCTCTAATTTATTTTTTTGTGCCCACCCTCTGAAAAACCCATGAGCCGTCACCCGTCAACTGTAAGGGAATGCATTTGCTGCTAGAAAATGCCCTTGAAAATGGAGTAAGTGGAGAAAACATGTGCATTATTCTTCACCAATCATTTGTAAACATAGTTTTACACTTAGATAGTTTAAATATCGTCGGTCTAATTCTAATACCTCGTAACCCCCAAATCTCAATTTTTCAGGAGAACAAGAAAATGTCAACAAATGTAAAACAAAACTTTTTTAAATGGTTTGAATTCTTGAAATTTTGTTAATTAAATTTAAACAGACAAATGTATTAATTTATCGCGCGATTAAGCATACATACATTATTAAAAAGTGGGTTACCCATATCCCAAAAACTGTACCAGGTTGGGATACGAGGTATTTTTTAAATTGCTATAGAATAAAACTGGAAGTCCTGTGGTTTACGAGGAGTTTACTAATCGACTCAGCGCACTTTTTACCATGGGAATAGCTCATAATCCCAAAATCGCAAAAAAGTGGGTTACGAGGTATTAGAATTAGACCGTCGATATGGTAAGGCACGGCTTACTTTTAAAATGTAAAGCGGAAGAAGAAAGACAATGATACTACAATTGTGGAGGCATTTGGCTTATCGCAGTTTTGTCTGTTGGAACCAAATCTTGACAAATGCTTTTCTTTTGTTTCTTCAAAAGATGTTTTTTGTGTTATAAATGTTCCCTGGTAGTTCAAAATGTAATTTTTCTATTTGTTTGGTTTTGTGTCATAATTTAATAAAGATATGTGGTGCTTTACTGCTTTACAATAGATACTTCTACGAATAGCCAACAGTTTTAGCGAAGCCCGCAAATGAAAGACAATTTATGTCATTTAATAAAGTGCCGAAGACAAATGAGTGGTGCACTTATAATTAGATGGAGAATAAGTGAAGGGTATGAGGAAAACACAAAGAATGTCACACTACTTTGATTAGAGATACGTATTTTGATTGTTGTTGACAACAGCATTATTTTAAAGGTAATAAATATAACACCAGAAATATGTTTGCCATGGACTATAGGCATGTACTTTTTGCATGATAGTTTGTACACTAGTCACTAAGTGTACATGGTTATGGTTTTGAATAATATTTGCACGATTAATTTTATCTTTCCACACTTTATTACGCTTTTGTCCTTTTTCTTTTCTAGAGAAATTATGAAGAGACACTGATGAATTTTTTAAATGTTCTTATAATCAACAACGCAACAGTTAAACATTTTAACAATAAATTATGCTAAAAACGTGAACTATTATTATAATGCAAGGGTAAGTCTTAAATCAATATTAACAATGCAAATAATGTGTGGATCAGCAGTGTGCATCACTTCTTTATCTTCAAGTCAAGCAGTTGTGTTGGTATGATGTCACATACTAAACTCTCTATTCTTTAGGAGCCGATAGCTATGAAACTACTCACTGAATATGAATGAATGAAACTCACTAAACAAGTGAGGTTTTCATTTTAATTCTTAGAATTTTTATTTTCCGATAATGAACAAAAAATATGTGCTACACCTATGCTAAGTATATAATCTCAAATGGATAAAGGTTATTTCTTGTTTTAATTGTTTTGCAAATGCTTTATAACATATAAAAATTGTAATTTGCCGTCGTGTGTGACCTTGTTCATTCTCTGAGCTGTTAAACAACGGTCTGGTGGGCTACGGAATGACAGTTATGTTGTGATATACGATTGTCATTACTAGCAGCATGCAATACGATGACAATCAGCAAGCCTCGATAAACTGGTCATGGCTTGTCACTGTTGTGTGCGATATGCGAAGCGTCTTTATCAACTTCAAAGTGCCGACAATTGAGTAGGTATGCTGTATATTTTTATTCTGTGGTGTCACATTAACCAAATCTCTTATCAACAGGAGAAGAGAATTTAGAAGAATTTATTCATGACAATAAGTTTCAATTAAACAAGCATAATTTAATGTTTGTTTAACATTAATAAACAATCTACTGCATCTCATATTAGATTATAATAAATGCTAGTCTTTTTACAATTTTTTATTAAATATAAAGTGTGGACCTCCGCAAGATGTTTACTTGTAGTTAGAAATTTAGTGATTATGGTATATACGTAACTAACATTCTACATTTAGATTCTCTCATATTAAAAAATCATGTAAATCTCTGTAAATAATTAATTTTACTCAAAATTGTTTTGCATTTTAATAAATTCATAATTTGAAATACTGCAATATCAAAAATCTTTGCCTTCCATAGAATGAGATTATATAATTTTAAAAATACAAAATAAAGATGAAACAAAATAAGTTTTATATAATGTCTTAGCAGGGCTGTAGCTAGAGCAGGGCAAGTGGGGCTCGTGCCCACGGCGCAAATTTTAGATGGCGCAAATAACCTGGCAATAATTCCAATTGAGAATGAATTAGCAAAATCCATTAACTTTGATAAGAATATTGATGAGTTTGCTACTAGAAAGGCCCGTAAAATTAAATTGAAATAAAGTATGGGTATAATTTCTATTTAAATTATTTTTATTTTTGTGTTATTTAATTTTTTATTACAATTAACATGTATATGAGAAAGCTACTAACGATCGTTACTATATCTATATATGTATGTACAGTCTTCAGCAAATGCCTTGTCCCGAGCAGGCAACACATTTAAAAAATCTGGTAAAAAAACGAAGTACGTTTCGGAGCATAGTTTCTTTTTCCATTGTTTACAAACATCACAGTAGATATAACCAGTTTTAAAGGATGCTACCATATCTAGAGTGGCTCTGTATAACAACAATAGAGTAATAAAAACTTCTATTTTCAAGTGAGTTTCTTATTGTACTGGAGTACAAAACAGCCGTTTCACTTCTACTATCGTTACTTCTATTTTAAGAAATTAATATTGTATAATTTTTTCTATTTTATTATAAACTCTGTTAATTTATTTAAGAGTCTGTTTTTTATTTACAAAGTTTAATTATTTTGTAAACACTAAAAAAACTAAATTTTTAGTACTAACTGTAATAAGTTTTTATTGTAAAAAATAGTAAAAATAATAAATAATCAAAATTAATAATTATAAAAAGTAAGATAGAATGATTTATCATTTATTCTCCAACATGGAAGATAATACAACCACGGCATATGCAAAAATGTTTAAAAATATTTCACTTTGTTGTTATCTTAGTTTAATTATACCGTTTTAGTTTAAAAGAAGAGGGTAAAGGTTTTGTCAGTGGAGGAATTTCAAAATCCTTAGAAAGGTGAATGAAAGTCTCTTGTCAATTCTTGAATGAAAAGATTAGAAAATTATAACTGTTCATTCGTTAAAGCGGAAAGTAAGTCTTTGAGTTTTTCTCTGAAGCATATGAATTTACGTTGTAGGTAAAAAATAACAGTTATTTAAGTATTTCATACAAAATTTATTTTAATATGCATTTGTTGTGACTATCTAATTAAATACGAATTTCTAGCAAACAAATTAAAACAAGTTTACTTACTCGGAACAAGACATTTGCAAAAGACTGTACTTATTATGTGTTGTTAAAATATTCTTCTTCATTTTGTAAACTACTACTTATTTTTTGTTTGAAATACAATTTACTTTTAAACAATTCAATAATTTTATTTCACCAATACAAATAATATATTTACATTTTAAATGAACTTGAGATGGGGGGGGGGGAGGCGCAAAAAATGTCCCTTGCCCACTGCGCAAAATTTGCTAGCTACGGTCCTGTGTCATAATTCAATTTGATGAACAATAGATATACTAGCAATTACTTTTTTCAACTTAGAAAAGGTTCGTTGCTAGAATTTTTTTTTAAATATGGAAAATGACAATAACTAAATAGTTGGAGATTACTGCAATGGAGCATTCTCGAAGCTTTCTAAAGCACTACCTTTTCATTTGAACCTTCAAGTTCCAAATACAGTTACAATTAATATTTGACACACGTCAAACTTTAAATGCAGTATGCGCTGGAGCAACTAGGGCATGTTGCTCTAAACCAATAATTGAAAGAAGCAAGAATAATAGTTTTTAAACATGCAAATTCTGATGACACACGGCAGAGCTGTTACAACGAATCATGATTTAAATCTTTTTCGATTTAAATCACTATTTGAATTAAATCTTTTGTTTTAAAAAACTTTTGTCCAGTAATGATTTTTTGATTTAAAATCCTTTTAAGAAGTATCTTTGATTTTCTTTCAAAAAAAGATCAGATTTAAATATTTCAAAGTGATTTTAAATCATATTTAAGGATTCAAATCTTTTCTAAATATTTAAATATGTACTTTTAAAAATGATACCTAAAAGTGTGTCATGAATCATTGTGTGTCGCCTCCTTTGGACTGTTGATTACTCAGCAGGTATGTTGCTGCTATTATAATAAAATTGTAATAGTTCTATTTCAATTTATAAAAACCTATTACACTGTTTTTAAAGAAAAGCCTCGGGTTGCTGTATACTATGAACAAATCCATAGTTAAGCTATCCCTCATATTTTTCTTAAATTATAATCTCGTCAACATAATTGGAAATATGATTTAAAAGCAAAGCAATTGGTAACTTTTTTATTGCCAGTCAACAATTATAGTAACTGTTCAAATAGATACCTTCCTGTTCATAGCATAATATAATAATTAATAAGGCACTGCAACTTACAAAATTTAATATTTATAGGTCTCACAAAATAAAGTAGTAGTTTCAGGTTTCAGTTTGTAAAAAGTGCCAAGAAACAATGTATACAAACAATAACCACTGAAAAATCTCAGATCACCGTTTATTAATTCATAATCGTAATCACTAATCAGTATGCATTATATTTATATTTATTACTGTATTTAAGGTAATAAGACAATTTTTTTTTATGGTAAATGTAGGTAGTTATAATTTCATTTTAAAATACCTAACGTATCAATAAGAACGTGTTTTTTTTTATTTTAGTGAATTTTTAATTTTGTTCACACAATGTCTCTTAATAATGCATTTCTTTTTTTTTAAGATGGAATAGGTTTTCTTTATAATTAATTAGAAGAAAGCATATTTTTCAAATTTATTCTTATTGATTTTTATATGATTTAATTTATTAAACGATCTAAAATCTTCAAAAAGCATAAATTATGGAAAATGGATAAACTATTTTTTAATATAATAATTACAAATTATTTGATTTCCATAATAAAATGTTATTTTTGTCATAGATTCTTAAATATATGTATCTTGACATAACAAATTTATCAAAACAAAATTTTCTTTACATTAGCACACGACGAAGGGAGAACTGTAGGTAGACAGGGTACTGAAATGCATCAATGGCAAATAATGCTTTTAAAAATATAATTTATTAAGGAAATCGCAAAACTAAGGCGAGCTATCAAATCTACAGTGTAATAAATCCTTTAACTTAAAAAAGGAATTCCGTAAATTTAAGTCATCACCTCATCACAAATTACATGCTGAAAATGGCTAAAGCTATCCGGTATCACGTGAATACCATTCGCTGCAAGCTTATCATGCAAAGGTAGTGCAACATTCAGTTGCATCACCGACTCCCTTTTAGGCAATTGTATAAAGAGTAACTATCCTAAACATGAGTACAGATTGCGATGCGCCACTGATATGTGGTGATAGATGCCAGATGAATGTGTTTTCAATCGTATTGTTTATTCAGGTGGATATGAATGGGTTACGGGTGACTCATTTCTTTTATTTTTGCTTGAACTTATATAGTAGCTAAAATGAATTAAAATCTCTTTAATATTTAAAATCATTTTGCAAAAGAATTAAATACTTTTTAGTAATTTAAATCATTTTTAGGATTTTAAATTTTTACCAAATGATTTAAATCTATAAAAAGTATTTAATCTTTTGCAAAATGATTTTAAATATTAAAAAAGAGTGAAATCTTAAAAGATTTATACTTTACAGACAAAAGTATTTATGCATTTCATAAAAAAAGTATCTTTAATTTTGATTTAAATCATTGATTCATCGTAACAGCTCTGTGACACGAGTAGTTTTTCCATATTTCCAAGACATAGTCATTTATACCTATTGTTAACTGGATCACACTACATAAAAAATATTTTTTGTTAAAAAGATGAAAGATAACTATTTTAATTCATCTTCATCGTCACTTAATTGAACACTAGTATTTTTAACAAAAGTGCTATGAGGTGTGACACATGTACTTTTAGCATGCCACTGGGATAAAAATTCACTAAATTTAGAATAATGAACTAACCGACACACATGTCGAAACCAATGAACCAAGAATAACAAGAGACAATCATCTGGGTCAGTTATCTCCGTTTTTCTTCCTGAAGGTCTATCTGTACAAATGCTAGCTATATCTACAACATATCCTTCAGTGAAACGTTTGGTTTTTAATTTAGAATGAAATGTTGGATGAGGCTGTTTCTTAGGCTGCTTATCGGCACCTACTATATATTTGTCAATCAGGTATTTATAAACGAAATCATAGAAATGTAAAAATTCCGAACATAATTCTCTTTTAATGTATCGCATAATATTACGTTCAACAGTTTCATCACGTACTGTATGAATTGTTTGTGCAGCGAGGAATGTAGTTAAAGTCATTAATGTTTTCATCAAAATATTAGTATCCAATTCTATCAACCACGGAGCTTGTAAACTTGACATTTCTGGTACAGTAAAACCATGAAGTACATTGATAGATTCAGAAGTTTCCTTTGTGTGAGATGGCAGAATTTTAACATTATATTGTTTTAAAGAGAATGTTGCAGTTTCTTCTTTAGGTTTTTCCTGATCTTGAGAAGACGAACCAGCAGTTTCTCTCAAATCTTCTTTACTTTGAAAATGTTTCTATAAAATAATGAAACTTATGAAAATAGAAAAAAGAAATTGTAAATAATTTACTTGTGTTAAGACTTTGCAGATAAAATGCAAAGCACATAATAAGCCTCCATAAGTAAGACGGTGAGGTTGATCATTAACTGCTGGTGGAACACGAAAATCATATTCTACTAGTACATCGTAATAAGGTGGTTTAAACACGTACAAGTCTAGAAATGCTGGATTACATCGGGAAATACATTTACAAGACCATGTTATAATATCCAAAAAGCTGAAAAAAATAATAGTATTTAAATAAAAAAAAATTACTTCAATTAATAGCCCAGTAAAAATGATGCCTACTTATTTGTAATGCTAATTAAATTTGATGGAGGAATGATATTTTGTTGTTTTCGTGATGAACTCATATCTGTTGGAATAAATATCAAGCTTTTTGGTCTTAAAAGTACTCCAATGGCAGAATTCAGAACTTCCTTTATTGTTATCTATATAAATTAGATTAATTATGTAATTTGCATTAATTAATAAAATCTGCAAGAAATCTTACCATGATATTTACATATGATTGACGATCACAAGCACTCCAAAAATTTTTATATTCTAAAATGGTATGAATATAGCGTAAAATTTCCTTAACTAATTCCAAATTATATGAATTCGCTAATATTACAGCTGACGACAGAGCATCAACAAAGATCCATTGATGGATAGATATAAATTCCAGTGTTGTCCATATAATACTTTTAAAATTAAGAAAAAGTACGTGATTTAAACGAATAATATGTATGTATATAGTCCACCAATTTTGCAGATGCTCTGGAACATTTGCCTATAGATAAAAAAAATCAATTAAAATAAAGGAACAACTAAAACAATAACTTACACTACTCCGATCATACGATTTTAATGTATAGTTCAAAGGTGGAAGTGTTTGTCGACTCATTTCAACCAGATTTATATAGTTAAAATGATGAACTAGTGGTGATTCAGAAAATTTTAGTAAAGCAATTGCAGCAAGCTCAGAAATTCTTACAGGAAGAGAATGTTTTATGCAAAGGCCTAGGACTTCTACTAATCTTTCAACAAATCGTATATGTATAAAGAAGCTCTCAAGCTCAGTTACATTTTTGTATTCTATCAACGCAATTATAGTCTGAAGTACTAATGTCCAGGCCATATAGTGTGATTCATTTTGTGAATGTTGATGAAAGACTATTGTGTATTCATGATAGAATATTGGTTCAAAAATATTTAAAAATGGCAGTACCAGGATAGAATCGCCCTCTAGAAATTCTTTTAAATGTGTTACAGTTTTAGAAACACATGCCAACACAGCTACTTTACAATTCACATCTAATATTTCATAATACTGTGAAAGATTAAATAATATATTTGTCAGAACTGTGAAAATTTTCCCTTTTTCAGTATCACTTGCTTCAAGTGGAAATTCAGCAAATAATAAATATAACTCGGCCCATTTTCTAACAACCTTCATTTCTTTTGCTTCATCTGAGCATATGCATAGTAACAAGCCATTTAAACATCTTTGAGCTGCATCTGCATGATTCCATTCACAATCAAAATAAGGCTCATTAAGTAGTTTAATAGATAGCATAAAATTTTTCCAAATCGTTATAACCAATTCTGCAAGTGAACAATCTGTACCTTTACAGCTTCTCCTTTTACTACTAGCAATTTCAGTTAAACGCTCCATCCAGGTGTTGAGAAATTCAGCAGAATTGTCTAATAAATATTTAAGTGCTCTGGTAAATTTTTCTTCAAAATTTTCATTTTTCTTCTTGGAAACATGTAATTCAAATACAAGAATTTCCAATATCTGAAGTAATACATCTACAGGTACATGTTTAGATTTAATTAAAGGAGCAGTTAATGTGGACCAGAAATCTTCTTGATCTACTAGTTTCTTTAATAAATGCTGATTATTGTGTCTCCATAATTCATGCAACAAATCCAATATTGCTCCATTTAAAGGAACTACTAAGGCATTAGGGTTCTGGAAAAGAAAATATAAAATTTATGTTACGTAATGTACACTTAGCTATGGAGCTTGTGTGAGAGGGAGGGGGCAATTATTATTATTATGTAGACCAAACAAATAAAATAAAACTTTCAAACTTTACAAATCCATATACTTGGACGATTATTCTAGAGCCAGCATAAAAATACCGCCCAATGACTTAAAATCTTATTACTTATCGGCCAATAAGCTTGTTACCTATAGTGTCCAAGATGCTTGAGAAGCTGCTACTGGACAGGATTCTACCAGTTATCAAAAACGACAAATCAGTCCCTGATCACGAATTTGGTTTTACGCAGATTACTACAATTGAACAGATTCACCGAGTTGTTCTAGAAATTAATGGAAGTTATGAAAATAAGCAATACTGCTTTGCAGCATTTCTAGATATATCACAGGCGTTCGATAGTGTGGCATATTGGTCTCTTATACAAGTTACGCATCCTTCTCCCCACAAACTACTTCATGGTCCTTAAATCCTACCTCCATAATAGACACTTCCTTATTAAGCTTGACACTGAGTACACAGAACTCTACCCCGTAAATGCTGGAGTATCGCAAGGCAGTATCCTCGGACCACTGCTCTATCTATTATACACTGCAGATCTCCCTACAACACCAAATATCAGAATAGCAACCTGGGCTGATGACACTGCAGTGTTAGCGTCTGATACTGATCCAGCCATTACTTTTCAACTACTGCAAACCAATTTAACTGAAATCTAAACATGGCAAAAAAATGGAGAATAAAAACAAACGAAACAGTACACAAAGAGAAACTTGCCCCTCGGTTCATCTAAATAATTAACAGTTGCCTCAATAAGAGAAAGTTAAGTACCTTGAACTATACCTATAGGAGCCTTACTTGGAGAAGACTCATCTTCACGAAATGTAAACAGCTAGAACTGACCATATCAAGAATGTACTGATTACTTTGACGCACCTCTAAACTCTAAAACTTGGGGACGGCATCTACCTCTAATATTGAAATTCTGGATCGTTTACAGGGAAAAGTGCTGCGCATGATAGTGAACATGCCTTGGTTCGTACCCAACGCACTTATTTGAAATGATCTCCAAATTCCAATGGCCAAAAAAGAAATCTGACGCAGTTTGCAGTATAGTACTCGACTACATATCCATCCTAACAATTTAGTAGTGGTTAAAGCTAAAGTAATGCCATACAAACTAATTTTAAAGGAAAATACATACATAGTCTTACCAGTCAAAAACGACAATTAATAATAGTAATTAACCTGGTGTGAGAGTTACTTGAGTGAAACGAAATTTATAAATTTTTAGTGTTTATTGCAACAGAATAAAAAATCTTAAAAAAACCTATAAAAAGGAATCCAAAAACCCCACAAAAGAAGAAAAATTGGTGGACAGAATAACTGGAAGATATATAAACTACTTACAAAGAAATGTTATTTAACATAGATCAAGACGAAAGGATATAGATATAGAAACACATTGGTAAATAATGAAGGGAAGAATTATAGAAGCCTCAGATGAAAGCATAGGATATATCAGGTTCAGTGGAAGAACAAGCACTCAGGCAACTGAATGGCTGAACTACGCCTCTGCAAGTTATTTATTATATATTTAATTAATTATTTTGTATGCTGCGGCAATAAATATAGAATAGAATAGAACTTTATTATATAGGTAATCCTAATATACAAACCAAAAACAAAATATTTAAATATGAATATTGAAAATTATAAACGTTACTGGCTGCAGGACCTTAAGTACTTAAAAAGTGTTGAATTTCTTTCTTTT
Organism: Agrypnus murinus; assembly: GCA_929113105.1. Taxonomy (NCBI): domain Eukaryota; kingdom Metazoa; phylum Arthropoda; class Insecta; order Coleoptera; family Elateridae; genus Agrypnus; species Agrypnus murinus. The sequence goes on from OV816023.1 coordinate 139,837,593, forward strand.
ATATCGTTTGGAAGCTTATTATATTCTAGTAATCCATTATGAAAAAGCATTTTTGTAGTTCTAGTGTAATTAGTTCTATTTACATAAAAATTAGTATTATTACTTGTGGGGTAAGAGTGAACTTCATTGTAGTACAGTCAGACCTCGTCGTTCGCGGGGGTTAGGTTCCAGAAGAATCTCGCGAAGCGCAAAACCGCGATGCGAAAGGTAAAAACGGGATTAGGTTCCTTAAATTTTATTTAAAGGTATGTATGTACATATATATGTACATACTATGCAATATTCAAACATAAGATATAAGACAAAAAAGTTTAAAAAAGGATAACTGATGTACACAAAAAATTAATCATCTGAATTTGATGGTTTAGTAGTCGACTTGCTCTTGAAAAAATCCGTGATTGATTTTTGAATTTGTGCTTTTCTTAGTTCTGAAAAAAGTTGCCTGTAAGGTGAAAATATGTTGTCTATTCCTCTGTTCGTAACTAAGCTTCTTTGTGTATCGGGGTCTATCTCAGTAACTTTACATTTTAGCTGTGATACCATGTTAAATAGCTGTTGCAGTTCCTTGATTGTCAGCGGGTTTTTAGCACAAACCTCTTCTTCTTCCGAACTCACTTCTTTATCTTCTTGGGTCAGTTCTTCAAGGTCATCATAAGCAAGATCTTCATTTTTGCTTTGAGTTAACTCTTCCACATCTTCTGCCTCAATTTGTTCAAAACCTTCCCTCCCCACCTGTTTGGCTATTTTTACAATTCTTTCAATTTCTTGTTGCGAATTCGGTTCTACTGAAGTTTCTTGCACACAGTTAGGCGATAGCTTTCGGCAACAAGCATTAAACGTTGAGGACTTGACTTCTTTCCATGAGGCATCAATATTGTCGATCGCGCTTAAAATGGTATATTGATTCCAACAATCTCTCACAGACATTTCTTCATTTTTTTCCAAGGTGGTTAAAATATGAGAAAAGCTACGTCGTGTGTAATAAGCTTTAAAAGTTGCTATAATACCTTGGTCTAATGGTTGTAACAACGAAGTTGTATTGGGTGGCAAAAACATTACTTCTATGTTTGTCCCAACACCTAATGTTTGTGGATGTACACGAGCATTATCCACTAAAAGCAGCGCCTTGAAGTCCATATTTTTCTTCTGCAAATACCTCTTGACTTCTACAGTGAAACAATTTTTGAACCAATCCTCGAATAGTTGTGCGGTTACCCAAGCTTTTCTGTTGGCTCTCCAAAAAACCGGTAGATCGGATTTCTTTTTATTTTTTAATGCACGAGGATTTTCTGCTCGGTAGACGAGCATTGGTTTACACTTGAAATCACCAGAAGCATTGCCACAGAAGAGTAAGGTTAAACGATCTTTAGCTGTCTTAAATCCTGGCGCAGTTTTCTCATCTCTTGAAATATAGGTCCTGCTTGGCATTTGTTTCCAAAAAAGACCCGTTTCATCGACATTATACACTTGATCCGGGTGGTAACCTTTTTCTTCAATATATGCGGCTAATTTTGGAGGAAATGTTCTAGCTGCTTCATGATCAGCGGAAGCTGATTCGCCAACTAATTTCAAATTGTGGAGATTAAAACGCTTTTTAAAATTGTCAAGCCAACCTCTACTAGCTTGGAAAGACAGGAAAGACAAGTCAGGTCCTTTGCTAGTGGAAGCCAGCGGCTGAGAATCCGCGAGGTCTTCAAAAATGCTTGCAGCTTTATTTCGGATTATAAGTCCACTTAAGGGGGCATTTCGTTGTGTTTGATGTTCTATCCAAACATTAAGCATTTTTTCCATTTTTTCTAATAAAGGGTTTCGTCGACTTACATATGCAACCTTCAGCGTTGATTTAGCTGCAGTCTGAACAGAAACTCTAATTTTGTCTTCTGCTTTCTTTATGTATCGGACAGTTGATTCATTTATCCCGTACTCTGTAGCAACTGATGCGGCACTTGAACCACTTCTAAGTTTATCTAAAATTTTCACTTTGTCACTCAAAGCCAGAACTTTTCTTCGTTTTTTGTGTGGCAAATCTGAAGGAGAAACTTTACATTTTGAAGACATGATTCTCCGTTTTTTAAAAATTAAACGCAATCGAATTGTCTACAGAAACGCTCGAGACGGCAGTGATGCTTGAACTGAAATACATATATGCACTCTAACGAGTCAACTCCGGCTTATATTAACTTAGGTTGAGGGGAATCCCTTGAAATATTTGAAGAAAAATCGGGGAAGTACATACATACTCGGTATAACGTTGTGTTTTGTACTTACCGCTCTCAAGAAACACTTGAACATGCGAGTTCGAGTCTAATACACCATACGAATCTGGATATCAAATTTCCATTTGTTTATTTTTGCTACATACATATTTTGAAATCGAGTTATGGACGCTTTGGTAATATGAGATTCAAACGAGTAGACTTAATAAATGTGTTTACGAATACATGTAAAACAATTATGTAATAATCTTTTTTAGGAGTTCATGACACAAAGTGCATACGTTCGCTTTATTTAGGTACATACATACTTTGTTAACTGAAAAAGTTGACGTTGCAATTATATCCGCGAACGGCAAATCAATCCGCGAACCGCAAAGAAATCGGAGCACATGAGTGTACTGCGTAAAATCAAATCCGCGAAACACAAATTCGCGAACGGCAAGGTCTGCCTGTATATGATAAATTGATTAAAGTAAATGGGGGTTTTAAATTTCTTTATTTTGAAGATGAGAACCATTGCTAAATATAAAATGTGATCCTTTTCAAGTTTTTACAAAAAGGTCAGAAGTAGTAATTTATGTTTAATCCCTTAATCCTTACTTTATCGAGTTTTAAAAATGCTTACGGTAAAATATTAATACAATAGACACCCGTACGCTTAAAGTTACTGAATCAGGAATAAAAATTGCAAGAATTTGTCCGTGTTTTTGTGAAAGAACTGAAAAAGTAAACAAAAAACATTTTAAAATACATGTGCTAAACTTTGCACGAAAAAACCAGAAGTTGCAAGTGCAGGCCAGATCGTAATTCATAAATCATAATTCTCATTTTTTTTCTTTGTCAGTAGGTATTTTAAAAACGTTTAAAGTAAAATATAAAATAAAAATATTCTAGCAAATAGAAAACCACATGTCTAACGATACCGAATGCAAATTACCAGAATTTAAAACGAGAATTTTATACATAAACGAATCATTTTCCTGAACTTTAATTTAAAATCTGATTTCTAATTGAACTGTGTTTGAATTCATACAAGTTATAACATTCAGCTACCACGTAACGATACCTCAGAAGTATTCGTTAAAATATCGAATGCGTGATAACGATTTTCGTAATAATTTGTCTTACAGAATACAAAAATAACGAATTTCGATATTATAACGAACTTCGATATTTTAACGTTCGTTATCTCGTCAATGAAGTCTTACATATAAGCGAGTTAGCGTGCTTTCCGTTAAAAATCCTAGATATTTAAATTCAGTCACAATTTCAATATGTTCCCCTGAAATATTTATATTTAGGTTATCATTGATTTGTTAAGATATTAACTTTAAGGAAGTTAGTATCTAGGAACCTAAATATATTTTCAAGAACAATATTAATTTTATTTACTGCCCTTACAGGATTATCATCAGTAGCTGCAATTAAAATGTCATCTGCAAAAAGGTTAACAAATTCACAATTATCAACATATCTTATTTACTTATTTATTTAGTTACTCCCAACAAAACGGGCATTGCCCAGCTACATTGTGGGGGAGTTCCCACATTACAATTATAATTATATACATATGGAAAAAAACATATTATAATACAAAACAAAGGAAACTAAACAAAAAATTATTTTTTTGAAAATTGGAATAAAACGAGATACGTATATCTGGTAACTAAATGTTATTAAGTATATTGAATACTGAATTCCTGAACGATAATACAAGGGATGGATCAAATAAATCAAAATTAATTTCAAAACTGATGGAGTTGATGGTTGTAGCCATTTGCGTTATTGAAGAAAAAGTCTTGCATTGGTTCTATACCTTGAAATGTACAAAAGGCTTCGACTTCGGCTTCGGGACCTGTGTGCTGGTACATATAACTGCACCAAAGGCCACAATTTGGGGTCTATTCTATTATTTATGAGCTTAGAAATAAAGCAGATGTCTCCCAATTCCCTTCTTTTATGTAACCTGATTATATTCAACTCGTTGCTAACGTCCTGATATTTATTATAATGAGGATATCTGCCATGAGCTTCTTTAAAGTGTAAATATTTCAAAAACTTATTTTGAACATTTTCGATTTTATTTTGATATGTGTAGTTTTAAGTGGCGCGCGAGTAAAAACAGTAAAATACTAAGACAAAATCAAAGGGAAAGATAACGTAAAGGCGAAATTGCGTGGTAACGATAATCTCTATTGCGTGAGTGCGACAAATTTACAAGAATGCCAACACGAGAAATTTAAAAAACCAGTGAATTTTAAAATTTATGCACACGAATGAAAAGTCAAAAAAAAAAAACAGCCCGCAATTTGTAAAACCTTTTAAGCAAGTGAAAAGCCGGAAATATTTTTATCTTGAACTGTGTATGTACACAAGTGAAAAACCTTATTACCTGCCGTGTAGATTTGAATACGAGTTTTGGGAAGATGCAGCGCTATAATTATGAATCTGATGGATCCTCAACTGAAGAGGGGAAAAGAAAAAGGAAAGTAGAGGAGGAAATCTTCATTAAAAGTAAAAAGACAACCAGATTACCAAGAAAAACAAAAAAACTGAAAACGCTGAAAATACTGAAACCGACCAGGAGCGTACTGAGCAGAAGGCATTTATGGAAATGATGAAAGAAATGATGATGGACATCAAAGAAATGAAAATAAACCAACACGCTCTCTACAATAAAGTAACCATATTAGAAGAAAAAGTAAATGAAAACAAGGAAGAATGGCAGGCGGAGAAGAAAGAAATGACTAAGAGAATCGAAAGACTAGAAAGCATGATTGAAGCAAGGGAAAAGCAAAATAAAAGAAATAATATAATAATAAAGGGGCTGGCAATGGATGGCAAAGAGGTAGAAAAAGAAGTAGAAGTAGTAGAGGCCTTTAAATTCGGAAAAGTCGAAAGTAGGAAAGTGTGAAATTGTTGCAAAAATATATACTTGGAATCAGAAAGTGGAAATAATGAATAATAAAAGCAAATTGAAAGGACAAAAAGTAATTATTGAAAATGATCTAACGGCCAAAGAACTGTCAATACAAAAGATTATTAAAGCAGCAGCAAAAAATGAAATTGAGAAAGGAAATAAAGCTAAAATAGGATATATTCTTCCCGTCTCTAGAAGTTACTGAAGCAATTAAAAAGCTTAAAGATAACAAAACCCCAGAAAGTGACATGATTCCAGCAGAATTTCTGAAATATGGAGGCCTAGCATTGTACAAAGATATACATAAAATAATTAGCGGCATATAGATCGAAGAGAAAATGCTACGGGAATGGGAACAAGGCGTCATAATACCAATACATAAGAAAGGAGAGAAGGACAAGTGCACCAATTATAGAGGAATCACTTTATTAAATACAGCGTACAAAGTCTTGGCATATCCATTAAAGAGGAAGTTACAATGGTTTAAGGAAAAACATAACCAGTGATTACCAACAAGGTTTTAGACCTGGGAGAAGCACGACAGATGCAATACACATCCGCAACCAAAAACTAGAAAAGGTCTATGCCCACAATTTAGATCTACATGTAATTTTTATAGACTTCAAAAACGCTTTCAACTATTAACAGAGGCAGAATGTTGGAGGCATTATAATACTTGGAGACCAGTAGAAAACTGAAGAGGCTAATTAGTATGACGCTGCAAAAAACAGATGCGGCGATACAAATAAATGGCATAACAAATAGTTTTAATGTCAATAAGAGGGTAAAGCAAAGAGATAGTCTATCTGCCCTTTTCCTCAATGCAGTGTTAGAAAGTATAATAATAAGAATTAATATTCAAGGAACGATTAACAAGAAATCTGCCCACCTAATCGCTTACGCAGATGACATAAGTCATAATCAGCAGAAGTAAAGAGTTAATAGTAAAAATACAAAATCTTGAAAAAGAAGCTAATATTATGGCTTGTTCATTAATGAAAGTAAAACAAAATATATGAAGTATAACAAGTTCTAAGAACCACTACAAGATCTTAAGGTACATTTTTGAAGCGGTAAATAATTTTAACTAGTAAGGATCCTTAATAACAACCCCAAAGTATCACAATAGAAGAATCAAAGAGAGAATAATAAAAGGGGACAAAAGCTTTTATGCACATAAAACAACTTTCAAAAACAAACAGCTGCAGGCAACAACAAAAATTAGAGTGTACAAGACAATGCTGCGTCCAATTATTACATATGCAATGCAGACATGGGCTCTTACTAAAAGGGAGGAGGAGGAACTGAGGCGATATGAGAGAAAAATCATAAGAACTATTTTGGGTCCCGTGAGACTAGAAGATGGGCAATACCAGGGAAGAATGAACTTTGCAGTGAAAAACTATTGAAAAACTATATAAAAAAAGACATTGTGAACCATATAAAAGTGCAAAGGTTAAAGTGAAGAAGTCAAAACACAAAAGCTATCAAGATAGTGACAGACTGGAAGTTGGACATCAAAAAATATAGAGGAAGACCAAAAGGTAGCTGCGACAGTGTATTAGAAGACCTATAGATTATAGGGGTGACAAGCTGGAAACAAAAGTGTAATAACAAAACGGAATGGAAAAAAGTGAAAGAAACTGCTAGAACACATAGAAATTTGTAATTTATAAAGAGTTTATGAGTTATAATCCCTCTCA
>OV816023.1:139849431-139936931 GCA_929113105.1 Agrypnus murinus
GTTTTCCAGGCACACTTTGAAAACATTTGCCCTATTAGTAGGTTATGCCAATTTATCAAATTAAAGAAGCAAATTAAAAAATATTTTTAGTACCTAATTAGAATCTAATCCTCCAATATAGCTAGATATATTAAAAACAGTTACATATAACTAGTACCTGCTTCTCTACTTTATCAGGGGTAAACAATTCTATCAACAAATAATTTTCTTATTACAATGAAAATATAAATTTGATATCAAAATATATTTCGTATACGTTATTAATACGCCTTTTATTACGCGGGCTAACTATTCCTTTAATAAATAATTTTTCCATATTTATTATAAACAATATATAACTGGTAAAGAAAACTCCCAATCTACTCCATAATTTAATAAACTTATAAAAATGTCAGCGTGACATATACATATATGTTTCGGCCTTTAAATTATTTAGCCATTCTCAAACTTAATTACTAAAATTATTTAACAAACATCTGTAAAAGGAATAAACTAATTAGATTGAATGTTGTACTAATTGAGTTATAATAAATTTTCTTACCTATAGTTTGAACAAACTTAATTAAATCAAAAATAATAACATCATTGATAAGTAAAAGTTTTCATTTTGCAGAAAATCTTAAACATTTTTATTTGGAAATGTTTAAACCATAAAATTAGAGAGGATTAAAAAACCTCAAACAGGAACTGTTAGGGAACCTCCATTACAAGTAAGTAAAATTATAAACCCAATCGGTAAATTAGAAACGGAAAAGTTAGAAGAGACCTCTATTAGAAATATGAACAAGCTAACAAAATAACAAACTATAATTTTAGATTTTTGGGTATAATAGGACTTTTTTGTATTTGATCATTTAAGAGTTCATAATTATTATCTATTAAATATTTATTAATTTCGTAATTTTCTAAAATTGTAAGAATTTGAGAATTATTACAAATATGTAAAATAGAGACATCCTTATTCCTATCTGTGGTGTGACCAGTATCTAGAATATGATTTGCAAAGTGAGAAATGTCAGATCTATTATTTCTTATAGCACTATAATGTTCTTTTGTTCTCGTGTTGATTTGGCGTTCCGTTTTACCTATATAAACCTTATTACAATCAGTATCACCACATTCTAATTTGTATATACCACTTTTTTTCCCTTTCTCAATTTTTTGTTTGTGATTAATTAACATTCTTTGTATATTTGTATTACATTTGTAAGCTATGTTGATATTTTCTTTGTGAAATATAGTATTAATGATTTCAGAAGTTTTTCCGTAGTAAGTTAGAGAAAAAAATTGGTTTTTGTTTTCATTATTGTTGATTTTACTTAAACCAGTATTGTTTTTTAATTCAATATTGAATTTATGTTTAGAAATGATTTTGTCAATCACATTATTTGAGTAGCCTGATTGATGACCTATCTGTCTAATAATCTGAAGTTCTCTTTCATAATTAATAGGATTTAATGGGAAAGTAAGTAATCTGTGTATATAGGCATGGAGTGCAGCTAGTTTATGAGAAGGAGGGTTATTACTAACAAAGGGTATAATATTACTAGTGTGAGTAGGTTTTCTATATATATTGAAGTCTAAAGAGTCACCTATTTTAGTGATTTTAATATCTAAAAAATTTAGGCAATTATTGAGTTCTTTTTCAAAGGTAAATTTAATATTGTTGTGCCAACTATTGATATAATTAACGAAATCCTCTAAATCGCTGTCACTTCCTTCAAACAAACAAAAGACATCATCAACATATCTAAGCCAAAGCTTACAATGATCATTAATAGGGTTATTTGAATTTAGAAAACTCTTCTCTAAGTTGTCCATGAAAATGTCGCTAAGAAGCGGAGATAACGAGCTGCCCATGGCAAGACCTTCATTTTGAACATTTTCATGTTCAAAATGAAGGTCTTGCCATGGGCAGCTCGTTATCTCCGCTTCTTAGCGACATTTTCATGGACAACTTAGAGAAGAGTTTTCTAAATTCAAATAACCCTATTAATGATCATTGTAAGCTTTGGCTTAGATATGTTGATGATGTCTTTTGTTTGTTTGAAGGAAGTGACAGCGATTTAGAGGATTTCGTTAATTATATCAATAGTTGGCACAACAATATTAAATTTACCTTTGAAAAAGAACTCAATAATTGCCTAAATTTTTTAGATATTAAAATCACTAAAATAGGTGACTCTTTAGACTTCAATATATATAGAAAACCTACTCACACTAGTAATATTATACCCTTTGTTAGTAATAACCCTCCTTCTCATAAACTAGCTGCACTCCATGCCTATATACACAGATTACTTACTTTCCCATTAAATCCTATTAATTATGAAAGAGAACTTCAGATTATTAGACAGATAGGTCATCAATCAGGCTACTCAAATAATGTGATTGACAAAATCATTTCTAAACATAAATTCAATATTGAATTAAAAAACAATACTGGTTTAAGTAAAATCAACAATAATGAAAACAAAAACCAATTTTTTTCTCTAACTTACTACGGAAAAACTTCTGAAATCATTAATACTATATTTCACAAAGAAAATATCAACATAGCTTACAAATGTAATACAAATATACAAAGAATGTTAATTAATCACAAACAAAAAATTGAGAAAGGGAAAAAAAGTGGTATATACAAATTAGAATGTGGTGATACTGATTGTAATAAGGTTTATATAGGTAAAACGGAACGCCAAATCAACACGAGAACAAAAGAACATTATAGTGCTATAAGAAATAATAGATCTGACATTTCTCACTTTGCAAATCATATTCTAGATACTGGTCACACCACAGATAGGAATAAGGATGTCTCTATTTTACATATTTGTAATAATTCTCAAATTCTTACAATTTTAGAAAATTACGAAATTAATAAATATTTAATAGATAATAATTATGAACTCTTAAATGATCAAATACAAAAAAGTCCTATTATACCCAAAAATCTAAAATTATAGTTTGTTATTTTGTTAGCTTGTTCATATTTCTAATAGAGGTCTCTTCTAACTTTTCCGTTTCTAATTTACCGATTGGGTTTATAATTTTACTTACTTGTAATGGAGGTTCCCTAACAGTTCCTGTTTGAGGTTTTTTAATCCTCTCTAATTTTATGGTTTAAACATTTCCAAATAAAAATGTTTAAGATTTTCTGCAAAATGAAAACTTTTACTTATCAATGATGTTATTATTTTTGATTTAATTAAGTTTGTTCAAACTATAGGTAAGAAAATTTATTATAACTCAATTAGTACAACATTCAATCTAATTAGTTTATTCCTTTTACAGATGTTTGTTAAATAATTTTAGTAATTAAGTTTGAGAATGGCTAAATAATTTAAAGGCCGAAACATATATGTATATGTCACGCTGACATTTTTATAAGTTTATTAAATTATGGAGTAGATTGGGAGTTTTCTTTACCAGTTATAGTAATGGTTGCTCCATTTTGAGATGGATATTAATATTAATTTAAATAAACAATATACATAAAATCCACATCGTGTCAGTTTGTTTGTTACCGAGGTTTGCTTCGTACTTTCCTGGACATATAGGAATGATGTAGAAAATCTCAACTAGGAAAATTTAGGAAGGAGTATATTTGGGGGTTTTTAATATCTACTGTTAAACAGGCGTTTTTTAGATATTTCTGTGCCTGTTGTTAGATTCTCAAAATTCCAATCCGCTGACCCTAAATTAGTACCCGAGACATAAGACCTTAAAGTTCGAAAATTGTTAATTTCCAGTTGATTTCAGCGAAATTTGGCATCCGATAGTTTTGACTTTGTTAAACCAGATGCTGTAAATCTGACCTAGATATGCAGTTAAATGAAGTTAAATCTTTATAAGTAATTCTTTTTAATGTTAGTTCAGAATCAATAGTATCTATTGAGATACTATTGATTCTGAACTAACATTAAAAAGAATTACTTAAGCATGCTTTTAACTGGATATTTATACAAAATATATGCCACTCATGTTTTGAAGTTTTTTAGGTTGGTTCCTTATTGCATATCTAGGTTCAATTGACACTTGTCTGGTACATGAAAGTTAAAATTCACTTTTCTTAAACCAAGTTTATGAACGTCTGCTTTTACAGCTTCTTTTCAGTTTGGCTTTATTCCATTAATAAATATTACTAAATATCTTTAACAGTATTTCGAGAATATGTACTACAAATAGCAATTTGCAGTCTCACCCCTCTCCCCAACCTTATTAAATAGAGATAATCATTCAGTTAATGTTTATTTTTTACATAGTACATTAAAAATATTAACTAGAATTTTACAATTAAAATTACAATTTACAATTAAAAACAGGATTTTAATACACCTATTTAATTACCTATTTTAAGTAATTTGCACTCATTCATGTTGTGTATAATAAACTAATATTTAGGCCTATTTTCGCCAGGCGAGATTGGAGTGCTAACTCCCACGTGAAGCTTTTAGATGTCATGCAAATATCAATTCAGTGTTAGGTAATCGGAATTTCAGAAAATCTTACAACAGGGTCGGTTTGGTTTAACAGGTTCAAAATCACCAGATGACGAATTTCGTAGAAATAAGATTGATAAATACAAAGTTTTGATCTTTCGGGCACCATGCAGGTACCACAATGGGATACGGCGATGGTCACAAGGGCAGTAAAAATTCATAACCGGAGTGCTGTCGAAGTGAAATAAAAATTCAGAATTGCAGGCCGGATAGCAGCGTTTGTTAATCAAATTAAGTTTCGATGAATACAGACTAGACCGTATTAAAAATTGTAACGAAAATATTGTTTCCCCTACACTTGACTGTCTCTAGTCTGGGTGAACGGCCAAGCAGTAGTTCGAGGTGTCGGACGAATTAGTATTCGAGACTAGACCCAGTATGCCAGAGGCCTGGGCAGTCGTTAGAGGTGTCGACGAGCACTAGCATCCGAGACTAGCTTGGGGCAGACCATACTGCGTTCACTCATAAAACTGGCTGTTGTCTACCCAATCCCAGGTTTAACCTGAGCAACGAATGGCAACCTCGCTCCAACCAGTGTGGTACTGCTAGCATTTGTTTCGCAAGTGCGTGCTGATTAAGCGTGTCTCAACTGCTTCCTCTTAGAAGGAACGTGGAGATAAAGTCTCACGACAGGCACTTCACATAAAACAATCTTGGAAATCATGTCTCTCATCTGGCTATCTCTGTTAAATGAACATGGATGAATCAATAAGATTAACAGACGAAACAATTTCTACAAGATTTGAAGTAAGAGTTTTGGGCAGTTTTCTGTTCGTTTCTGTTAGGAAAAAGATCATTTTCTTCATCCGACATGGAAGTGAACTTAGAAAAGAATTTATAAATAATTGTAAACAGAAATATATAATCAGAGCATTCTAGTCAAGTAAATATAAGCCTTAAAAGAAAAGCATTTGAGGATGCTCTCATCCTACAGTCACAAGAGTAGAGATTCACAGGCAAATTCAAGTAGCTATTGCTTTTAGAAAAAAATGTTAGATTGTATAGCAATAAAAGATTACACGTTTTAACTATGTAAAAAGAGCATTAAGAAATTATGAAATATACACCAGAAAAATAATTATCATCTCGACCATGACAACCGTAGTCCCAACATGAAGTTAATATATCCATTTTATTGCCCATATTTAAATCATAACTATCATCGCAATCAGGTCATGCTGATTTTGAAATCTAATAACAAGATCGGTCAGATTTAACAGGGTCAGAATCGCCGGATACTGAATTTTGCACGTACCATGCAGCTACCAATTTAGGATCGGAATGTCGAATATTTGGTAAGGTTTAAAAATTCTGGATACCGATTTTTTTAAATCGACTAGTTAATAACAATTCTGAAGCTTTCAGGCTCCATCCAGGTACCAATTTATGGCCAGCCGACCGGGATTTCAAAGACCTAATAACAGGATTAGCTTAAACAGGGTCAAAAACCTCGGATACCGAATCTTGGAGCAATTGACTTGAAAATAACAATTTTAGAACATCTGCGTATCATTTGGATAATGATTTAGGGCCCGCCGACCGGAACTTGTAAAATTTAACAACAGGATCACGTTTCACAGGATGAACAATCTTCAGATATTCGACCTTATATGTACACTCAAAGAAAAAGATGGGTAAAATCAACTAAAACAAGCCTATGAATTTGCGCCTATCCACCTTTTCAGTTGATTTAGCCGCCTTTAATTGGTTAAGTAACAAAATAAAGGTTGTTTAAGTGATAACGTTGAACAGGTTCATCAATCTATGTTTGTGTTGTAACACAATAATCTACATATAAAGATAGTTAAATTGTACTTCTTTTGTAGGTAGTCCAAAGGAAAGAATAGGTTATTTCAAACAAATGTATGGGTTATTAATCAAAATTTACGTTCATGTACAATCATAATTATTACCTTACAAAATATTGTTCAAATTAAATAGAATAATTTGGTTGGTCAACGAAAAATGTGGGTAAACTTTATAAATAAACAAATCCATAGTTTAATTTTATTAGTTTTCACCGATTAAGAAACCTATTGGACGATTAGATTAACTAAATAATTTGGTTGTTCTTATTTTGAACTGCAACAAATTTCCTACCGTTGTTCTAACAGTAACTGAGCGGTTTGCTTCAACTGAGATCATGTTTATACTTACTAAATTTACCGATTTGTTACTCAACAACTTTTTTAGTTGAATTAACCAACCATATTTTTTTCAGTGTATCATTCTGATGCAAATCTAGGGTTAACCGATAGAAATTTGTTTAACGGTATTAAAAACTCCCGAATATCAATTTTCAGTACAATTGAACGAACTTTATCTGTTGCATAAGACTTTCTCAGGACCACAGGTTTGGCACTTTTCTAAATTTTGTATGACATACCAAACTTTGTGGCATTAATATCTCAAGGTCGCTATAAATGTACTTTGACATTGAAAATATCAAAAAGTGTTATTTGAAAGTTCTTTGGGCCAAACTGAAATGGTTACCTCTTACAGGAGCTAAGAAAAATGATGATGAAACGTGAGTTTTTGTAATCACTCGAACCGTGGTTTTGCATTTTTTTCTATTTTATTATAGAGTCCTAAACAAAAAACCGAGCGATTGAAAAATCTGAAATTTAAAGATCTCGCTCCATTTTATGTGTAGAACCAATATTGTTCATTCCATTACAATTACTTGAAGTATAGTCTCAAAACAGAAACTTTTTACCGTGTAATTTTATAATATACATAACTATCAATTTATTTATAAGTAGCATTGTTTTTGTTGGTTAAATCACGGAAAAAATGACTTTTAGGAGTAGTTTACCCTTGATATTAGCATTTTTTTAAATTAAAAGTAACATAGTACTTTTCTACTTAATACGGGTTTTTTTTCATCAGCTTCAATTAACTAATTTTGATTTTTATGCAAATTGTCCCTTTTCATTGCTAAGTTTAAACATCTTTCTACCAAAAGTTAGCCTATAGAAGAAATACAATACAATAATACACAAGATTTGGAAAGACAAGAATAATTCTAAGAAATATTTTTTACCACACGTGGTGAGCGACAAGTAAGGGCGGAAGCTGATGGTCAAGCATTGTCGTTCCTTTATTATTTTCGTAAACATATGTATGATATTTTTTAAAACGTTTTGTAAATTTAATGTGGATATTTTTACTCATTTGCGTTTAATTACTACAACTATGCGATTCGTAATTTACTATGCTTATATTTAATTTAAAAAGGGACTCTTAGAAGGATTTTACTATTACTACAACTTAAAGGTTACTATTAAACTTTCTAATTGATGTCTACAAAAACTACATTTTAAGCGTTCTAATTATCAGATCTAATAATTAAAGGACTACGTAAATTTGAAAGATTTTATCGCCAGCAAATTATATAATGACAAACGACGGAATTTCTAAAAAACAATATGCGGGACAGTACGTTTTATATTTTGTTTCATCTTTACAATTCTGCTATCATTAATAGAATTTAAGAAAGAAATGGAAATATTCAAATTAGAATTTCAATCTTCATCTTTTATTAACTAAAAATATAAAAAAATATGTACGTAGCTATATCACTTCGGATTAAGCATTGAAACAGTTTTGTTTATTATGCAACACAAAAATTCTAAGGCCAACATTATCTTTCTCGTTATATTTATATTTGATATTTCCACGTTATAGAGTTATACAGTGAGTTTTACAGCTTAACACCCATGTATTTTTGTTATTTATAATCGAATCCATTTCAAATTTTTAACAGGTACCTATACAGCCCCTCAAGATTTGCGGGTAATTAAGAACCCCATTTATTATAAACCACTAGCCTTCTACCATGAAAGATAAATGCAAAAAATTGAAAAACATATTAGGCCTTGTTTAATCGCCCCTCGAAAACATCAGGACCTAATTTTGATTAAAAAATCCTTACTAATAATAATTATTTTAAATTTCAACTTGACACCTCCGTATTTTTGTTATTTACAATCAAAACAATTCCAAATATAAATACAAATTTATACAAATATATATTTTATCAGGTATAGCACTCCTTAAAAGCGATTTGAGTGTAATTAAAAACTCCATTTATTATAAACAACCAGTCTACTACGATCGAAGATCAATGCAAATAATCGAAGAAGCATAATAGGCTTTGTTTAAGTTACGTTGTTGCTTATGTTACGAAATTCTCTTCTGGGCTACCTGAAAACCTCAAAACCAAATTTTGGTTAAAAAGTCTTCAATAATAATTATTTTAAACACATTATTAGAATTGTATTAAAATTTTTATTTCAGCTTGACTCCCAGGTATCCTTTGCTATTATTATAATCAAAACAATTCCAAATTGTTGTCAGGTATAGAACTAAACCGTTAAAAGAGATTTGTGTATAATTAAAAAGTTCATTTATTAGTTACCACTAATAATCGAAAAAACATAGTAGGACTTGTAATCTTACAGAAAAATTATTTGAAATAAATTATTAGAATTAAAATTATTTTATTTTTTGGCGGATTTTAACCAAAATTTCGTTTTGGGGTTTTTAAGTAACAAATTACCGCAACGAGTTTTCCGATTATACAAGGCCTAATACTATTTTCGATTATTTGCATTTATTTTCGATTATTTGCATTTATCTTCGATCGTAGTAGTTTATAATAAATGGGTTTGTAAAATGCATACAAATTGATTTTAAGGAGATCTATACCCGATAAAAATTTGACACCGATTCGATTATAAATAATAAAAATACAAACGCGTCAAGCTGTAAAGCAAAACACAGTGTATCTAAAAATGTAAATACGTTAGCGAGCACAAAAGATAAATGATGAGACATATATATATATATATATATATGGTTAGCACCGAGCATAAAATTTTAATAGATGACCTAAGATGAGTGTCAGCGTGTCTATCGCTAAAGCGTATTTCATGATTACTTGCAGTTTAAAACGTTGCCAAACTGACGGACGCACAAGCATCGGAATGCTGTACAAGACATATACACCGCCGTATATTTTAAAAATCACGAGCGCCCCTAGTGGCGAAACGGTAGAACCAATATTTAAGGAAAGATTTCCACTGTGGTATCTTTTCTGTGTCGGAAGTTGTTGTTTATACAGCCTAAACTACTCTCAATAGGAAGCTGAAGGTTGTGGCACGGAAAGACCAGACAGCAGCAAATGTGTGCAATCTACTTTCCGGTGCTCTATGTGTTACGATAAGGGAGAAAACGTAGGAAGATGATTGTGCATCCGTATATGGACGCAGAAAGGTGGTGGACGCAGAATCATATGTATTTTCACAATGTACGGACGCAGAATCATTGGAGATATATATATATATATATATATATATATATATATATCTCCAATGATTCTGCGTCCGTACATTGTGAAAATACATATGATTCTGCGTCCACCACCTTTCTGCGTCCATATACGGATGCACAATCATCTTCCTACGTTTTCTCCCTTATCGTAACACATAGAGCACCGGAAAGTAGATTGCACACATTTGCTGCTGTCTGGTCTTTCCGTGCCACAACCTTCAGCTTCCTATTGAGAGTAGTTTAGGCTGTATAAACAACAACTTCCGACACAGAAAAGATACCACAGTGGAAATCTTTCCTTAAATATTGGTTCTACCGTTTCGCCACTAGGGGCGCTCGTGATTTTTAAAATATACGGCGGTGTATATGTCTTGTACAGCATTCCGATGCTTGTGCGTCCGTCAGTTTGGCAACGTTTTAAACTGCAAGTAATCATGAAATACGCTTTAGCGATAGACACGCTGACACTCATCTTAGGTCATCTATTAAAATTTTATGCTCGGTGCTAACCATATATATATATATATATGTCTCATCATTTATCTTTTGTGCTCGCTAACGTATTTACATTTTTAGATACACTGTGTTTTGCTTTACAGCTTGACGCGTTTGTATTTTTATTATTTATAATCGAATCGGTGTCAAATTTTTATCGGGTATAGATCTCCTTAAAATCAATTTGTATGCATTTTACAAACCCATTTATTATAAACTACTACGATCGAAGATAAATGCAAATAATCGAAAATAAATGCAAATAATCGAAAATAGTATTAGGCCTTGTATAATCGGAAAACTCGTTGCGGTAATTTGTTACTTAAAAACCCCAAAACGAAATTTTGGTTAAAATCCGCCAAAAAATAAAATAATTTTAATTCTAATAATTTATTTCAAATAATTTTTCTGTAAGATTACAAGTCCTACTATGTTTTTTCGATTATTAGTGGTAACTAATAAATGAACTTTTTAATTATACACAAATCTCTTTTAACGGTTTAGTTCTATACCTGACAACAATTTGGAATTGTTTTGATTATAATAATAGCAAAGGATACCTGGGAGTCAAGCTGAAATAAAAATTTTAATACAATTCTAATAATGTGTTTAAAATAATTATTATTGAAGACTTTTTAACCAAAATTTGGTTTTGAGGTTTTCAGGTAGCCCAGAAGAGAATTTCGTAACATAAGCAACAACGTAACTTAAACAAAGCCTATTATGCTTCTTCGATTATTTGCATTGATCTTCGATCGTAGTAGACTGGTTGTTTATAATAAATGGAGTTTTTAATTACACTCAAATCGCTTTTAAGGAGTGCTATACCTGATAAAATATATATTTGTATAAATTTGTATTTATATTTGGAATTGTTTTGATTGTAAATAACAAAAATACGGAGGTGTCAAGTTGAAATTTAAAATAATTATTATTAGTAAGGATTTTTTAATCAAAATTAGGTCCTGATGTTTTCGAGGGGCGATTAAACAAGGCCTAATATGTTTTTCAATTTTTTGCATTTATCTTTCATGGTAGAAGGCTAGTGGTTTATAATAAATGGGGTTCTTAATTACCCGCAAATCTTGAGGGGCTGTATAGGTACCTGTTAAAAATTTGAAATGGATTCGATTATAAATAACAAAAATACATGGGTGTTAAGCTGTAAAACTCACTGTATAACTCTATAACATGGAAATATCAAATATAAATATAACGAGAAAGATAATGTTGGCCTTAGAATTTTTGTGTTGCATAATAAACAAAACTGTTTCAATGCTTAATCCGAAGTGATATAGCTACGTACATATTTTTTTATATTTTTAGTTAATAAAAGATGAAGATTGAAATTCTAATTTGAATATTTCCATTTCTTTCTTAAATTCTATTAATGATAGCAGAATTGTAAAGATGAAACAAAATATAAAACGTACTGTCCCGCATATTGTTTTTTAGAAATTCCGTCGTTTGTCATTATATAATTTGCTGGCGATAAAATCTTTCAAATTTACGTAGTCCTTTAATTATTAGATCTGATAATTAGAACGCTTAAAATGTAGTTTTTGTAGACATCAATTAGAAAGTTTAATAGTAACCTTTAAGTTGTAGTAATAGTAAAATCCTTCTAAGAGTCCCTTTTTAAATTAAATATAAGCATAGTAAATTACGAATCGCATAGTTGTAGTAATTAAACGCAAATGAGTAAAAATATCCACATTAAATTTACAAAACGTTTTAAAAAATATCATACATATGTTTACGAAAATAATAAAGGAACGACAATGCTTGACCATCAGCTTCCGCCCTTACTTGTCGCTCACCACGTGTGGTAAAAAATATTTCTTAGAATTATTCTCGTCTTTCCAAATCTTGTGTATTATTGTATTGTATTTCTTCTATAGGCTAACTTTTGGTAGAAAGATGTTTAAACTTAGCAATGAAAAGGGACAATTTGCATAAAAATCAAAATTAGTTAATTGAAGCTGATGAAAAAAAACCCGTATTAAGTAGAAAAGTACTATGTTACTTTTAATTTAAAAAAATGCTAATATCAAGGGTAAACTACTCCTAAAAGTCATTTTTTCCGTGATTTAACCAACAAAAACAATGCTACTTATAAATAAATTGATAGTTATGTATATTATAAAATTACACGGTAAAAAGTTTCTGTTTTGAGACTATACTTCAAGTAATTGTAATGGAATGAACAATATTGGTTCTACACATAAAATGGAGCGAGATCTTTAAATTTCAGATTTTTCAATCGCTCGGTTTTTTGTTTAGGACTCTATAATAAAATAGAAAAAAATGCAAAACCACGGTTCGAGTGATTACAAAAACTCACGTTTCATCATCATTTTTCTTAGCTCCTGTAAGAGGTAACCATTTCAGTTTGGCCCAAAGAACTTTCAAATAACACTTTTTGATATTTTCAATGTCAAAGTACATTTATAGCGACCTTGAGATATTAATGCCACAAAGTTTGGTATGTCATACAAAATTTAGAAAAGTGCCAAACCTGTGGTCCTGAGAAAGTCTTATGCAACAGATAAAGTTCGTTCAATTGTACTGAAAATTGATATTCGGGAGTTTTTAATACCGTTAAACAAATTTCTATCGGTTAACCCTAGATTTGCATCAGAATGATACACTGAAAAAAATATGGTTGGTTAATTCAACTAAAAAAGTTGTTGAGTAACAAATCGGTAAATTTAGTAAGTATAAACATGATCTCAGTTGAAGCAAACCGCTCAGTTACTGTTAGAACAACGGTAGGAAATTTGTTGCAGTTCAAAATAAGAACAACCAAATTATTTAGTTAATCTAATCGTCCAATAGGTTTCTTAATCGGTGAAAACTAATAAAATTAAACTATGGATTTGTTTATTTATAAAGTTTACCCACATTTTTCGTTGACCAACCAAATTATTCTATTTAATTTGAACAATATTTTGTAAGGTAATAATTATGATTGTACATGAACGTAAATTTTGATTAATAACCCATACATTTGTTTGAAATAACCTATTCTTTCCTTTGGACTACCTACAAAAGAAGTACAATTTAACTATCTTTATATGTAGATTATTGTGTTACAACACAAACATAGATTGATGAACCTGTTCAACGTTATCACTTAAACAACCTTTATTTTGTTACTTAACCAATTAAAGGCGGCTAAATCAACTGAAAAGGTGGATAGGCGCAAATTCATAGGCTTGTTTTAGTTGATTTTACCCATCTTTTTCTTTGAGTGTACATATAAGGTCGAATATCTGAAGATTGTTCATCCTGTGAAACGTGATCCTGTTGTTAAATTTTACAAGTTCCGGTCGGCGGGCCCTAAATCATTATCCAAATGATACGCAGATGTTCTAAAATTGTTATTTTCAAGTCAATTGCTCCAAGATTCGGTATCCGAGGTTTTTGACCCTGTTTAAGCTAATCCTGTTATTAGGTCTTTGAAATCCCGGTCGGCTGGCCATAAATTGGTACCTGGATGGAGCCTGAAAGCTTCAGAATTGTTATTAACTAGTCGATTTAAAAAAATCGGTATCCAGAATTTTTAAACCTTACCAAATATTCGACATTCCGATCCTAAATTGGTAGCTGCATGGTACGTGCAAAATTCAGTATCCGGCGATTCTGACCCTGTTAAATCTGACCGATCTTGTTATTAGATTTCAAAATCAGCATGACCTGATTGCGATGATAGTTATGATTTAAATATGGGCAATAAAATGGATATATTAACTTCATGTTGGGACTACGGTTGTCATGGTCGAGATGATAATTATTTTTCTGGTGTATATTTCATAATTTCTTAATGCTCTTTTTACATAGTTAAAACGTGTAATCTTTTATTGCTATACAATCTAACATTTTTTTCTAAAAGCAATAGCTACTTGAATTTGCCTGTGAATCTCTACTCTTGTGACTGTAGGATGAGAGCATCCTCAAATGCTTTTCTTTTAAGGCTTATATTTACTTGACTAGAATGCTCTGATTATATATTTCTGTTTACAATTATTTATAAATTCTTTTCTAAGTTCACTTCCATGTCGGATGAAGAAAATGATCTTTTTCCTAACAGAAACGAACAGAAAACTGCCCAAAACTCTTACTTCAAATCTTGTAGAAATTGTTTCGTCTGTTAATCTTATTGATTCATCCATGTTCATTTAACAGAGATAGCCAGATGAGAGACATGATTTCCAAGATTGTTTTATGTGAAGTGCCTGTCGTGAGACTTTATCTCCACGTTCCTTCTAAGAGGAAGCAGTTGAGACACGCTTAATCAGCACGCACTTGCGAAACAAATGCTAGCAGTACCACACTGGTTGGAGCGAGGTTGCCATTCGTTGCTCAGGTTAAACCTGGGATTGGGTAGACAACAGCCAGTTTTATGAGTGAACGCAGTATGGTCTGCCCCAAGCTAGTCTCGGATGCTAGTGCTCGTCGACACCTCTAACGACTGCCCAGGCCTCTGGCATACTGGGTCTAGTCTCGAATACTAATTCGTCCGACACCTCGAACTACTGCTTGGCCGTTCACCCAGACTAGAGACAGTCAAGTGTAGGGGAAACAATATTTTCGTTACAATTTTTAATACGGTCTAGTCTGTATTCATCGAAACTTAATTTGATTAACAAACGCTGCTATCCGGCCTGCAATTCTGAATTTTTATTTCACTTCGACAGCACTCCGGTTATGAATTTTTACTGCCCTTGTGACCATCGCCGTATCCCATTGTGGTACCTGCATGGTGCCCGAAAGATCAAAACTTTGTATTTATCAATCTTATTTCTACGAAATTCGTCATCTGGTGATTTTGAACCTGTTAAACCAAACCGACCCTGTTGTAAGATTTTCTGAAATTCCGATTACCTAACACTGAATGCCATGACGCAGAAAGGTGGTGGACGCAGAATCATATGTATTTTCACAATGTACGGACGCAGAATCATTGGAGATATATATATATATATATATATATATATATATATATATATATCTTTATATATATTTTGATAAAGGGTACCTTGTCACCTCCAAAGTAGATACCCAGCGTACGTTGTCACTTCATATATAAAGTTGTGACCTCCGTTTTCGGAGGTGACAACGTTTTGCCCTTTTTTCGACTGTATAAGCATTTAGATGGTGTTAGAAGCCTAAATTCAAATTTTTGTCTGGAGGTGATAACGTCATACTTATACTCACAAATTTAATTTTTAGTTCAGCTGTAGATCGCTGGCGTTGCCGTCGCTCTTAGTTGTATAATTGCCAATATGATGTCACCTCCGCCTGTATATGTAGTTTTTTGTATCACGTACGGTACGTTACAGGCTCCAGTTTGGCAACGTCGTGTACTAGACCTTAAGCATTCAGGTATATACAATTCCATCGAAACTCATACATCTGGCGTGGTTTAGACCATTTCACGCTACCTAAATTTACACGTACTTTTTTAGGATTAGTAGCTGCATTTAAACTAGTATTTTTAAAGTACTCAGGAAATTTAAGGGATCGCTTGAATTGTACATCATTTTCAAATAGTTGTATGTTCGAAAAACGTGATCGGATAAAAGGTGCAAATATATAAGAAAAGACATTGATTATGGTTTAAAAAAATAAACTAATAATTTCTATTCCATGTAAAAGGTTTTGAATTTAAACGAGCTCCTTTGAGATATGAAGAGATTAATATAGGAAATATTTTAGTAAATACAAAAAACTTATATATGAACACTTTGAAAATCATTAACATCCTCTAATATACTGGTAATATTATCAAGGTACAAAGTAACCTAATATAATAGTAATTAATAAATCAATAAGTTCAAACTCACTGTACATTGCATTCATTTTATATTATATAAAAATTACATTTGTTATATCTCACTACACATGCTCGTTCAATTTCATGTAATTAAACTTAAGTTTATTGGAGCATATTTATATTAGTTAAATTCCATGTAATTAGACCTTTGTCTGTTTGGAATAAATAAATAAATAAATTTTGTAGTCGTAATTATGTAAAAATAAAAAGTTATCTTTTTCCAAAATGATCATTTCGGATTTATTGGATTATTATTTTTGGAATTATCATATGTTACATTCAATCTTGCATCTACAAAAGAAGATTTAATTTTAAACATTTTTACAGTATTCTAATTCATAAATTTTTAAAGAAAAAAATGGCATTAATCAAAATGATGTAGCATTTGATATGTGGTGTGCAAATTCACTTGTGTTCACCACATCCGATTAATGAAGTTTTAATTTACATTATAAGTATGTAGTATGTATACAACTGACGAAGGAAAGAATAAAAGCGAAATGATCATTTTGTAAAAAAATATTAACTCTTTTTATATTTACATAATTACGATTAAAACATATTTCCTATTAAATCTCCATTTCTTTTCCATATTGTACCGGAAAATAAAACTACGTCATAAGCCTGACAGAAACTTTACGGTACTGAGAGGCTTCAACAATCGCAAATTTGACATAAGGTGTCGCATTTTTTATTACAAAATGACTAAATTATTAAGCAGGGGATGATTAAACTTCTGAAACCATGATCTAAACTTGGCACAGAGTTTGTTTTTAAGAAATCCTGTTGGTAAAAAGTTTGTTAGCGAAAGAAATAGATAGGAGCTCCAGATCTATGTCGCGACTGATCAGGGAAGACCTTGGTATGAGGGCTTGCCGTAGAAGTACTGGACACTTATTAACAGCTCGACTTAAAGAAATAAAAAAATCGGAACCAAGTCTAATTGGCAGAAGTACGCGAAAAATCTTCATCGCTGTATCTTGTTTACGGATGAGATAATTTTTACCATTAAAGAAAAATCTAATCGTCAAAAGGACAAATGTATGCTAAAAGCTCTAAAGAAGCTACTGCTGCAGTTGGCAATGTTCTGCGTGGTCATCATTCAGCAAGGTTGATGGTTTGGTGGGGAGTAAGTTGGCATGGTGTGATAAAAAACTTTATTTTTGCAACCAAGGTGTTAAAACCACTGTCAAAGTGAATCGAACAGAAACTCTTGAGAAGGTGGTTTTGCCGCTTAGATCAGACTTTCATTTTAAAACCAACACTGGATTCTCCAGCAAGACGCAGCCCACACAACAGGAAGTTCACAATTGTGGCTTGCAGAGAATGTGCTAAGAACTTTGACGACTGAATTTAGAGTTATTTGATTATATATTTGTGTGGTAAAAGGATTAGGAAATTTGGAATATTTGGAAAACGTCAAACAGTTGGGGCAGTGGCAAATTGATTTAACTATTTTGGTCACCGTTTGGGACCCCAAATATTAGAAATTTGGGTTGGAAAGGGAAGAAACTCGAGGAGAAGAAACATCTCAATTAAAGGTAAGTTTCTTTGTTGGGGGGTTTCAATAATTAACTTCTGAATCCTTTTATTACATCGTACTTTATTGTTTCGAATACAGTCCATTTAATTTCGTCGTAAGTACGAATTCCAATTTGTCGTTTGTAATTCGAATTCCTATTTTGGGAACTCGTAACCTAACACCATTGGCTAATAATGTTTTTTTGGTTAAGAACTAGATTGACTATTATCAGTTACCTTTGATTTCAATAAGTATCAGTATTTAACTACTGTCATTTGTCACTGCATTGGTCCTCCAGTATACATAGCAATGCAGGGAGGTTATGTTGAAAATATATTATAAGAAGT
This sequence comes from Agrypnus murinus, assembly GCA_929113105.1. NCBI lineage: Eukaryota > Metazoa > Arthropoda > Insecta > Coleoptera > Elateridae > Agrypnus > Agrypnus murinus. The sequence goes on from OV816023.1 coordinate 139,867,471, forward strand.
TCACTAGTTTATGTTTTATTGCAGTAATTTATTCTTATCGTTTTTATCTGTTGCTGTTTGTTTCAAATAAAAATGTTCTAACACACATCCTACAGTTATTGTTCAGCGATTTGATAATAGTTCTTTAAAATATCCAATTCTGCATAGGTAAATACCAGTTGAATAATAAAAATGTTGTAACTACTACACTGTTACAAAACTGTAAAATCATAACCTAGTCTGAAGTCTATAATTTTGAAATGAACTTATACTGTTTCAAAAGGAAATCGGACAAATGACAGTGGTTCAATACATAGTTAAATACCGATACCCATCGAAATAAAAATTAACTGAAAATAGTCAATTTAGTTCTTAGCCAAAAACATAATTAGCCAATACATAGAGCTGCTTCTGTAACGTTGAAGAGCTTCCCATCCAAATTAGCAAGGAAAATATCGAGTGAACCAGGAAAACGCTGATAACTTGCAAACTGACCAAAAGTATAAATCTTTGAACAGAAAAACCTCATTTTTGGAAACTGTTCCCTTTTAGATAGAACATATATAAATGAGTTGAGAACCAAGAACCAAATCACATAAAATTTAAATATACAGGGTGACCCATTTGAAAAAGCAGTATTTTTATCTTTTAAAACGATTCTTGTATTTACTAACACAGCCAGATTTTAGTAGAGATATCAACCATTAAATAACTAGCACATGCAAGTCATTACAATCCGAACATGATTGACACTTTAGTTAAACAACCAGATTATAGGTTAGCTATCAAAAGAATATATCCCATTGACAATCAAACAGAAGACACAAATTACATATCTATACCATATTTTGGCAAAATATCAGAAAAAATTGCACATATACTAAGAAAACTGAATAATTATAAAATATGAAATAAATAAAGATTATTAAAAGTTTCACAGTTTTATTAAAATACAACCTTTCAATATTGTTTCGACAGCTATGCTGTCATTATCAAAGGTAATATAATTATAAACAAACACGTCGCTAAGGTAGATACAAAAATAGGTAACTAGATAAAATAATAATAATAATCAGAATTAAATATCTAATACTTCCAGTAACGGAGAATTACTGAGCTCAAGTTGTTCATTCATTAATAAATGCCAAAAGAAGATGGCTCAAAGAAGAATCGAAGAAATGGTTTAGTATAAGAGACAATATGCACATTTATATAAAGGTACTCCATACAGAACTTACTCATAAATTACACAATATCCAATTTGACATCTTAGATTTTGACATTAGAGAAACCGTCAGTCACATTAAATTCAAAAAATATACCATACAGAAAAATAAACTTCATCGACTTGTACAACAAAAACGTACACTACAAAATAACCTTAATTGTCAGAACACTGCAAACTTTTATCCTCGTTTCATAAACTTGTCGAATATAACATTCAATGACAGAGAAACACAATTTCTTAACAAAGGTTTCAAATTTTGTCCTTTTCCAAAATTTACCAACAAAATTAAAGAAATTTTGACCGTTGAATGCGAAACTATATTTAAGAAAGATCATAATAACTATGCAAAATTCCAAATTTCAAATTGGTTAAAAGAGATGTCTTTGAAACAGGACAAAATGTACAACACATCTAACATATCACTTCTTCAATCTATAAAACAGAAAATCACAGAGAACAATCTAATTTCTGTTAAAGCAGATAAGGGTAACACTGGTAATTCTTTCAAAAGATATTTACATACAAAAAGTTAATGAATTTATTAATAAAGAAAATTTAGAAACTTTAAACACAAACCCAACCACAAAATTCCAAAAAGAAATAAAACAAGGTTTAGAAAACTGCAATATCTGCTTTTCAGAATTAGAAAAGCAACAAATCATTAATAAAAACCCACAAATACCGAAACTATATGGACTAGTCAAAACACATAAACAGCCAAAAAATATGCCAATAAGACCAGTTGTATCATACATCAATGCACCTAATCACATTTTATCCAAAAAACTGAACCAGATTATTAACACGATAGGTTACAAATTGAAATACTCTGTTAGAAATTCATTAGAATTAGTAGATAAGCTGCAAAACATACATCTTCCACCACATTCAAAACTTGTTAGTTTTGATATTTGCAACATGTTCTCCAGAATACCCCCACAAGAATGTATTCCTTTATTAGATAGTTTCTTGATCAATAGTAATATAGAATTAGTTAAAAGGTTACAGTTAATTCAATTATTTGACCTTTGTATAAGTCAAAATTATTTCACTTTTAATAACATAATTTATTTACAAAAGGATGGTTTACCTATGGGTAATTCTCTAAGTCCTCTATTAGCTAACATATTTATGGACAAGTTTGAAGATCGAATATTTGAATTAAACCTCTCTAAACACATTATCTTCTGGTTTCGTTATGTTGATGACATTTTAGCTTGTTTTGACAGTTCTTTTGAGGTTACCAATGAATTTTTAATTCTTATTAACAGTATCCACCCTAATATAAAATTTACACTAGAAACAGAACAAAACAGGGCTATAACCTTTCTAGACTTAAATATCAAGATTAACGCAGACAATCTATTTGAATTTTCCATATACAGAAAACCAAAACAAACAGACATAACAATACCAAATGAATCTTGTCACCATAATACACATAAAATAGCAGCCTACAGATCATTAGTACACAGAGCTTTAACTATTCCACTAACAAAATCAGATTTTAGCAAAGAGATATCAACCATTAAACAACTAGCACATGCAAATCATTACAATCCGAACATGATTGACACTTTAATTAAACAAAAAGATTATAGGTTAGCTATCAAAAGAATATATCCCATTGACAATCAAACAGAAGACACAAATTACATATCTATACCATATCAACTGGAAGTGCGTGGACGATTTTACAAGAAAAGTTTGGCATAAAAAAAGTCTGTTCCAAATGGGTGCCGCGTTTCCTCACAATGGAACAAAAGCAACAACGATTCAACGAGCTGTTTGTCACTGCTTACTCGCAATAAAAAGCAATTCTTGCATAGGTATGTGACAATGGACGAAACATGGATCCACCATTTCACTCCAGAGTCGAAACGGCAGTCATCTGAGTGGCGTGCAACCGGTGAAAGCCGTCCGAAGCGTCCAAAAACGCAACAGTCAGTTTTTTGGGATGCGCAAGGTGTAATTTACATCGACTACCTTCAACAGGGAAAATCCATCAACAGCGACTACTACATTGAGTTACTGGTGCGTTTGAAGGACGAAATCGCAAAAAAACGACAGCACATGAAGAAGAAAAAAATCATTTTTCATCAAGACAATGCACCGTGCCACAAGTCAGTCAAAATAATGGCCAAATTGAACGAGTTGGGCTTCGATCTGCTTCCCCACCCACCATACTTTCCAGATCTGGCTCCGAGCGACTACTGGCTGTTTGCTGATCTAAAAAAAATGCTGCAAGGAAAAAGATTTGGCTCGAATGAGGAAGTCATCGCTGCAACTGAGGCTCATTTTGAGGATAATGACAGCTTAGCTGTCGAGACAATATTGTCAGGTAGATATAATAAACTAACTAACCTCTACTAACTAACTAATTAATTAACAAACTTTTACTAATGTTTCACCATGGAGTTTCACCATATAAGGCTAGAAACAAAAACAATCCTAAAATATTATAATGCAATAGTTTAAATATCATTTTTGTTTACAAGCCTTCTTAGTAATGTTTACTAGATCAAGCTGTTACTATTTTTTTCTGTATCCAACCAGAAAATGAGTTGTTTTTTATCTTAAATTTAAAAATAGATGTTTATGCATCGATAATAGTCGTTTATGATACAAGTGAGTTAAATAAGAAATTATTCACAAACGAAGAATTCTAAATGAATTATATATGAGTGGATAATATAACTCACGTGTGTCATATAACGTTTTGTCCAACACCACTTTATTTAAGTTCAAATATTGAATTTAGCAATGTATAGTTTAGCCTGTAGTTTGACTCAAAAAAGTTTTTATCCAATACCTCTAAATAAAAAGGGCTCTAATCTTGATGTTTTTAAACATTTAAAGTTGAAGTTTACTCACTTGTGAGTAGCAAAAACTTTTTATCCGCTGACTGTAGAATGATGATTGGCTGCTATAACTTTTTGTCAAATTTATTACCGTTAAAAACTCTACAGGCCAAACTATACATTGTAAATTCAATATTTGAATTTAAAATTAAAAGGTGTGGATAAAATGTTGTATGGCACACATGAGTTAATGATATTATCCACTCAGAAAAAGTAACCTACTAGGGTCTGATAGAGGGGAGAGAAATGATCGAAAAAAATCAGAACTGTCGTTTTAACTGCTAAAATCAAATTGTTTTGTTTATTATTTAAGCTTTAACATCCATCATTGTTAGGTATTAGGCTCATAAAGCAAGTAATAACCGTATAAGCCAGTTTTTTTTAATGCCGATTTCCATCGGGTTATTGAAGGTTAAAATAAATACATTAAAGATTTCTTTAAAATATATTATAAAAAAGTAACTTAATTTCTTTGCAAAACGTACTATGTGATTAGATAATTTATTTCATACTTATGCAGGTACTACTAATTTTGGTGTCATATTATGTTTAGTATTTTATTATCTGAGTCTCGCCTTCCTAGGAAGCTACTGCTCTGTTAGTATGTAAACTTACCTTTTTAATATGTTTCATAAAGGCTTCTATGAAATTTAAAACATTTGCATCTGTATCTTCTTCGCCCATATCCAAAATATTAAAAAATGCAACTATCATACTGCTTTGTCCTTGGACACAAGCAGTAATTAGTTGAATAACCATCACTTTCATTTCCTGATCATCTAATCCATCATCAAGATGACCTAACACCATAGATCTTAGTTTGGGTTGTTGAATACATTGCCATAATGTTTTGTTCGAGACCTATAATATAAATTTAAAAAAATTAAACTATCTGAAATATAATGAAGACTCAAGTACTTTAAAAACTAAACAGTTTCTGTTAATATTTTTAAATGTATTTTAACAAGTCAATACTGCCAGATTATATCATATTTACTTTCTTACAACTTACCTCAACAAACGCTGTTAGAATCGAACAGGCAACTTTTGGAATTTCAGGGTCAAAGCAATTATTTAGATATGTTGAAATGATTTTCAGCATGCACTCAGAAGTAATATCCCATGTAGTCAATAAATCTTCAAGTGTATTGAATTTTTTTATTTGATGTGCTTGAATATATTTGAATATGAAAAGCAAACATTGCAATGATCTTTTTACAATGTGCACAATTTTGAAAGTCCAGCCATGTGTCCAATTCATTTCTGTTATTAGAGATAACTGTAATCTTTTATTGCCAAAATCAAATAAATTCATCAAACTCTGAGCATGAACACGACTGTTAATAAATAAATTGATTATATAAGTATAAATTGCTAAGGAATGTTTGCTTAATGTACTTTCGTCACTCCTTAGAAAATCGTATGTTATTTCTATTAGATCATATATAATCCCCTGCTTTGCAGGATTACAATTTTCTAAAAAGCGTCTAAAAGCTGGAAATACTTTTATTAAGAAAAACTTATATCCTGGTACTTGCAACTCTTCATAAAAGACATCTCTCTGAAAAATAAATACCGTCATATTTCATATTGTGCAATAGCGTTATGAAAGATGATTCAAATTATATAGATAATTTTGACTTGAGTAACATTTACTATAAAAAAGGAATGATTAATAACTAACTCAATCAACCTCAAGTTGTTCAATTTAAAGGTTTACTTCTTACAGTCTTTGTGCCCATTTTTCATTAGTAAAATTATTTGACATGCTAGGAACAATATAATTGAACAACCAAAAGTAAACAGTATAAATCATTTAGTTGTGACTGAATTACTGTTAACACAGAAGGTGCTTAATATTAACTAAGTATCATCAATATCATAGTTGGCACTTAGAGCTGGCACTTAGGTTATAGGTAGTAGTACTCAGTAAATATCTTCAACAGAGCCAATAATACTGTAATGACTGCCCCTGCACCTTATTCCATAGTAGATTTTATAAAATTCTACTTGAGGATTCCCTCACAGCTCTCTTTAAATTCGCAAATTGATAAACTATCCACAAATCCTTGGGACCTCGACACCAAAAGATATAAAAAGTTCAAGATAATAGAATAGAACTTTATTAAATAGGTAGTCCTAATATACAAACAAACAAACAAAATATTTAAATATGTATATTGAAAATTATTAAAGTTATTGGTCGTAGGACCTTAAATACTCAAAAAGTGTTGATTTAAAATCTGCGAGAGAATTTCTTACTTTATATCATTTGGAAGTTTATTAAATTCTAGTAATCCATTATGAAAAAGCATTGTTGTAGTTCTAGTGTAATTAGTTCTATTGACATAAAAATTAGTATTATTACTTGTGGATTAAGAGTGAAGTTCATTGTGGTATGTGATAAATTGATTAAAGTAGTTAATTATAATTATATTATATGTGTATTAAATTCCGGAACTTAAACCATACACCTGATTGAGATCCCCAATAAATTGCTACCTTGGTAGGTATTACAAAAAACTCTACATCAGCTCTTGTATTTTTCATTATTTGCACCAGCTCTATTGCACTTCATTTTGTCAAAACTAAACTATTTAAAAAAGAAATGAAAGAAAGCTAAAAGCTACTAATAGTAAATTTACCTTTAAGGCATCAATCACTAATTCAAGGTACAAACACAGAAGATCATGTGAGTTCTGCTGAGAACTTTCTTCATCAATACAATGTATGAGAAGAGCATCTGGTGCTATGAAAGGTGCTTGAAGAACGAAGTCATTCTGACTCTTTGGTAAGAAATCCAAAGTCATCATAGCTGTTACAATATTTGAAGACTCAAAAAAATCATTCTTCAAGACATGTACAGCAACTTCGAAGCAAGTTTTCAACAGATCTAAATTCTTGGTTTGAGGTTTAATTGTATGTGGTAATAAATATAAAGCCATATGCAATAATGAATTATTATCTGGGCAATGAACAGCCAGTTCTGGATCTGTTTTTATGAGTCGAAGAATTAACTTATATCCTGTTCTAACATTCGTAACAATACTATCGTATTCTTTTTCACCATCAAATGTCTCAAAAAGCCGATTAACTTCGCCTCGTAAAAATCGAAAATAAGAATATGTTCCTTCTATGCTAACAACAACTTCTTCACCTCTTTTTGATATTGATGCATCTATTCCAGTCGGGAAAATAACCAGGTCATTCTTAAATGGCTTATATTCTTCTACAAGGCAAACAGAATCCATATTTCTCGATAGATGCTTTTGTTTTGAAGGTAGATATAATTCTGTATATAAATCTAAATTTAATAATTGCTCATATAGCTAAAACAAATTAATTATAAAATATTACAAAAAAAAAAAGATTATAACTTACATTACTGTTATAACCAGCAAGAGATTCCATTACAGTTGAAAAAGAGCAAAAGTCGTAAGGAAAAGATCTCATAATAAGTGAATAAAAAACTTGTGCACCTTGACTGTCTCTTAAACTTGAAAATAAAGATTTATTTTCACGCAATAATAAAGCTAGCAATTGCGCAGTTCCTTCATATAAATATATACTTTCTTCAGTAAAAGCAACACATATATTATCAAATAAAGTAAATATAGATGATTTTACTAGCGAACCTGGCAAGGAATTCTAAAATATATAAATTAAAGAATACTATCACACAGGAATATATTAAGCACATGGAAGTTATCGTATACCTGAAATATAGGATTCTTCACAGCTTGGCACAAATCTTTAAATACATTATTTTGTAGAGCTCTAGTAACATAAGTTTGTAGATGTTTTTCATAATTAGACTCTGCAAGTTTTGAAGAGACCGTAGCTTGTAAAGTTGACCATGCCATTAATATAATAGCAGCATCGTCAGCATAAAAAAAATCTTTCATTATAGTTTCTACTTCATCAACATGAGATTTCAAGACATCCTGTTTCCCCCTGAAATTTTAAATAGTCCATAAACAATACATAGAGTAACAAATTAAATTTTCCACTTCTTGGTTGCACATTAAAAAATTGACATTTTGAAATATAAATTACATTTACTAATCCAGAACTAAAAAAGTTGTGCTAAGAAAAAGAAATGGTAGAACTTTTTAGTTTTTTGTTCATGTAGCATAGCACAATCCTGGAAATCATTTTATCATAAAGACATTCCTTATGGTTAGGCTTCCAGAGCAAAATTTAGCATCATCAAAGTATGTCATCTACTTCATATGTACAAGGTATGACAATAATTATGGGAAAACTTAAAGTGGTCATATTGATGACCAGACAATGTCATCTGAAAATACGAACATTCACAAGTTGCTAATAAAAATTTAGTGGAGATCGGTGTAATGTACTCGGAATACGTGCGTTTTGAATAAAGTGTTGTTAATGCCTTCGGTTGCAAAATATCACATTAGTGAAAGAACAAAAAACCGTCATTAAATTCCTCGTTAAATCTGGGAAAAAAGGTAATGAAATTTTACCAATGTTAATATACGCTTACAAGAATAGATCGCAATGTTTCTAGAATGAACTACAAGATGGCGTTATGCATGCGTGCTGATCACGTGTTTGAAAGCGCCATTGCTCTTACAACAGTTGTCAAATTTTCAAACGGATTGGATATAAACACACGCCGTTACTATCGATTCAAGTAAACAATTTGTGCATTTTCTTAATCATGAATAAAAACGAGTTTCGTGCAGTGATAAAACATTTCTTTCTTAAAGGCTTAAATGCTAAACAAACTAAAACGGAGTTAGATTAAGTTCATGGTGCGTCTTCACCTTCGTAAGCAACAGTTGCAAACTGGGTTGCTGAATTTAAACGCGGTAGAACAAGCATAGAGGATGCAGACCAAAAACAGCTACCGATGAAGAAACAATTGAAAAAGTCCATGAAATCGTGATGAAGGATCGCCGAATAAAGTTGAGAGAGATAGCAGAGAAAGTAAGCATTTCATACAATCGTGTACATTGCATCTTACATCAATATTTGGACATGAGAAAGCTTAGTGCTAGATGGGTGCCACGTCTGCTGACAATCGACCAAAAGCGAGTTCGAATAACCATTTCTCAGCAATGTCTAGACATGTTCAAACGTAATGAAAAAGATTTTTCTGCAACGTTTTATAAGTGTTGACGAAACGTGGATTCACCAATACACTCCGGAGGCAAAGGAGCAGTCAAAGCAAGGAACAAAACGTGGTGAGTCATGGTCTGCTGGGAAAGTCATGGCTACTGTATTTTGGGATTCCCGACAAATAATTTTTATTAATTACTTGCAACACGGGAGGACAATAATGGGCGAGTATTATGCATCGTTATTAGACAGACTGAACAAAGAAATCAAAGTTAAAAGGCCTCATTTGGCAAAAAAAAGGTCTTGTACCACCAGGATAACGCCCCATTCCACAAGTCGGCAATTGCAATGGCGAAACTGCATGAACTACGATTCCAGTTAATTGAACATGCACCCTATTCGCCAGACTTGGCTCTGTCGGATTTCAAATTTTCATCGAATACTGAAATCATCGAAGCTGTAAATGGATATTTTGAAGGTTTGGATAGTTCTTATTTTTGTGAAGGGTTGAAGGGTCTTAAAAAGCATTGGCCTAAATGTGTACAGCTGAAAGGAGGCTATGTAGAAAAATAAATACGATTTTCCCCAAAAGATTGTTTTTTTCCGTCTTGTTCTAAAAATCTTTCGATCTATCCTCGTATATAGAGCAAACTATGAAGACGTCAGCTGTTTACGTGTCGATAAAATGTTTTAAAAATGGCAGAGAACAAGTACAAAAGAAGCTATGTTCATTTTTTTTTACCATCAAGGCATCATCTACAAAGAATTTGTGTAACCAGGTATAATTCTCTACAACAAAACTTGAGAGACACTGCAAATATTAATACTTTGAAGCATCTGTTAAGAGAATCTTACTTGATTTAATATAAAATTTCTGTTATATGAATACTGTGACTGTGAAACTATTGTAGATTTTTTTATGTATTAGTTATGCTAAATAAAAATTACCATTATACCTCGTATGTTGTATTTTAACTTACCAAGTAATAATTCTTTTTTTTCTTCTAAATATATGTTGTGTCATATCTCATATAAAAAAATACCAGATCTACAATATTTTAGTTTTCAAAGTTTCAATACTATCAGTTGTGAGGTATTGATTTCTTGAGATAAAGCCAAGACACATACTCATTCATTCTTTTAAAAAGAATCATTTGCACTAAAAACATATCAAACGTGAACAGCCTATTCACTTGGATCACAACGACAAAAGAATGAATGAATGAATTTGGAAACTCTACAGCAGTAATTCTTAAACTTTCCTTTAACACAGACTCTCTTTAAATATCTTGTTGTAGATTCTCTCAAAACTTAAGATTTAAAACCATATTATTTAACACAAATATTATTTAAAGATGTTCATCGATAGTAGTATAGTCGATAGTGGAGAAAAGGAAGGGGGGAAATAGATAAATTCACACAATATTGTAACATGAGTGAAAAGCCTACTGAAAAGTTTCTAAACATATACAGGGTGTTTTGGCTTAATGGGTAACATATGAATAAAGGAAAAAAGCAAAAATGCATAAAATTCCGCACTATCTCAAAAATAAAAATTTTCATTAAAAATTGTTGGGCACCCGGAAAATTAAGCAAACAGAAGATGACCCTGGTGTCTGGAGGAGCTACTATTTCTATGTTGATCATTCATTTAATTTATGTCAAACAAAAAGATGTTTATTATTTAAACTGTTTATAGGTAGTAATAAATACATAAATTTGTCAAGTAGACTAAACACTGACAGCACCTAAATAAATAGGGGTTTTTTTGTTATTATTACATTACAACTACTGCATTTCCATATTAGGTTGCAAATCGTTATTCTTATTAATAATAATGAATGAATTGTATTTAATCTCGGACATCGTTAGAAATAATAAGTAAATTGGTAGCTTAATAAAATCAATTAACAGTTAAAATTGCTGTAAAATTAAATATTAAAAACATGACATGTCCTTATCCCACAATTATCATTTGCATAGCTGCAATTAAACTACTACAAATGTACAAGACCGTTTATTTTAAAAATAACAATGACATGGTAATGGTATAATACGATCATTTCTATCGATTAAAAAAGTGTAATAATTAATAACGTGACGTAATAATTAATTCATTTAGAAGATACTTAGTTAGATGTAAAAAAACACTCCAGGTTTCACTAAATGCATAAATCTTTATTTTATTCTCTTAACAATAAATAGTACGTGACAAACCCAAATTAGCTGCAATGCAGAATACAGAGTTCATTTGCAAGATGTACTACCATATTTCTTATCCTTTTACAACGAAAATTTTTTATTTATTTATTTACGGGATTACCCCAATACATATATAATTGAACATGCATAGGTAAAACAAATATAATAAGACACTAGATAGTATAACATTAAATAGAACATTAAATAGCTCACAGTATATGGCTTAATTAAATTAAATTGATCACAGTATATAGTTTAATTAAAATATTTAAATAGACAGACTTAACATATAAGAGTGTTATTTTTGAAAAGAGTTACTAAGTTGTTTCTTAAAATTGAATAAGTTATTGTTGAAGAAATCAATAATATCACAAAAGTTATTGCCTTCACGCAGCATCCGAGTAGTTGGTGAATAGTAACTATAATTGGAGGAGTGATAGGGAATGTGAAATAAATATTTTTGTCTTGTATTTCTTGTAGGTACATTAAATGTAATGACTGATAGAATTTCAGAACAGTCAATTCTATTAGTAATAATTTTGTATAAAAATAACAAAGATGAAAAAGTTCGTCTATCTTCGAGTGTCATTAAAGAGATGACTTCACGCACATCATTGTAGTCATATTCACCCACTCTCCAGTTTAGTTTGAATGCTGCAACTTTTAGGAATTTATTCTGTACCCTTTCCAACTGGTTAATGTATTTGTTATAGTAGGGGTTCCATATCAGAGTGGAATATTCTAACAGTGCACGTACCATAGTGCAATAGAGTAATTTTAAAGAATAAATAGAAAAATCAACTGGCAACCTTAATATAAAACCAAGCATTTTGTAAGCTTTTAACGTTATGGAGTTGATATGGGTGTTGAAGCAGAACTTCCTATCAAAAATTACACCTAAATCTTTACATTCTGATTTCCTAGGAAGAATATTATTATTAAGTTTGTAATCAAATTCAAAGTTTGAGCGTGATCTATAAAAGGAGATGGAGAAACATTTGTCTTCATTTAAGTACAAGTGGTTTACTTCGCACCACATTGCAATACTATTTATATCGGTTTGAAGCAGAGAGGCATCATCGTAATTATGAATTTCTCGAAAAATTTTTAAATCATCAGCGAATAGCAAACATTTTGAGTACTTGAGGCTTTCAAGAATATCGTTGACAAATAAGCAAAATAGTAGAGGTCCGCAATGTGAACCTTGCGGGACACCAGATTTTACGATAATTGACTCGGATATAAAATTTGAGATACGTACAGATTGTACCCGACCAGTCAAATAGCTTTCTAACCATTTATATAAATAACCCTTTATGCTAAGGGCAGATAATTTTTTAAGTAAGATAATATGAGGCACTCTGTCAAATGCCTTTGAGAAGTCTGTGTAGATCGAATCGACCTGCACAGACCTCCCAAATGCACCCATTATATAATTACTATAACACAACAAATTAGATGTAGTTGAACGGCCTGATAAAAATCCATGTTGCTCAGGGATTATAAGAGGTCTGCATATAGTCATAAGTTGTTTGGAAACAATGCTATCTAGTAATTTTGGAATATCTGACTGAATGCAGATTCCACGGTAATTTTCTATATTATTTTTTAATCCATTTTTAAATATAGGACAAATGAAACTTTGTTTCCATACTTCCGGTACTCTACCAGTCTCTAATGAAGTTTTAAATAACATAAAAAGGGGCATTGATAATGTGTAAACACATTGTTTTAGAAAAAATGAGGGTATTCTATCCGGTCCACTGGAAAGTTTTAATTTCATATTACAAATAGCTTCAAATGTGCTCGACAAAGTAAGGTCAATACTAGAAAAACTTACATTATTATCATATTCAAATGTAGTATCAGATATACAATTTGAATCAATGTACACAGTTGAAAAAAATTCAGAAAATAAATTAGCTATATCCAGACCCGTGTCGGCTGTTTTATCTTTGTAAGACATACAGCTTGGAATATTATTAGAGTTTTTCCTGTCATTATGGTATTTCCAAAAATATTTAGGATTGGTGAGTATGTTAGCTTCTACATTGTTTATATAATTGTTATAACAGACTTTTGAAAGCTGTTTACATCTAGATCTTGTTAGAGAAAAAGTTGTATAATCCACAGCCCTATGAGATTGCATATACTGTTTGTGGGCAACTTTCTTTTGGATTATCAATCGTTTTAATTCAGGCGAAAACCATTTTGGAAAGTTGGATGGCTTAAATAGTTTGACTGGTACAAATAAATCTATAGCAGTATATATAATATCATAGAAACAATTTGTTGCTTCATTAATACTTAAGTTAGCAAATCGTAGCTCCCAATTTATGGATGATAAATAATCGTATAAATATGTATGTTCAAATAGTCCTTGTTTTCTGACATTTCTTGCACGTTGCAAATAGGCTTTTACAGTTTTACGTGAATTACATGAAAGGTTACCGCTTTGAGAAGAACTTTACTAGTATTGTAAATAAATCTAACAAAATGTTAAGAATTCGCAGAAGGGATAGTACCGCATTCCTTTGAAATGTTTTGTGATCTGTTTATTAAATTGCTAGCTTTTTATTGTGACGCTATTGTTATTTGCATTTTTATAAAGTTCCTTAAATGTGCTTCTTCAGGCAGGCATTGTAATCTTTACGTTCAAATCTTTAAAGAAAATATGACAACACTTGTAAGATGTTGATTATTGTAAGCAGACGGATTGACCAAGATAAAATATTTTGTGTAGATGGGTGAATATCTGGAAAGTGACCCCTGGTTTTTCTCAGCTCACTATTCAAAGACCAAATACGTTTTTGTGTTTATAAACATGATTTCGAGGAAGATCATCTACTGTACTAATAGGTCGTTAAAATTCATTCAGGCGGGTCCGTCGGGCATTAAAAAACGTAAATTGGTGTGTAAAGATCCAAAAAACCTAACTAATGATGAACTATTGAAAATCTTGGAAGAATCGAGTGATGATGAAAAATATTTTACTGACGACGGCGACAATTTTGAACTTGATGATGAGTCAAGTAGTGATGGGACAGATGATAGCAACGATGAAGCAGGTAGTATCACATTATTTGTTTTCATTTGTATTTGTGTAGTAAAATTCAGAATGTTGGTGAGTTCTAAAAGTGGCCACTGTAGTATTATACAGGGTTATCCAAAAATATTTTTAGTCAGTTTTTCGACCACTCAAGACATATTTTGTTACGGGAACAGTTTTGTCGCTACACAAAGACAACCTCAAGTTCCAGTTGTTACAAATCTTGCTGCAGCTGCTAATCCTGCAGTAGGCGCAACTCCTGCTGCTACTATAGCAAGTACCATTCCAAATTGGTCGGAAGTTCCTACGCCTATGTTAGATATTCTAAAACTAACGAACTGTTACATGCAATACCGGGAAATGAACCCATAGACTACTTCAGAGCAATATGTGATGACCAAATTTTAGGCCAAATAATAAATGAAACCAATACTTACGCAGAGGAGGTTTTCCAGTCTCAAGGTGCTTTTGAAAATTCTCGAATTAGTAAGTGGAAAAATGTAACTTTTCAAGAAATGATAACATTTATTGGGCTAGTGTTACACACAGGTACAATACGATTGAATCACCTCCAAGATTATTGGAAACGCCACCCATTATTTAATTTGAAATGTTTTTCACAGTACATGATGTGATGATGATGTGATCGATTTTTGCTGATAATGAGGTGCTTACATTTTAATAGAAATACACCCGGACAAGCAGCCAAGGATCGATTATATAAAATAAGACCAATTATAAATTTTTTTAACACCAAGATGTCTGCCCTGTACTACCCTGGAAAAAATCTTTCACTAGACGAATCCATGGTGCTATGGCGAGGTCGTTTGGTGTTCAGGAAGTATATAAAGAACAAACGGCACAAATAAGGAATTAAGCTATATATGTTAACAGAACCGGATGGTACAATTCTGAAAACTTTGGTATACACCCGTGCTTTGGATTATATTGGAGGAAAAGGTCATACTACAAAGGTGGTTTTGGAACTTCTAAAAAACTATTTAGACGCTGGCCATTCTGTATATTTAGAAAATTTTTATAACTCTTTTAACCTAGCTGACAAGCTAACTAAGCGCAAGACTTATTGCACTGGAACGCTAAATTCAAAAAGAATTAATAATCCCATGAAACTTCTGTCAAAAAAACTTAAGAAGGGTGAAACATCTGCACTGTATTCTCACAACGTGTTGGTTGGCAAATGGAAAGACAAAAGAGAAGTTTTATATATAACTAATGAAAATAAAAACGAAATGGTCGAGTTTGTAGATAAAAGACATCGCTCCAAAGAAAAACCTAAGCCGATTTTTCATTACAATAAGCAGATGGGTGGAATAGACCACCAGGACCAAATGAATGCATATTATCCCTGTGGCAGAGAAACACTGAGATGGTATAAGAAATTAGGCATCCATTTCATGCAACTTATGCTCCTAAATGCCTTTTTCCTCTTCAAAAAATATTCAGGTAAAAACATGAGTCTTTATGATTTCCGACTAGCTGTCATAGCAAAATTGTTAAATATTGAAGTATCCATTACTAAAGCTGTCCAGACCAATGACCCAACGTCACATAGACTGACAAAAATTACATCTGCAAACAAAAAAGGTGAAACAAACAGAAAAGTTGTAGAGTTTGTTCCCAAAAGAAAATTAGAAAGATGACATTGTACCATTGTCAAAGATGTCCTGAACCACCTGGATATTGTGTGGGAGCCTGCTTCGATGCTACCCATAAATAATTTCTTTTACTATTTTCATTGTTATTTTTTGTGATTTATGTTTATTGGAAAAAGTGATTTATTTTTTTTATTGTTTTAGACTAAGGGTTTTCGTTAATTTTAGTTTATTCTTTGCTACAACATAAATATGTTCCTGTTTTTGTTATTTTATTGGTAAAAGTGCTTTATTTTTGTTTGTTCTTTTTCTGATTTTATTTTAGTCTAAGAGTTCGAATATTTTATATGCTGCCTATCAACGAAATAAAGATTTTCTTTGCATCCTTTATAGTTTTTTTACATAAATTCTGGCCTAAACCCATAAAAATATACTTGTCGCGGATCCGTGACGACGAGCACTGCACAGAAAATTTGTTGACCAGTGCTCATGGCACGGATCCGTAACACATGTCAAAATTGACAACTGAGTAATAAATTTACATCACTTAATCCAAAAAAATACTTTTCCAATAAAGAATTTTATTTTTTTACTTAAATACAAATAGCCGCTTCTGGGCATGTCTTCCAGCAAAATGTAGCAGTGAACGTGTTAATCATAAAGTACAGTTTATATTTTTTAAAGTTGTGCATTTTAAATTCATTTTGTGTATCAGTTATATTCACAAATGTCGGGTTTTTCCAAAGTGTAAAGTAAATTCAGTTTATATATTTTCCAGTGATTAAGATTTAAGTTCAAAAATTGTCTTTGGTAGGTTGCTTCATTCCCGTGCGCATTGTATGAAAGCCTATTAACGTCGCAGGTGTTTTATCATTTTTGCTGTGTATGTGTCGAAAATGTTGTTAATATGTTTTTAAATCAGTTAGACCATCAATTGTGCTTGTGAATTTGAAAGGAGAACTTCGAACAGCTATCAACTTGCATCAAACACGTGTGTAATGGAACCGACTTTCATTCCCGTGGTAGGTTTTTCCCAAGAAAAATATATTTTTCATTAAAAATTTTAATGAATTACTACTTCAAATAAATTGTTCTCTTATTCGATGTTTAAAAAATACTGCATTTGATTATAAGCTGCATGTTTTTGTGAAATTGTATATAATTTTTCATTCCCGTGTACTTCATTCCCGTGTCATTTATGCTCTACGGGTATGAACGATGATACAGGGGAATGATCGTATGTAACCTACAGCCAATTAAATAGTATTATTTTTTCAGAAAAACTTTAAAGCATCGGGAGAGGAACAACTTCAGAAAAAAAGAGACAAAAAAAGATTTGAAAAATAGTGGTAATATGTATCTTTTGCCAAAGAATATTTCTTTACTTATATTTTAACAGTTTATTAGGTGATTTTTATTTTTATATTTTATATTTTGCAATAAATAAATTTGATAAGCTGTCTCTTTTTCATTACCATACTTCATAGTTCATTCCTGCGTGCCTTTGTTTTGAAAAATGGTAAACAATTCAGTATTCCAGTTCGTTTTTTTAACGTTTTTTGGTATGTCGAAAAAGACCTCAAAAGGTATCAAATACCATAATTTTATTTTCTAAATAAAACAAAAACGTTTGTACAAAAATTACCTCTGAAAGAGTCACTTTGTAGATATTCACCCAGTTAATGTTATGTTATAACAAAATAACCCATATGCTGTAAAATAAAACTTCCATAAGTAATAATTACTGTTAAATGTAAATGCGCCATGTTTTATTATAACATCTGTTAATATCAAAACAAATGCATATTTAATAACAGTTTTTGCATGACGCATCCTTTCATACTAACAGATGATATTTCTAAAAAAGTATTTTATTTACGTTAAGGCATTCAGACATCAATAAATTACTTTTTTTATGTGACATACAATAACAATTTTTAAAAGGCACGTAGATCAAAAAAAGGGTATCACATTTTTAAATTACATTTGTATATATTAAGGTAGGTTAGTGTTACAGGGTCGGACTTGAAAATCAGTGAAACTTTAAAATTAATTTTTTCAAAAACTATTCATTTGAAGAACAAACTTTATAAAGAAAATTTGCTCTACTGTATTCCACCTATCTACCATTCATCCAAAAACCTTCAATTAATTTACACCCTTTATATGAGGAGGTTTTTTCAAACCACAATAATTCTACGTTTATAGAAAATTAAACTGAGGATCAAGACATATTTAAAATGTAATGCAGTTAATGGTATATCATTTTTACCTAAAAGCACAATAGATTCTACAGAAAGCATTATGCCAATATCATATACATAGTATTGAAAATCATTAATACACATAACTTTCTAAATTGAGGTCATTTTCCACCATAACAAATTTCATTTTATTTTACTCACTGAAAAGTAAAACTCAGTAAGACACTTTTATTATTGCATATGCATCTGTTAATCTGCTAAGGCAAAGAAGATCCATTGATAACAGATTTCTTCAAAAATTCTCTCCTGCAAGTTCTACTTTTGAAAACGTGATAGAATTAAGGTAGTGATATGTCGTGAAACCTTTTTGTGTATCTTTAAATAAAGAAAGAGTTCTAAGAGCCCTAAGAAGACATTTTGGAAACAATGGTGCTTCAGCAACGGAAACAAGAGGTGGCAATTGCAAGTCTCTTGCATCAAGATTATAAAGTTTGGAAAATCTTTGAAAATAGTTGAAACGCATTATAGTCGACATAGATCAACCTTAAGGAAATATCTTCTTGCAGAACTTAATTTTGTCAATTTACACAAAATGTTCAATAACTGTTGAATGTGATATTGCGAGTTAAGAAATTGTGATGTGAAAAACAAAAACTTTAATTTTGGATTTGTTAAACAATATGTACATAACTTCAGAAATTTTACATTTCAAATGGAATTCCATAATAGGAATAACTTTGGTGTTTTGAAACTTGTAATTTTTTATTATTAACTGAAAGAAATGTAGCATGTACATGTAACATGTATTCCTAAGAAAATCCTCTTTCGAATACAGTATCTTAACCGGGTGATGCCTATGTAAAATTTTAAAATTGACTCGTAGGAGAGAGACATGGGATGTTCTTTAATATGGTTTATCTATCAGAAAACATCTCAATGTGTCTCCATGATTTTCAATACTAGGAGCCATTTCTTACATTTTTAGCAGGCATGATTGGTGCATACAAAAAGGTGGGGCTGTGGCAATCTAGCGTATATCGCTATCATGCTCATACACACACGTTAGAGCAGCATTGCGACATGAGTTGCATTGTGGCAGCTCTGAGTTTTAAGTATGAAGCGGATATGCCTGATCTTCAGGGTGGGTCATTTTGAAATGAACAGACATACGACGCAAGTGCCATAAATTCTCGGCCCGGCAGGCTTCTATAGGTGCTAACATGTTCAAATTCGGTTGCGTCATAGTTGAACATGTACGAGGCCTTCACTATATATATTATGGCTAAAAGAGTAATAGATTTTAGTAGCCACTCAAGCATCGTGACGAGTGTATGAAAATGTCGCAGCTAATGAAAATTAAATTTTTTAAAACAAAAGAAGAGCACAAGCGTAATCAAATCAAACAATGTTTAGATGGCGTTTATGGTGATTTATCTCCTTCATATTCCACTATAAAAAAAGTGGTCAAAATGTTTCCGTTTGTGGCAAGAATCTCTTGAAGATGATGAGAGCACCGGTCGACCAATTGAAGCAGTAACGCCTCAAAAAGTTGCAATCATTGAAGAAATGGTATTAGAATATCGTCATTTGAAAGTTAAGGAGTTACCAGTGATGTCTGGCATTTCAGAAACAAGTGTTCGCCGAATTCTTAATGACCCTTTGGGTATGAATAAAATTAGTGCAAGATGGGTACCGCGTCTTCTTTCTGCTGTTCAACTTCACGTTGAATGTGCGCACTGGTTTTTAAGCTTGTACGGTATGGTTCTGTACTATGATCCTCTATCCAAAAGGGAATCAATAGAATAGCGGCGACCCGATGAACCTCGTCCCAAAAAAGCGAATGTCGTTCAATCGATAAAGCAAGTTATGGCAACACTATTGTGGGATTGTGACAGCATTTTACTGATTGATTTTAAAGAACGCAATACAACTGTTAACAGTACATATTATGCGTCTTTATTGCATAAATATTCGTGAAAAACGTTGAGAAAAATTAACAAGGGGTGTTCGATTATTACACTTCAATGCACCCGTTCATACTGCCGCAATTTCACAAGCTGCCATTCGCGAATGCGGCTTTGAAGCATTGGATCATCCACTGTACACTTCAGATATGGCTCCTAGTGGCTATTATTTATTTTCCAATTTCAGTGTTGTTACATCTTTGAGATTTCTAAATTCCCTGACTTTTCCAGGTTTTCCAGCGCAAAGTTTTTGATTTTCCAGGTTAATTTTACGAACTGTTTCCTTAAAGTTTAAAGCCCTCCCTCAATTGGTGATTTGAAATAAAAAAACAAATAATAACAAAGAACATATTTTATTGTTTCAGTCTTCACTTGTGTTTTACAAAGACTAGAAACATCACATACGACAATTAAATACTACATATTATACCATTTATAGCTTAACAAAACTAATTTATTAATAAATATTTAACATTAATATTTAATTTAACATTTAAATTATCTAACAATAAAAGATATTTATCAATAAAACTAAAATATCAGACAAAGATGGCCTCTAATGTATCTTTGATGTAATTGAATGAATTTCATCATATTAATGTAGCATTTGAGCACTCACAGCTCTTTTCTTCTTTTGCAGTTGACAAAGTTCTTCTCTGGCCTTTTTCTTCTCCCCTGACTTTTTTCTTTCGTCTTCTCCTTTCTTCTGGTACATTTGCAGGTCTTCATGATGGCGAGCACGAGCGCGAACATAGTGTAGCACAGCGGCTCCCAACCGCCGGTCCGTCAGAAATTATTGCCGGTCCACAGAGAAATAACAGTATTTTTCAGAATTTTACTGAAAGAATTTTTTTAATTTGTGTTATCCTGGAGCTAATACTGGAGTAGGGTCAAATGGTTTATCGGAGTTGACTAAGAGTAAAGTTGAAGAGTAAAAAGTTGACTCTGAGTAAATTTATATGGAGCTGGCGCTATGTACAATTGCGATCACTCGCTAAGGAACGACGAGAAAATCAAAACCGCTGACTTTTCAGTTTTATGTACAATGTAAATGTAAGTTTATTAGATGGTATTCAGAACATTACATTTTTTAACATTATAATTGCGCGGTTCATAAATCAGGTAGAGTTACAGTTTATTTTGTACAAAAAACCGCAGATCACTATTTTTCATCTTTCCTTAGCGAATGATCGCAACTGTACATACACATACGTGATATATAACGTGTCGGCTCCGTACCTATGTGTGGTGGGGTAGTATCCAGTAATAAGGAGAATCTCCTATTTTAGAATTTTTAAGTGGGTTTGGCGCGCACGGGTCTAGGCATTCCAGAACCAAAAGAATTTTCGTCTTGTCTCAACGATCAAAATCCTAGTTTTGCGGTTTCGGGGGGCCGCAAAACGTGCTTGGGTCTTCACCGTTTTTTGTGCAGTCTCGACCGTCTCCGGTAAACTGTTAGGCGGAGGTGGCAAAAAATTGTCCTCGCCTTACGGTAGGTCGGAGTGAAATTCTGACCGCGGAATCTTTGTCGTCGCAGAACCGCAATGGTTTCCACCAGAAAAGTTTTTTGCCGACACTCTTCTGGGGGCGGGGGCTAGGGTTGACATGGGGTTTCTGGCGGCATTCGATTTCACGCAGCCTGCTACGAGTGTTGCACCTATTGGTTTTTCCGTATATCTAGCCCTCTCCGCTCTAGGGGCCTCCGCCCCTTTTTGAGAGGAGGTATCTCGGAAACTATAGGAGCCAAAACGACTATCTTGACGTCAAACGACGGAAAATTTCAAAATGTTTCCCATTCAAAATCGGACTCCTAAGTAGAACTTAAACACTTCTGAAAGCCTTATATGATCGCCCCCTGGGTCATTTGAGCCCATTCCCGTTTGTGACCGCCGCTCCCGAAGCCCACTCACCAGCGTTTTCGGTTAATCTTCGCTCCTTATCGAGGTATCTTCTTCTGGTCGTGAAAGATGGACCGCCCTCTCTGTCTAAAACCCGATTATGGTCTTCGGCGCCGCACCTCACCCTTCAATCGATTCTTCGTATGGCGAAAAGAAAAAAAAGCTTCGGTCTCTCGGTACCCGCCGATGTCTGGCCGTTTTAGTCTTTCGAGGTTTAGCATGCGGGAAGCGGATGAGGTATGAAAACCGATTTTTTTTATTATAAAAAAATCGATATTTATTATATTTATATTATATAGTTATTTTTGTATCTAGAATGCGAAATGCTACTTTTGCGTTCAAGAATGGAAGTTATACAAGAAGCACCTGAAAATAGATTTCTGCTAGTAAAGGTATGTAATGCGAAATTAATATAAATCGATCGATTCAAATAATTTTGGACAATTTTTCAGGTCATTTTAATAATTGGAGTTTATGGAGCATGCAGAAGAGATGAGCTGCTAAAAATAATGATCGATGATATAGAAGACAAGGAATCAGTTATTATTATAAAAATTCCCGATTCCAAAACTCATACCCAGAGAACTTTCGTGATTTCAAGTCCCGACCATATCAAGATATGGATCGCAAATACTCTGCTTTACGTCCGGCAGTTACTACTAGTTGAAGATTTTTCGTGAAGTACGTCAAGGAATAATGTGTTAACCAAGTGGTTGGCATCAACAAAATAAGAAATGTGCCAAAGGAAATAGCAACTTATTAGAAATTGCCGCACCCAGAAACCTACACTGGTCACTGCTTCAGGCGCTCTTCCGCAACCCTATTAGCAGACTCAGGAGCTGATATTACAACTATCAAGCGACATGGGGGGTGGCGCTCTAGTACGGTAGCGGAGACATATATTGAAGACTCTATACAAAATAAAATGTTACCATCTTCAGCAAAGCCTATGGAACTTGCCAGTATTAGAACGTGCGAAGTGAATTTAAACAATAACAGTAGCACCCTCATTGAACACGCAGAACTAGAAGCTACGAGAACTAACAGCACTGGATCTGGCATCAATTTAACTCACTGCAACATTGGCACTATCAATTTACATGTGGTACAACATAAATAATTATAATCGTCATGTTTGTAGTAGTTACCTTTAGGAGTGTTATATATTGAAATTTTAAATTACTTAATAAAAAACCAATATGTATGTTATTTAATTAATAAAATCACCACAAACAAGTTACCAAAAAATGACAAATTTTTTGACATTTCTTTTACGTTCTAGAACGCCAAAGTCTTTTACGTTCTAGAACGTAAATGTAGTTCGCAGCTAGGTGACAAAAAAACCTCAGTTTGCTCACTGAGAATTTAACAAAAATGTCAACATTTGATGACAGTTTTCGAAAAAGTAAATTTCTAATTACAAGATTTTGCGAATTTTTTAATTTATTACCTTACCGGTCCGTAAGCAAATGGTACGTCGTTTGGCGGTCCGTGAGCGAAAAATGTTGGCAACCGCTGGTGTAGCATACTTTTGGTAATACTGATGTTTGATATGTCTTTTGCATTCTGGACGCTTTCCTACACTTGCCTTTGAACTACTAATGCTTTCAAACGTGTTGTCAATGAGGCACTCTTTATTAACTGAATTATCATCTCTCAATATTGGCTTGCCCGTGAGAAAGAGCAAATGTCATCTTTAAAAATGTCATCAATTCGCTTGAGCCATGAAAATCTGTAATTATTTTTTTCGAGAATGTATCTAATTTTTCTTCACACGAATAATTCTGCAAAATGTCCTTCTTGATTGGTTTTGAACAGAAATTTCCCAACTCTCTTTCGATTTTATCACCGAATATCCCATTTATCTACCCTTTGGATACAGTTTTTAATTAAAGATATGAGGTGCCTTTTCGCAACTTTTACTGAATTATTTATCACGTAAGGATCAAAAAAGTGAAATTTCTTGTACACTTAAAAGCCAAAGGGGATTTCATTTTCATCTGGTACAAAATGTTTGCAAATCTGTCAAGCAGTTTTGCCTAAATTCCAAAACTTCTTTTTGTTTAACCTCTTTCAGTCTGCCAATAGCTGCTCGAGTTTAATGACCAATCTTCACATATTTAACATTAAGCAGATTCTCCTTGTTTGAAACATCTACATCTCCCACTGAAGTTGCTTTCTTCAATGTAGTAAATGTATTTACATTTGCAAAAAGATTGATAACGTGACTGCTACATAACGTTACGAAATTAGAATTTTATTACTATAAATAATGCCGCCAAATTTGAAATATAAAAGTAAATAAATTGCTAAAATTATGTAATTAATAATGAAACGATATTTAACATTAAAAAGTATGTTCATCTATAAAAATAATAAAGAAATTTTGTTAAATATAATTTTTATTATTAATTGAATAATTTTTCCAGGTTTGTGGTTAAATTCCATGATTTTTCCCTGACTTTTCCAGCGCAATTTTTTTCCCTGACTTTTCCAGGTTTTCCAGGATTTCCAGGTGCGTAACAACCCTGAATTTAAAGAAAGACCTTAGGGGACGTCGTTTTAAGGACGAGAACGAGTTGGAAGCAGCTGTAATGGAACATTTTTGAAAAACTTTAGATTATTTCTACAAGGGCATTGAATTATTAATTCCACGTTCTAATAAGTGTATTGACATTATTATTGAGATTATATTGAAAAATAAAAATTATTATATTTTACCAAGGTTATTTCAACTCGGAAACAAAAGACAATCTACAAATAACAATTACAAGAAAATATATCTCATTTAAGATAAAAATTGGACGAGTTGTAGGATTTTTATCAAAAACATTTTTAAAAGATTTATTTTGATAGTTTCAGACCAGGGTAGAAAGAACGAAAAAATTTGATTTGCTTGCAAAAGAATAATCCTTATAAAAATTTAATTTTTCATTTGTTCACGAATTTTCTTTTTAATTCATCCACGGAATTTTTCAGAATTTTTCGGAACAGTTAATTTTGAATTCGTTTGCGAACGAATAACACTGTGTTCGTTAAAATTAAATTCTTAAAAGAATAAATTATAAATTTTTAAATACAAAATTCATTCACAAATGATAAAATAAGAAAAGAATCGAATTTTTTTTATTCGCAAGTGATAATTTCCTTACCCTGTTCCACACTTTATACTCACATTGTATATCCAGCATAAGAATTTTATTTTTGATCACAAGATAGTTCACAAACTGTAATTAGACACTTTTTAAAAGCAAACTTAATTAAGCATACTTCTGGTCTTTAGTCATTGACATATATTTTTAAAGAAAATATCTCAAATGGTTAGAAAAAGAATACGTAGAATAGAAAAAAATACTGAACTCCAAAAGAGGACTTTATACAGAAAATTGAAAAAAGTTACCGAACGGGATTTCTTCACATTAAAAAGAGAACTGATAACCTTAAGACAACCCTATGTTGTTTTTTCAGGAAACCCTTCAATTAGACACGCCAGTCAAGCAGTGACTTACTTACATTTTTGAATAACTTTTAAAATGTCAACTTTTTAACAACTTTACTTTAACAAAATTAAAACAAATTAAAAAACTTATACTTCCCAAAAATTTTCCAATGCTGCTACAAAAATGGCATCCTCACAGGTTCTAATATTTAGTAAGAATGTAGGCTTAATAGCCTTCATTATTTCACCATGCTGTTCCAGTGCATATCTACATTCCTTAATAAGTTTAAACATTTGTATAAAATCTCTGATTGTAAATTTCTCGAAGTTCATGGTATACAAAATCATAAAAAGTATTTGTGTCATTTCTATATTATTTCTGTCAACACAATTGTCAAGATTAATCAGTTTATTTGGTCTTGGAAATATAGGTTCATTAATTAACAGAGAATACTGTTCAAATAAACTTTCTCGTAATTTCTTGAATGTTATGGAATCTATGACATTCTTATATGCTGAATGAAATATATGTGATGGTTTTGCATAATTGTCTAGTGCATACCACAATATCTTTAACATATAAGTACGCTCAAATGTATAGAATTGCCAAACATAATTGATAAGTTCCTTTTGGGATGCTTCATCTTTAATCAATTCACTTAGATCTTCTACTTTTCCATGATATTCAAATACTAGGTAATTTTTTAATATTCCCCATGCTCTGAATGCATCCAAATTCTAAAAAAAAACAAATAAAATACATAGAATAAACTCAATTAAGCCTTTACCATCATTTATTAATAAAAAATGTCTATTAACACTTTAGCTCAGGTCATTAAATCGATGACTCGAATCAGACAAAAAGTCAAGCCAAAAACAAAAATAGTTTCTTTAACCTAAATCAATGTACCTATCAACATCAGTTAGGCAATCAATTATAGTGTCAAAACAATTTTCAAGCATTTAAACATAACCTCTTGAGCACCACATATGCATTTCTGGCGCTGAATATGTTTGTGTAATCATTTACCCAAAACCATTTTAAATTCCCAATTAGGAGCAATCCACACGTGTTTTATTCAGGAATATTGTGAAAATGCTATTGGTACTATGTCAAGACATATTGAAGCTGTTCAGCAGCGGTTACTACGTACCATTTTGGATGTTCCGTTAGAAAGCTGCAAATATTGTATCTGTGTAAATGGGCGTGAAGCAACCAGTTACTTAGCTTACAGCTGGCTAACAAAACATCCAAAATATGTGGTTGTCAAGACCGACTGCTTAACGTGCCCATGTGACAGCATGGTAAAGTGTACTAGGACTTTATCGACAAGAAAAATCCTCTCGCGCCTTCTCCAGGCCACCTGAGTTGTAGTTGGACTCTTTACCGCATGGCCACCCACTTCATACAACAATAAACTTTTACCTGGAAATCTTTTTGTACTTTATAACAATGACAAGACCCTTTATTAGAATAATATCATAAAACTTGCTGGATACTGCAAATGGTCTAGTAACATAGAGAGAAACTTTCTAGAAGATGACAAATTATATTTTCCCCTGCACTTAATTTGGCTCAAATAATTCCGTATTAATTAAAAATGCTGCTGCTATTAACCTGGTGATGGTTTTACATTGATAAAAAAATAAAAGTTCTACACTTTTACAATATGACCTTAAAAATGTATAAGTTTGTATTTAAAATATTGTAAGAAAGAAATTGGTAACAATTTCGTTTGACTAATTTCAGGACAATTTGATTAACATTTAAAAGTGTAATTTGGAATTTTTACTAAGGTCATATTGTAGAAAACATCAAAGAGATCATATTGATGAAAACCATATCAAAATCTATCAACAAGTTAATTATTTTACTGAGAAGATACAAGAAAATCCACAGCAGCAACTAAATATTAACACTGAAATTATAAACAAAAGAAGAAATAACCAAGTCGATAGCCAAATTAAAAAGAGAAAAGATAACATTAATAACAGTCATAACAGACAGACGATGTATGTCTTATAACTGAAAACAGAAAACACATGCACATGCTATTGAAGATTTAGACAAAAATATCTTAAACACCTCCATCATAAACCCTACAGACTCAAAAGAGACAGAAATAGAAGAATGTCATAAAGCTGTAGTAACATTTAAAGGAATTGGTAGCAGTAACCGCACGCTAGAAATTCGTAGGAAAGTTAGAGATAAGGATGAAAGTATCAATCTGTTGAGGAGCGTACAATTTAATTATAGAATGTATGACCTGAATGGTAAGGTTAATTATTTTGTAGTGAATCTGTTAGAAATTATAGATAAAACTACGCCTAAGAAGAAGATAATAGTGAAAAAAAATAGTAATGAATGGTTTAATGATAACGTGCTGAATGCTATAAGAGGGTGTGATCATGCATATAAAAGGTTTCAACTTACAAATAGGCAAGAAGATTGGACAATCGGCTTATGAGTGAAATGGAAATGGCAGAAGCCTTTAACAAGTATTATATTGAGAGCATCAAAGAAATTGTGAATAGCATAGAATATAAAAAAGTAAATTTTGATATAGAGCATAATGTAATGAGTTTGAATGAGTTCCAATTACTTGATAGAGATAAGCTACAAAAAATTGTTTATTGTATGTCCAATAAAGGGAGTACAGATGATATTACCATAAGTTTTATTAAAGAATTTTTCGAAGAAATTGGTTTGCCACTGTTGCACATAGTTAATGAATCACTGTTGAAAGGTGTGGTGCCTGATATAATGAAAATTTCTACTATAATTCCTATTCGTAAAATCCCTAAAACTAAAAATGTGAAGAATTTCGCCCAGTCAACATGTTACCTGCACTAGAGAAAATCTTAGAAAAAGCAGTTTACTTTCAGCTTCTACAATTTTTTATTGAAGAGCAGAACATAATAAACGAATATCAGACAGGCTTCAGAAAACATTTTAGTTGCGAAACTGCTTTCCAAATGGTTTTACATGATTGGAAAGAAGCTCTAGATAAAGACCAAAATGTGATAGTTGTATTTCTAGACTTAAAACGAGCTTTTGAAACAGTGGATAGAAGTAGATTATTAAATAAAATCAACAGATATGGCATTCGTGGAAAAGTTTTGGATTGGGTGGCTAGTTATTTAACAAATAGGTACCAAAAAGTTAAATGTAACAATAGCATGTCTTCTAAAAGACAAATAAATGTTGGTGTACCTCAAGGGAGCATACTTAGGCTCTTATTATTTATCTTATATATAAATGATCTAGCACTGTTAATGGGTAATGGTAAATTTCATTTTTTTGCTGATGATACAGTAATATATTTTTTCGGGAGTGGATTTACAAATGATTCTACAGCAGTTAAACAGAGTTCTAAAGGTTGTTAGTAATTGGTTTGCAGTTAATAAATTGAAAGTAAATATTAATAAAACACAGGGTATGCTATTGAGTAAAAGAATGTGGTGAATTTCTGGAACATGAATAATTTAGAAGTGCTACTGGCTGGTTCCAAAATTGAAATTGTAGAGGAAATTAAGTATCTTGGAACAATACTGGACAGAGAACTTAAATTTGTGAATCATGCAGATTACGTCTGTAAAAAGATAGCTAAAAAATTAGGTGTATTGTCTAGATTGAGTAGGTTTTTTTACAGATTATACTCGAAGAGTTGTATACAATACTATAGTATTACCATATTATCATTTTTGTGGAACTGTTTTATATTTATTTTACAAAATACAGGCATGAGATTAATTTTAAATTGTAACAAATATACACCAGTAAATTGGTTAAATGTCAAACAATTCTGTGAATATTGTATGTTGGTTTTTTTACATAGAATTAAGTTAGGAACTATGCCATCTTATTTCAATGATATCTTATACAAATGTGATACTGTTCATAACTATGATACTAGAAACAAAAATAATTATTATGTACAAACGAAGGGTAGAGTGGTATCGTTTAATTCTGTTTTTGTAAAACGTTTAATTAGGTATAATGAATTAAATGTAGCATTAAAACATATAAGTCCGATTAATAAGTTTAAAATTGAATTAAAAAAATATATGCTTGGTTAACTTCGTTTTTTGGTTAATTTTGTGGTTAATTACTTTTTGTTTAGTTGATTTCGTGTTAATTTTATTTAATAAGTTTTGTACATTTTGTTGTAATGAAAGTTTATTTATATTTTATATTATTGGGTTTAATTAGTAATAATATTTATTTAATTCTAAATAAATATTATTATTATTATTATTACAAACTGTTAAATAATTATATATACCGCCCAAACTTATTGAAATTAATAAATTTTTATGTCCCTCCTAGAACATTAAGGACAAAACAGACATTTTTTGAAGATACTTCAAGAACTAATTATTTACGTAACTTTGCAATTAACCGATTGATTCGTTTAGCCAATAAACATAATCATATTGATTTATTTAATGGAACGTTACATGGCATGAAAAACCAACTAAAACACATTAATAATATTTAACTTGATACTTGTTAATATATAAATTAATTAAAATTGTAAAACTAATTTTTAATATTAATAAATGTATTACCTGTATATAAATATTAACCTATATATTAAATTGCCTATATATATTTAAAAGTCACGATCCCTAACTTTAATAAAATAATAAACTTTTCGGTTGGTTATGCAGCCCAGTATAAGCACAATTTTCTAAATATTTCATTCCATTTTTTGGAATTTATGTTCTTGCGATGCTTTAAATGGTACTTTTAACAGGTGTGCATCTAGATATAACCTACAAAGTTAGGCAATGGCAAGTTAGCTCTTTGAATGATCACAAAAATCTTTAAAAACATACGTATATGCTATGTTAGCCAAGAACAATATGAAGCCCATGAAAAACAATTAGAAGAGCGTTTTTCAACCGTCAGAACTGTTTCAGATACCCCAAAATCTACTCGCTATTCATCCAATTGATATTGGAAAAATTAAAGCAAAAAGTATTGATTTTCTGATTAATTCTACGAATTTAAGTTGTTAAAATAAAATTTGGAATATAGCTTTTTGAAATATTAACCTATTGTTCGACATGTTTCTGTTTTATATACCTTAACCCTATACGATCTTTAACCCTATATAATCTTATTTTTGCGCTCTTGACACCAAAAAATTCATATCTTTTGTTCCTATAGAATTCCCAAAATTAAATTTTAGTATGATGTTAAGGACATGTAAGGCTATAAAATATATTTTTTTAATAAAATCCCAGAGGTCCAAATTTACGAAATTTCAAAATTTATTAAAAAATTGCCATTTACACAAAGTTAATGTTTTCTGGAAAGATATATTTATATACCAGAATATAGCATTTTCAATTCTCTTTCGAATAAAACAAACCCGACCCCGGTACCTTTAATACAATCCAAGCTATAGTGTATTTTGTATAAACATGCACGAACATATTTCGAAAAACGGCAACGCTGTATTTCTGTAACCAGACATTTTTGAAAACTATAAATGGGGCATTGTTTACAACTCAAGGAAGGGAACACATGGGTATAGTATGAAGAAAATCGGAGAGGGTCGGGTGACAAGTTTGGTTGAATTGACATCAAATGACTCTTCAATAAACTAAATGCTTAAACTATTACAAATTATAATCTCATCTCATTTTAATTTTTAATTTATGAGCGCCATAAGGCGAAGGCGAAAATATTTACGTTTGCAATTGTAGGAATTAAATAAATGGTGATACATTTTTACGAACCTAGAATTTCTTTTGGTCAAATGCTAAATAATGAATTTTGCAGTTACAATGCAATAAATAAGCCAGATTGTGACAGAAAGAATTTTAAAAATCCATTTATGAATACCGAATCTTTCACGCTGCTTCGACCAAAACTGAATCTGTTAAAAATTGGTCAAATACCGAAGCAAAACAGAAGCTTCGGTGCATCTCTAATAAAATTATTCAGTTGATCTGTTTGAAATTCTTGAAATTCTGAATTTAGTTTGCACAGTCAACCTGGTTCGTTTATTTCATCATCCAAAAGTTTATATATAAACAATATACTAGTTATACTACGCCTATTTCTTAATGATTGCATGCCAAATTCATTTACTAACTCTTCCGCACTATGGTTAAAAGCAGGATAATATTTATGTTTATGAAAATACAGATAATGTAGGAAACTCTTCTGTATTTTTTCAATCATATTAGTGTATACATTATATACTGAATTTTATATATCTAAACAATATCCTAGTTTAATTCTAACCAGCGAGTAATACAATGTTTTCACACAATTGACGTCACGAAATTCTTTGCTGTTTCTAAGTATGAAACCTAACATTTTAGTTGCTTCATTGCAAATATATTCAATATGATTATTGAATTTCAATTTATTATCTATTATGACACTGAGATCTTTTATGGTATTAACAACTTGTAGCTCATTGCCATAAATCTTATGTTTAAAATCAATATTGTTTTTTCAATCACTTCGATCACTTTGTAGTGCATGCAGTCCTCAACTGAAGTAACCGTTCTAAACACTTTCAGGTCGTCCGCATACTTTAATCCACCACATTTAAGCTTGTTAATCAAGTCATTAGAGTAACTATTAAATGATAAAGGCCCTAAATTGGACCCCTGTGGCATTCCACTTACAAGAAAATAAAAGTCGGATTTAATTGCTTCATATTGTACAAAGTTTTTTCTGCCTTTCAAATATGATTCTAGTAATACCACTAGCTTCTCAGACAAACTGTAACTGTATTTTTTTATACAAAACATTTTATTTAATGAAAACAGAACAAAACTTATAGTATATACGAGGTAAGCGCCATAAATTCTCGGCCCGGCAGGCTTCTACAGGTGCCGACATGTTCAAACTCGGTTGAGTCATAGTTGAACATGTAAGAGGCCTACACTGTATACAGCATGTCCGGAGATATAACGCATTAATTTTAAGGGGTGATAGAAGACACCAAAAGGAACAAAAAAGTCTCGTACAACTTTGTTCTAGAACGTACCACTTTTTCAGAAAAAAATAAGAAAGTTGGAAACTTTAACATCATTTTGCCGCGCCTAATAATAGCACTTTAAGTATGGGGCTTTGTCGGCAGATGTATCTCATCTATCACAACAACAAACCTTAATAACGTTTTATCCTATCGTATGTCGTTTCCGCGTAAAATTGAATTCGTTTTACAATTACAAATTCATTTTACTCAATTAAGAAACGTGACAGCCCTGTAAAAATTGTAAACCATATGCTCCAGTTTACACAAAATGCTGATGTAGATGTTTCTTGAACTTGAAAAAAGCACGTTTTGCTTAAGATTATTTGGATCAGTGCCTGATTGTTGTATAAATAATACCAGTTTAAAGCTATAATGCGCGATAATGCTGAGTTTTAGGTTTTTGAACTTGGAATGATTTGTCAATGCACGAGTTTGTTTATTTAATAACAGTTTTTAGTACCATTTTAGAGCGAGATAACATAAACACTTTGTTAAAAAGCTCTTTAAATCATAGGCGTCCGGTATATTTTGGCTGATTAAATTAATTAAAGTAATAATAATTTTATAGAATTAACTGAATGTCGTATTAAATTAATTGATGTTTTTGAGGAGAATAATTAACGAATTTCAGAATCAGTAATTTTGCAATGGCAACCGGTCACTGTGGGGCGAGCCTTAACAAAAACTGGGCAATGAGGTAAAAATACAACTTGTGTAAAGAATAAGAAATATATTGGCGTTTGATTATAAAATGTTCAGGGCACCTAGAATCGGTGACAAAATTTAAAAATCTTTGTTATTAATAAAAACATTGATGCTTAAAGTTGTCACTACTTTGAACTAACAATTTCTCGACATTTCCAGGCTGAGATTTAAAATTAAATTACTTGTCTTGTATGGACCTTATTGAAACTAAAATTAAAAATGATAGTATTTGCAGCTGCAAATCAATCCTAATTGTAAGAGCTTTTTCTTGCTAAAATTCAAATTCTGCTGGAGTTATAAAAAAACGCCCGCATATCACCGCTTTAAAATTTTTGTTAAAGAAAGAGCCAAAGCATCCTGGTTATTTTCATACAAAAACCAAATCCAACTCGAACCAACTTAAAAAGTTAAAAGCCGTTATTGTAGGCACTGCAAGAAATATTTACCGGTATTCGTATTATTCCAGGCATAGTTGTTGATGATGTAACATTGTGTTTTTGCACCCTTTATCTCAACTGTTAGAAACAACTAAATACCACGCCTTAAGAAGTTGGCTTTTTTAGGTGTTACCATGATCCCTACGTACGCAGAATGGGGTTTTCTAATAACTGCAATAAAAATTTAACAAAGCTGAGAGCATCATAACTCATAACAAACAGCATGATTGAAACCTTTTAGTAAAATGGAGATTATTTACGAATGAAATATTGGCAATTATTGTAAAACGTTATAAGTACTGTTATTTCTTAAGGGATGGTAATCTCGTTTATAAATGCCGACTTAAAAATATTACCTAAATTCTTAATTGGAAACTATTAATTGCGCTTACTGAATATTGCTCTAAAAATTCCCATAACTTAATACATGTTAATTAACAAATTGCATAATCAGATGCGGTATTGTTTTCGTTAAATTGATTTCTGTATTACCCCTGTTTTTTAATACGCAATTACAAACGTTTCTTTAAATGGCTTCATTGCACTATGACACTTAAAACAATTGCATTTTTAATTAACCCGTTATTTGGGAATAAGTATTCATCCGTATAACGCCGCCGCTGGCGTTATTATTTATTTCAAATTAACACCAGAGAAAAGTGCTGCTTGTAATCTGATCTGAACTCATATTTACACAGATGTTGATCATATCCTGACCTAGATTTCTTATTTACTGTTTACTGTCTTAAAAACCTTTTGTAATAAAAAGCTATAAAACGTGCTTCATTTAGCTTTTTCAGCAAAACAACGGCTGTCATCGTACGTTTGTTTAGACTAACCGATCTTAATTCTAAAACAAGTTCAAGACCTTCAGTTGCAGAATGCGATTATACTTAAGCAAGGTTGCCAGATATGGCAATGGTTTTTTCTAAATTACTCGAAAGCCTATTAACATAGAAAAAAAATTATTCAGACTTTTTTGTTCCTTTTGATATCTTCTATCACCCCTTAAAATTAATGCCTTCTATCTCATGACACCCTGTATATTATGGCTAGAAGCGTAATAGGTTTTAGTAGCCACTCAAGCATCGTGACGAGTGGATGAAAATGTCGCAGCTAAAGAAAATTGAGTACCGCATGGTCATTAAATTTTTAGCAAAAAAAGGGCACACGCCTAATCAAATCAAAAAAACGTTTAGACGGCGTTTATGATGATTTATCTCCTTCATATTCCACTGTAAAAAAGTGGTCAAAATGTTTCTGTTTGGAACAAGAATCTCTTGAAGATGATGAGCCGGTAGGCCAATTGTAGTGGTAACGCCTCAAAAAGTTGCAATCATTGAAGAAATGGTATTAGAAGATCGCTGTTTGAAAGTTAAGGAGCTAGCAGTGATGTCTGACATTTCGGAAACAAGTTTCGCCAAATTCTTCATGACCATTTGGGTATGAATAAAATTAGTGCAGGATGGGTACCGCGTCTTCTTTCTGCTGTTCAACGTCAACGTCACATTGAAAGTGCGCGCTCGTTTTTAAACTTGTGTGGACAGGACTCAAAGCCGATTTTGGAGTTCATTGTCACTGGAGATAAAACAATGGTTTTATCTGTATTATGATCCTCTATCCAAAAGGGAATCGATGAAATGGCGGCGACCCGATGAACCTCGTCCCAAAAAGGTGAAAGTCGTTCAATCGACAAAGAAAGTTATGGCAACAATATTCTGGAATTGTGACGGAATTTTACTGATTGATTTTACGCAATACAACTGTTAGCAGTACATATTATGCGTCTTTATTGCATAAATTAAGAAACAATATTCGTGAAAAATGTTGAGGAAAATTGACAAGAGGTGTTCGATTATTACATGTCAATGCACCCGTTCATACTGCCGCAATTTCACAAGCTGCCATTCGCGAATGCGGCTTTGAAGTATTGGATCATACGCCGTACAGTTCGGATATGACTCCTAGTGACTATTATTTATTTTCCAATTTAAAGAAAAACATTCGGGGATGTCGTTTTAAGGATAAGAACGAGTTGCAAGCAGCTGTAATTGAACATTTTGAAGGAAAAACTTCAGATTATTTTTACAAGAACATGGGATTATTAATTCCACAGTGTAATAAGTGTAACATTAGGGGAGATTATATTGAAAAATAAGAATTATTATATTTTACCAAGTTTATTTTTTCTATATCAGGCCGAGAATTTATGGCGCTTACCTTGTATGTACTTATTCTATAAAATAAACACAATAAAAACATAGAGAAGAAAAAACAAAAAATAAGTAGGTATTCCCATGAGTTTATTAGATATAGTCATTATGTGTATGCTCAGGTCCCACTTCTGCATTTTTACCGTACATTCGAGTAACTTCTTAAAAAATACATGAAGGGTAATAATTTTTTAACAGCCCACAAATACTTACGAAAATACAAGTTTATTAATATAACTACACTTACCAGCGTTTCACTTAAAAGACGTAAAAATTTCTTTGTAGAATCATCAAGTTCTACTTTCTTTAGACAATCTTCAAAACTCGTTTCTGTGAATGAAGGATAAAAGGTAATTCCCTCAAGAAGATATTTCTCCAGCATACTAAGTGTATCTCCAACATCCTGT
Organism: Agrypnus murinus; assembly: GCA_929113105.1. Taxonomy (NCBI): domain Eukaryota; kingdom Metazoa; phylum Arthropoda; class Insecta; order Coleoptera; family Elateridae; genus Agrypnus; species Agrypnus murinus. The sequence continues at coordinate 139,903,768 of OV816023.1, forward strand.
AGATTAACGATACTTGAATTGACTGTTGCAACCCTCCAGATTCTCTTCCAATGCCTAAATTAATAAAATTAAGTTACTACTTATCTATATTACAGGCCTACAAAGCACATATTCACTAATTTAGTACGACTGTACAGAAGACATGCTTTTAAATTATTAAAAAGTTAAAAAAAAGTCAAAATTATTTTAAAAATTTTAAAAAAAGAAAGCTTTGGTGAAATATTAACAAAACTTACAATTCTGTATCCAATTCCATTTTATCAAGTTAAAAGATTGTAAACATAACCTAACAATTATTATAAACACACACAATTTCACGTTGTATCGTATGAATTTATTTACATATTATTGTAAATACTTTCAATTACAACTAATTGGTAATAAGAAAATTAAAATCTTCAAGCTTAATACGTTAAATCAAAGGTACTTTGTATTATTTATGTAAAAAAAACAAACACAGCAATCACACCGGCAACGATTTCAAACAACTAAAATAAACGTCGTGCATGACGTCACATAGAAGTAAGATAAAGAAATGGAGTAAATGTGATTTCACATTATTTCAACATGGAGGTAAACAACTTTATTTCTGTTTATATTTTTTTATTTTATCAAAATACTCAGAACAGAAAACCGAAAATAAGATTAAAAAAAATGTTTTTTTTTTGTTTTCAATTATTTTTCATTCCTTTTTATCCTCGGAAGATCACACTATTTTTTTATTTGTTAAAAATGGCATTTGTTAAAATTTAATAACCATATTATCACTGTAATATGTGTCATTCCATATTAAATCATCAAATTAAAAAGTTGGTTGCTGCACCATTTTTGATTGTGATGAAAACGGGCTAGCTTATTACCCTAGTCTTTATAATGGCGGCCATTTTTCATCAGCGCTGTCAACAAACCAGTGGCGGATTTACGCACAAGCGGTGGAAGCGGTTGCTTCAGGCCCCACAAGTCAGAGGGCCACGCACAGGACCCTTGCCCAGGATCGCAGTGGGCATGCGACAAATAAAAATTATTGGTATGGGAACTCACTTTGTCGCGAAAAGGGAAACATGTGAGAACAACAGTTCATGTCGTGTGCAGGTGGGTCGACGCAATAGAGTTTCGTGCGAAAAGGCAAGGATTCAGAGCGATAGGTAAAATTTTGTAACGGAATATATTGTTTAGCAGCAGCAGACCTGCACGGAATGTATCGTCTATGCCGCTCCGAATGCTTGCCTTCAATGCCTTCCTGCAAACTGCGCAGGCGTCCGACTTATATTTGGGGAAGAGGAACTGTACCACGCTTTCGAATGTGTGAAATTCCCTTAGAATATAAAACTGTAGGAAGGAACATAATCTAATTTGTAATGAGATATTTTCATTGACGGTTTTCACTATCAGAAATTATTTAAGAAATAATCTTGGACACAGTCATTTAAAAAATTTATCAGTAATGTTTATTGAAAATGACGCAAAATTCATGTTTTAAAATATTATTGATAAATTTGCTGCTTCTAAAAGCAGGAAAGTTCCATTATAAATGACCTAATTATGAAATAAATGCATTTATCTACGACCACTACATTATACACAGTCTAGTAACCATGAAAATGACTCAATGCTCATAATCTCTAAACTGTATGGAAATGACTGTGGGAAATGATTTCGCATTTTTAGTGGTTCTAGTAAAACCCATTAATGTCAGCACATGCAATATTTCTAATTATTTGAAATATATAAAGTTGTAACTTTTAGATAAAGGTTAATTTATTTAGTTTAATTAATGTTTTACATTAAACTATATTTTAAATGCAAATTCATATAAAAAAACTATCACCCCGGCTGAAAATCAAAACCTTCCGCTTTCCGAGCGACATCATACCAGCATATAGAGTTATTACTACCATATAAAGTTATTACAAACATTGTTATCGAATTAACGTAAAATTGATCTAACGTTATTATATAATTGCTAATATCTATTAATATTATTCATTATTACTGCTAAATTACAATAAAAACAATGAGAGCTTTTATGATTAATATCTTGGCGGGTCACTTCGGTCGCGGCCGTAATATGTACCTACAGTCTTTAGCAAATGTCTTGTCCCGAGTAAGGGCATTGCTGCTTTAAGAATCGAAATACCCCTTATACTGTGTACGAAAGAGACCGAATTAAACAGAGATGGACAACTACCTGGGCAAGATATTTAAATTCTTTAAAGCTTATTTTGAAAACACGCTTGTAAAAACTCTTGTTACTCATTCTATTCAAAATTTCTTTGACATACTTTATAAAATAGTCCTTTTAAATGGAAGCATCTACTAGTTAAACAAAGCTACATAGCGTGTTTATGTTTCATTCTTTACCTTTAATAAAAAATAACTAAATAAAAATAATAATGAAAGCAATCATCAAAAAATAGAGGTTTTTAGGAGTATTTTAGACAATCAAATAATCGCAGAAATTAATGTAAGCGATAAATATTGCTGTGTTGTCAAATCACCGTATTGAAAATTTTATCAACGACGGAACGGAAACGTTAACACAAATATTTTATATCAGATTTACATTAAAAGAGGGACATGCTATGTCATGGGCATAATTAATAAAAAGGCTATAGATTGGACCACAGTTAGGTCCATTAATACTTAAATTAAAAACTAAGAATAAAAATTTCATGCAAACATAACCTAGCTTTCTCATGCATAAATAAATAGGTTTCATTTTAGAAAAAGGATATCAATTAGTTAGATTGCTTGATCATAAATACGTTTATGCAACCCAAGTTACACTTTGGGACGGTTTCCCACTTATTAGGAGGAAGTAATTTCCATATTTAAATTTACAGATTACGATGTTTAGCGTTAGATAAATTTTTCTATTTTCCAGAAGGCCAGCTCAAGTTTATGTTGCTAATTAGCTGAAAATAGATTAATTAGGTCAATTTTGTTGTGACTTATACAATACAATTAATTTTTGAATTTGTTTATAAGATTTCTAATCACTTCAATTAATGAAGGTATTAAATTCTGTCGTTCGTGTTGATATGACTCTTATAGACTCTTATTCTGTTTTTCCTCACCATTGCTTTGATGTAAGTGCTTAGAGCATTGTATGCTGGACATTTTGAGCATAAATTGATAAACATTGACTTAATATTTAAGCTGGCACTTGTATATGCATTAATTGGTGTTCGTACTCTAAAAAAATTATGTTTATAGTAAATTGTAAAGATGTTTCTATGGAGAAATTATTTGTATTACCTGTGTCATGTATTCATGTAACTAGTTTATAAAGGATGAACCGTGATTTGTTAAGCTTTATATGTAATTAGATCGTAACGAGATATGTACATTGTCAATCGTTTTTCTTGAATATCTTCGTTACGATAGGTACATTTTGGGACAATGAATGTATTATACTTTTATGATCTTCGTTTCAAGGGCTACAATTCTGTAATATTACATTTAAGATTAGTGATGATCCAGAACAGCTGTGCCGGATTAGTGACGTCACAAGCTTACTCGATGTTCTGTTGTTTTGAAAAAATGTCATAGTTTTCTATTGTTCTGGCATAAACTATATAAGCTGGGGCAGATTGTAACAAAGTCAGTCGATAAAACGTACAAGGCAGAATCTATGCCCGGCTCCGGATAATATCTGTAATTAATTTGAGGTTATACTTCAATCATATGTTTTTGATATAAATGTCATAGTATAAATAAAGTTTAAATTAAACTAAAAGTGTTACCTGAACATTTTTGAAAATTGAAAGAAGATATTAGTGTTGTTTAACAATTATATAAAGTGAACGTGATTGTTTAAATAAATGCAAGTGGATTTATTTTCATCATCGATCTTTGCATCGATAATTCATAAACAAGAAGTCAGCTGATTGGTTTCGTAGCAGTGTTACCAATAAAAAGGATTAACTTTTAAAAAGGGGAAATTATATCGTAATATACAAGGTTGGTCATAATAAATGATTCTTGTTAATTAAATGAATAATAATTAACTTGTAAAGTTCATCCTCAAATGTAAAACTATTTGGTTTAGTTTATTAAGTTCATTTGAGAATTCATTTGATTTGAAGTAAATAAAACAACTAAATTTCTTTTATATAAAATTTATTTTCATTTGATAAATATTTTTATTTATAAATAAATTTCATTTGTGTTGGTCTGTTCAAACGAATGACCGTACTGATCCTATGTCAGGTCACTACAACTATTTCTAACGTTTGAGCAAACCTGATAATTTATTCTCAATTTTCCATTGTATTATTTTCAATAACATTTCTTTTTACTTTGACTTTCCATTTGAATTTTTATTTTGTTCGTTAAATAAAGTTGTGTTTTCAATTTTACATATGTGTTTAATTAATGTTAATACAAGCATCCAGCGTTCTTTTCTTTTGAATTCAGAGTTTAGTAGCAGTTGTCCAGCTTGCAGTAGCTTTAGTGCTTACGATATAAGTTTTTCTTCCTTTCCAGGCATAAAAGTAAATAAGAGTCTCGTAATTCAAATAATTTATGCTTTACTGAGCAAACCTGAGCTAGCTGAGAGGAATAAAGAAAAATATCTGTGGTGTATTCTCATTTCAATCCACCGTATATAATTTATGTTTATATTTGGAACGGTGGACATATTGTATTTTATTTTATCTTCAAAGATCACCGCAATATAAATAAATAAAAATAAAGTAATAATATAAGCATTTATTTATGTAAATACCTACGTTAAAATTTTAAAAAGTTATTAAATATTCAGTTGTTTTAATAAAAATACTACAAACTAAAAAAACTAGAAACATAGATATAGTAGCTACTAAAAATAAAACAGTCTAAAAATAAAATAGCTTCAGAGTTGAAAAAAATGAAAATTATTAAAATTTTGAACCCAAGAAAGTTATGTGGGAGACCAAATGAAATGTTGAGATTTTTGTAATAGTCTTTGTGAGTATTTGTATTAGGAACTTGGGTTCATTATGTTATTTTTACTCCTTTCTTTAGTACAGACCGAGTGGCGGATTTACGCACAAGCGGTTGCTTCAGGCCTCACAAGCCAGGGGGATTCGCAGACCAAAAATTATTAGCATGAAAACTCACTTTGTCATGAAGAGTGAAACATGTAAGAACAACAGTTCATATCGTGTACAGACGGGTAAAAAAGGTGTACGGTCGACGCAATGAAGTTCCGTGCGAAAAGGCAAGCATTCAGAACGGTAGGTAGAATTTTGTAACGGAATATACCGATTCGCAACAGACCTGCAAGGAATGTATCATCTCTGTAGCTCCGAATGCTTACCTTCAATGCATTCTAGCAAAGTTTGCACGGTCATCCGACTTACATCCGGGGAAGGGGAACTGTAGCACGCTTTCGAATGGGTGAAATTCCTTAATGTCATTTGTTAATATTCGGCACTTCCTAATGTTGAAACCATTTTTAAAACAATTACCGATATGTAATACAACTGGAGAACGATCTCTCTCCATTCTTAAATGTGTAAAAAATTATTTACGAAATAATCTTGGACCAAGTCATTTAAAAAATTTATCTAATTTAATATTTTATTATTTAATTTATAAAAAATTTAGGTTATAGGTTAGGTTATGGGTTAGATTATAGATTATGGTAGGTTAGGTCACATGTGCATCAAAACATGCATTTTCAGTTAGGGTAGGGGAATTAACATGTAAGCTTACGGCTCTCCCTTCAAAAAAGTTTTTGACATATATCTCAAAAACTATTGCTCTCCCCAAATTTCACTATGTACACTATTGTTCAGCTCGATGAAACTCATCGAATGGTATGTAGCATGTACGGCTGCGGATGGCGTTTATCTTAATTTCTTTCCCAATTTTATTGAAATTTGACAAACTGTATTATACATTGTTTCTGTCTCAGCAAAATAATGTCTCTCCAACAAAAAACATCTCATGGTTTTATCAACTGCAAAGACCTCTGTTGAAATTATTTATAAAACTATTAGAGTGTGCTGTGAAAATTATCGGAAATGATAAAATGCATTCGAAAATGCGCCGTGCACGTGAATAGACGCACTTGTTGTACGTGCAGTAAAATAAATTTTGTAGTTCACCTGTGATTATATTATTATTATTTTTATTTTGGTTTCATTGCTTCTTTACAGCCGGATAATAAGATAGTAACACGGTCACAAAGTAACCTCGATAAAGATATCATAGTACCAGGGTCACTAAATAACACTGATATGAATATTAGTAGCAATCTCGATGAAGCCCTCATACAGAAAGTGATCGAAAAAGTGTTAAATTCTCCAACAATAGTACAAATTATAGCCGATAAGATCTCCGAATTATTAATTCCGTTGAAAGAAGAACTAACACAATGTAAGAAGATAATAAATGATTTGGAATGTGAGTTAAGTAAAACAAAAAAGTCATACGACGATTTGGAACAATACTCGAGGCTAAATAATCTTCGCATTTATGGAATACCCGAATCAATAAATGAAAACACCGACTTAGTGATAAGTAAAATATGTAAAGAGAAATTGGGAATCGAATTAACTGCAAATATGATTGATGTTAGTCACCGCCTACCAGGAAAAGAGGGTAAACACAAACCACTAATCATTAAATTTGTAAATAGGAATATTAAGCAATTAGTATACAGTAAGAAAAGCAAGCTAAAAAAACACAAAAATTGTTATACTGGAGGACTTGACTAAACGCAGAAGTCAACTGTTACAGGAAGCCAAGAAAAAATATGGAAACAGAAACGCTTGGAGCAATAATTGTAAAATATTTATAAAAAACAACAATAAAGTAAGACGCGTTTCTTCGGTTTCTGAATTAAACTGATAATCGTACTGCATGCTGCATGTACTGATAAAACCAATTGAGGTCAGGAAATTTATTTATATTTTTCGAATTATATTTATGTATTTGTAGGTATTGCACACATAAATAGAATTGCTGTTTATTTTGCACTATTATTGCTATTAGGTATAAAAAAATAATATTTTTATTCTACTTGGAAGCTTCTTTTGTTAATAATCTTTGAGTGAGATTTTCGATATTAGTTTGTATTATTTGTTACTACTACATTTTTTTTTACTACTTATATTTTCTCTTATCAGAGTTCAATAATTTAATATTACATAATCTTCTTCAGTAAATTTCAATAATTTTGACTGTGATTTTTGGATATAAGCTTGTATTATTTGTAATCTTTATATACCTATATATGTTTTTTCTCTCTTTAACAGAATAATCTAATTTTATGTAGTACTCTCTCTAGCAATTTGTAATTTATTACTTCATTGAAATTTATAATACCAGCTTATATTATTTGTTATTGTTACGTTAACATTATGCTTTATTTCATTCATTTAATTAATTATTATTAATACTACTTTATTATCATTTATATCAATATTGGTTTTTAGTTAAGCATATACCATAGACTGTTTGCGAATTGGACATGTCAATATCCGATCGTTACTACCGAAAATTAATGATTTTAAGGATTTGGTTACAACGTTCGATGTGCTGGCCTTATCGGAAACGTGGTTATCAGAAGACATAAATTCAAGAGCACTTAATATTCAAAATTATAAATTAATACGTAAGGATAGATATGGAAGGGGAGGTGGGGTGGCTTTTTATATAAAGCAAAAGCTTTTTAGTCACGTTATAGATACGAATGAATTAATAGAACAACTGTGGTTACAAATTAAGGTAAATAGTCAAAGTATTGTATTGGGAGTGTTTTATAGGCCTCCAACCTTCAACTATAAAGCTTTTGTAGATGAAGTTGAAAACTCAATTATGTTGTGCACACCATACTCTGATAACATTGTATGCATGGGTGATGGGAATGTTGATTTTCTTATGGTGGATAACCCTGCAACAGTATATTTCAATAATATGTTAGAAAGTTTAAATTTCACTCAAATTATCAAAGAACCCACTAGATTAAATTCGTTGTTAGATATTATAATTATTTCTAAAGCTTCATTTATAAAAAAATCGAATGTCGAGAATTTTCATTTGTCAGATCATGACTTAGTAAGTTGTGAAATAACATGTCAAAAAATACCGCGCATTCCAAGTTCTTATACTTATCGTGATTATAAAAATTTCAACTCTGAAATTTTCTATACCGAGTTAGAAACAATTTCTTTTTATGATATATTCTATGAAAATGATATTAATAGAAAGGTAAATATTTTAAGTAGCCTTATAGGAAATCTTTTTGATAAGCATGCACCGTGGAGAACCATTACAGTTACAAAACAACCTGCACCTTGGTTAACTGATAATGTTAAATTACTTATGAAACTAAGGGACAAAGCAAAAACTAAATTTAAAACATCTAAAACCGCAGCTGCATGTGAATATTACAGGATGTTGCGCAATTATACAAACATCGCTATAAAAAATGAAAAACGAGCTTACTTACAGTTTAAGCTTGCTAGCAGTAACTCTAATATGATGTGGAAAGAATTCAAACGTCTAGATATTGTACATTCCAAAAATAATGCTAATAATTCTTTTGATGGTAACATTCATGAAATAAACAAGTTTTTTGTCGATAGTATTCCTTCTATGACTGTCGATCAGAGCACTTTAGATTTCTACATAAATAATACGTTAGGTAATGATATTGTTTTTAACTTTAAGCTTATAGATTCCGAGATTGTTTTCAAAATAATTAATTCTTTAAAAAGTAGTTCTACGGGATTAGATGGATTAAATATCAAAATGATTAAGTTATGTTGCCCTTTTATTATACAAATTTTAGTACACATAATTAACTCTTGTATTCTAGAGAATATCTTTCCTGATAGTTGGAAGTCAGCTCTGATAACACCGATAGGGAAAATAGAACACCCTGTCGATTATAAGGATTACAGACCAATCAGCATTCTCCCAACACTCTCAAAAATATTTGAAAAGGTCATTAACATGCAACTTCGTGAATACTTAGAAAATAATAAATTATTACCAACGTATCAATCTGGTTTTCGGTCTGGTTACAGCTGTACAACTGCTTTATCTTACATTACTGATGATATTTTTAAAGCGTACGATGAAGGAAAATCTACTTTTTTAGTTTTATTAGATTATAGTAAAGCTTTTGATACAATAAATCATGATTTACTTCTCAAAATATTACATTATTTAGGTCTGAGTGAAAATGCGATTGGTCTGCTCCGAAACTATTTGTGTAATAGAACACAAAGAGTTAAAGTGGCTAATGAGGTATCTTCACCTGTCGATATTATCAGAGGGGTGCCGCAGGGATCCATATTAGGACCTCTGCTATTCACCTTGTACACGCACGGTCTTTGTGGTTGTGTGGGGGCCTGTAATATTCACATGTATGCAGATGATACTCAAATTTACTATTCCTTCAAGTCAAGTGATGTCAAAGAAGCAACTAAAATTTTAAATAATGACCTCAAAGCTGTATCTGAATTTTCGTTACAACATGCATTAATGTTAAATCCCTCGAAATCATGTGCTCTGTTATTAGGAAAATCAAGTGGCGCTCTTCAAGTTCCACCTATTAAAATTGGTGAAATTGAAGTACCTATAGTAGAAAATGCTAAGAATTTAGGAGTAATTTTTGACAAAACATTTCGGTTCAGGAAGCAAGTCTCTAAATACATACAGAAAGCTTATTTTAACTTAAAATTGATCTATCCCCATAAAGATTATTTAAGTAAAAAATCGAAAATTTTACTATGCGAATCCATGGTCTTATCACAATTTAATTATTTTGCTCCTGTATATGGCCCTTGTTTGGATTACGACACAACTCAGCGTATTCAACGAGTCCAGAACTCTTGTTTGCGTCTTATTTATGGAATTCCAAAATATGAACACATTTCGCATAAATTAATTGATACTGGTTGGCTCCATATGAAAAAACGGTTTTACTTACAAACAGCTGCATTCTACCATAAGATAATATCTGACAAGCAGCCTCCCTATTTATACAATAAAATAAGATACAGAACAGATGTGCACAATATAAATTTGCGGCATAGAGGTCTATTGACTATCCCTAGATATAATACTACTTTTTACCAACGTTCGTTTACCTATAATGTCGCAAGAATTTATAATGAGCTACCATTTTCCATCAAAATGCTTGCTATTAAACAATTTAAAAAAGCTTTGTTCAAAAAGTTACTACTACTAGCCGATTGATACACCAGTTCGTAAACAGTTTATGTAATTGATCCTTGTGTAATTGATATGTTATAAATCTATACTTAATTTTTTTTTCTTTTGTGTAATAATCCTACCGTTAGTCGTTCGTTAACTCCAGGGAGATGATGGAAGAGCAGCTTATGCTGAATCATCTCCTTGCGATTCTGATGATCGAGAATAAATAATTGGATTAAATAAATAATAAATAATTAAAAAGAAATATATAAATAATTAAATTAGAAAATGAAGTATCTTATGTATATTGTTTATTGTTTATCTGTTGTATATATATTTTTTTTATTGTCAGAATAAATAAATATTAAATATTAAATATTAAATAAATAATGTGCCATACCTCATTTACGTGGCATGTCCCTAGTATGCATTTTCAAAGAAGAAAGCAGTTTTTCTAAGGCATCAGCTAATAGCTATTGTTCTAATTAAGGAGAACTGTACAAAAAGTATAGGGCTCTCATCTAGAGTCAATTAATATGTAAATATTAAGCATCGACTATTATGTAATCAATAAAATATTGTCCCTGATATTTTGGACGTAACTATAAGAGAGAACATTATTAAATTTCATTTCAACATTTCTACAATATTAACAGTACACATGTGTTGCTTGCATATGAAATTTTAATGAAATCAACATACAGTGTCTTGTTCAGTTGATCCTTAAATTTTATAGACGTAACTTATATGGTTTGATGTGAGGGTACATTTATTTCGCCTTATTTCCGTGGCTATCATAATTTCTTACTAGTGTTCAATTTAGAAAAAAAATCGTATAGGTAAAATATTGTAACAAGAGAGAAAAAGAAAGAACCTCTTCTTCACACAACAAATGGAATATTCTACAGCATTCGAGAGAATGACGCATCGCACCAAGCATGTAAACCAGACGCGGTTTATCTAGTGCCTTCCAGAAATACATAGTAGGTTCCAGCGGCTTCTGGTACGATTATATGAGGGTATAAAATCGACTTCGCGGATAAAAGAGGATCAGTCAACAGCGAGTCATTAACTGTGTATCACGAAATAAATAGTAAATGTGAAGATAAATGTTGTATTAGAAATTCATAGTCTGTAAATAATAGTTTTAATGGTTTATAATCATAGCGTTAATTTATAGTGTATTCATTAGTGTTTGTAAATAAATATTTCTTATTAATAGACGATTTAAACAGTACTTTTGTTATTATTTTAAAAAGAACGTTACAGTGTTGTCAGGTGTGGAGTTTTAAAATAAATAAAATCGCGTAATAATTAAACAAAGTGCTGTGAGAATAAACTGTTAGTATTAAAAACAATAACAACTAAATAATTAAAATGGCAATGAAATTGTTAAAAACATCTGAAGGTAATAGACTTAAAACACGAACTTGAAGAACGAGATTTAGACACAACGGGCCTTAAAAACGTGTTAATAAATCGGCTAAGAGAATGGCTTTTGGAACAGCAAGAAGACCCTGAAAGTTTCCTCTTCGAAATACCTGGACCCGCAATTGATACTAATTTGTTATTAAGTAAAATGGAAGAGAATTGTAGAAAGTCCGAAGAGAATTCTAGAATGTTAAAAGAAGAACTACTGGAAAAGTCCGAAGAGAATTCCAGAAAGTTAATGGAAAATACTAAAGTGCTAGAAGAAAAAGTTTTTGAAAATTCTAGAATGCTTAAAGAAGAATTACTAGAAAAGGCCGAAGAAAATGTTAGAATGCTAAAGGAAGAAATACTGGAGAATTCCAGGAAATCCGAAGAAAGTTCTAGAAGGCTTAAAGGAGAATTGCTGGAAAATGTCAAAGAGTTAGAAGAAAAAGTTTTTGAAGAATTGTTGGAAAATGCCAGCGCGTTAGGACTGTTGGACGGTAGATTGGCGGAACAAGATAGGGTAATAAAGATGGTAGAAGAGAAAATAGCCCAAATGCAATTACCACCAACAGCTAAGAAAGACGACGAAATGTTGGAAGATAGAATGAATCAACTACGGTTTCCCTCAACGTCTGAGTGGCCGTTTAATGAAGGAAAGAAACAATTTAAAGAAGAGAAGGTTCCTACCGTAGGGATAAAAGTAAAACCACCCACGTTCGATGGAAAGATAGCTTGGTCCACCTACTACAAACAATTTGAGGCGGCCGCTGGGCCCAACGGATGGACACGCAAGGAAAAGGCCGTTTCTTTAACTGTGGCTTTGCGTGGAGACGCGTTGAACGTCCTGCAAACAATCCCAGCAGGACAGGAAAATGATTACCAGTTGTTAGTTTCTAGATTGGAGATGAGATATGGAGACGCGCATCTACAACAGGTTTATCACGCGCAAGTAAAGAATCGTGTCCAGAAGAATGGAGAAAGCCTTCAGGAGTTTGAAGCCTGAAGGAGAGTTGATGTTGCGCGGCTTGTCCGATTGGCATACCCTACGGCACCCGATTCATTTCTGGGACAACTCGCTGTGCAGACCTTCATTGATGGGTTAAAAGACGGGGAAACACAACAATCATTGAGATTGGCACGACCAAGAACAACTGATGATGCGCTTGCTCATGCCTTAGAATTTAAAGCTGCAAAACAAGCGTCCCGAGGTCACGGGCGTGTTCGGGCCGTTGTGGAAGAAGAAGAAGGTTCTAACGATCACCTAGAGGAGTTAGTATTGAGAGTTCTTCGAAAGGAAGAAAGCCGAAGGAAGAATCATCAAGAAGTTCGAGGGCCCCGTTGTTGGAATTGCGGCGAACAAGGGCACATACGACGTCGTTGCCCTAAACCAAAACAAGTTCAGCAGTCGGAAAACTAAAGAGGGTGGACGAGAGGGGGCGAACGTTGACGTTTAGTGAAAATGCCCCGGAGATCACCATCCATGCCGTAACATCAAAGAACAGTACCAGCAGTTTGTTCGTAGATGGGAAGATTGTTAATCGAACTGTCTCCCTACTCATTGATACGGGGGCGACAAAATCAATTATACGCCCTGACGTTCTACGAACAAGTATGAAGCTGTTACAGACAACTACTCAACTCCGTACAGCGACGGGAGAAGTAGTACCAACACGCGGAATGGTGAAGATGAAGATTGGCATTGGAAGCGAAGAACGTGATCATGAGGTGCTGGTAGCCGACATCATTGACGAATTCATCTTGGGAATGGACCTCCTGAGAAAATTTGGTTTTACATTGGACTTGAAGGAGGGTGTTTTGAAGGTTGGTAACGAAGAACTTCCGTTGCACCCACGAGAAGATCCTGTCGTAAGGGTTTTGCTGACAGAAGATGTGATATTGCCGGGTCAAAGCGAGATGGTTGTCGAGGCAGGTTTGGATGGAGATCTTCGGGTGGGATGTGTGCGAATGATGGAGCCTGTTTGTGATAAGAAGATCCATAGTGGCATACTGGTGGGAAAAGCGCTGATCAAGGTTGGAAAGACAGTACCGGTGAGGCTTATGAACGTTAATGTGGATCCGGTGACATTGAAGAAGAGTACCCTTGTGGGACAGTGTGTGCCAGTATTCCGAGTAGCCAGGTGTATGGCTAATGTTCCAAAACCAGCGCCCAAAGACCATGGTGGAAAATTAGTGGGTATGGTTACTAGTTCGTGCGAAGACCTTAACAGAACGGAAGTGAAAGAGATACCGGGTTTGGTTCACCGATACCAAGATATTCTCGCTCTTGACGATAGCCAGAAGGGACGAACAAATATAGTAAAACATAAAATCAATACAGGCAACTCTATGCCTGTCCGTCAGCAGCCGAGGCGTCTACCTCTAGCAAGGCGAGCAGAAGCCGAAAAGATTATTACCGATATGGAAGAACAAGGGGTCATCGAGCCATCTAACAGTCCATGGGCATCACCGGTGGTTCTGGTCAGTAAGAAGGACGGGTCAACGAGATTTTGTGTGGACTATCGGCAGCTCAATAACGTGACCAAGAAAGACAGCTATCCCTTACCACGCATCGACGACACGTTAGATACCCTGTCTGGTTCACGATGGTTTTCGACTTTGGACTTGAAGAGTGGTTATTGGCAAATTGAAATGGAACCTGAAGACCGGGAGAAGACCGCGTTCACTATTGGTTCCAGACTATGGCAGTTTACAGTTATGCCTTTCGGACTATGTAACGCTCCGGTCACCTTTGAGCGTCTAATGGAGACCATCCTGAGAGGGCTGTCGTGGAAGACCTGCCTGGTATACCTAGATGATGTGATTGTAGTCGGAAAATCATTCAACGAACATTTGGAAAATCTAGAGGAAGTGTTCCGAAGACTACGTGGAGCCAATCTGAAACTGAGTCCGAAAAAGTGCCACATATTCAGAAAGGAAGTGAAATATCTCGGGCACGTCGTATCACAAAATGGAGTGGCAGCCGACCCCGATAAGATAGAGTGGCCAAAACCGAAAGATAAACACCAAGTTCGTAGTTTTCTTGGGTTATGTACCTACTACAGGCGTTTCGTTCCTGGGTTTGCCAATATAGCGAAACCTCTGACAAGGTTAACTGAAGATGGGCGCGAGTATGTTTGGAGCGGAGAGTGTGAAACAGCTTTCCAACAGTTGAAGCGTGCCCTGACAACAGCACCAATATTGAGCTATCCACGGACAGAAGGGAAATTCATACTTGACACAGAAGCAAGTAATCTGGCCATTGGGGGTGTACTTTCTCAGATACAGGATGGACAAGAAAAGGTCATCGGCTATTTTAGTAAGGTTTTGTCGAAAGCCGAAAGGAATTATTGTGTGACCAGAAAAGAACTATTGGCCGTCGTGAAGTCCGTTGAGCACTTCTACAAATACTTGTACGGACGGAAGTTTTTATTGAGGATGGACCATGCAGCGTTGAAATGGCTTCTACAATTCCGCAATCCTGAAGGCCAGGTCGCAAGGTGGATCGAGCGATTACAAGGATACGACTTTGACACAGAACATCGAGCGGGCACTAGTCATCGAAATGCCGATGCTCTTTCAAGAAGACCCTGTCCAACGGATTGCCGTCATTGCTCTCGCTTGGAAGAGAGGGTTTGCCAAGTATTAAGAACTACCATCGTCAACGACAATTGGTTGCCGGAAGAATTGCAACGACAGCAAAAGGCTGATCCGGAACTAAAAATGGTACTGGAATGGAAGCGCGTGGGAGAAAGGCCTGCCTGGGAGGCCGTCAGCCCTTTCAACAGAACGCTCAAAGCATATTGGGCCCAATGGGAGTCCTTGAAGGTGGAAAACGATCTCCTGAAGCGAGTACTGGAGAGTGAAGATGGCACCACCATTAGGTCTCAGTTCGTAGTTCCAAGAAGCCGAGTGGCTACAGTGTTGCGACATCTCCATGACGGTGCCTCAGGAGGACACTTCGGTGTGAAAAAGACTTTGGAGAAAGTTAGGGAGCGTTTTTATTGGGTCAACTGTAAAGAAGACGTGAAGGAGTGGTGCCGGAAATGTGAACTATGTGCCACTGGTAACGGACCCTTGGGGAAACGAAGAGCACCTATGAGGCAGTACAATGTGGGTAGTACTCTGGAAAGAATAGCTATAGAAATTGCCGGACCATTTCCCGAAACCGACGATGGGAATAAATACATATTAGTGGCAATAGACTACTTTACCAAATGGCCAGAAGCATATGCCCTACCAAACCAGGAAGCTGCGACTGTTGCTGACGTACTAGTCAAAGAGTTTTTCAGTCGCTTCGGAGTGCCCATGGAGCTGCATTCGGATCAAGGCCGCAACTTTGAGTCTGTACTATTTGGAGAAGTCTGTCGATTGTTGGGCATTCGCAAGACTCGGACCACACCGTTACATCCGCAGTCCGATGGAATGGTAGAACGCATGAATCGGACAATGGGCAAATATTTGGCCAAGGTCGTCTCCGATCATCAACGAGACTGGGACCAATACCTGCATCTGTTCCTGATGGCTTATCGTGCATCGGTCCACGAAACAACCGGTCAGTCACCAGCGTCTGTGATGTTTGGACGCGAGTTACGGTTACCGTGTGATCTGGAATTTGGGTCTCCACCTATAGAGCAGGAGGTAGCCGGGAATGATTATGTCATCAACTTAAAGAAGAAGTTGGAGGATATTCACGACCGAACCCGAAACAATAGTCGAATCGCGAGTGACCGGATGAAGGCTACGTACGATGTGAGAGCCCAAGAAGGAGGGTTTCAACCTGGAGAGCTTGTCTGGTTATACAACCCGCAAAGACGTCGTGGCTATTCTCCAAAGTTACAGCGGAATTGGGAGGGCCCAAACCAGGTGAAGAAACGAATAAATGACTTGATTTATCGCATCCAGAAATTGCCAAGAGGGAAACCAAAGGTGGTACACTCCAATCGTCTGGCGCACTATGAGGGAAATAAATGACGCAGTCCCGGATCGGGAAGATGAGGCTGAGGTGGCTATCAATACCGTAAGGCCTGGAGATGATTAGCCAACCTTCAGAGAATTTATGGCTGCGTTTTCTGGAACTAGAAAAGCGCGATTCGGAGTCACGACTGAGATGCAACATGATCTCTTCCGGGTCCCTGGTGATTATTCCATTACCCACTGTGTCTCCGAGGATCTCCGTATGTCCAGGGGAATCGCAGTAGTGTTTAGAAATAAATTTGGACGGCTGAATGAACTTCGAGAACAAAATCCCTCTGTTGGTAAATCCTTACGCTTGCCTGATCGTGGCCGATCAGGTTGGTAACCTGCTTGGTAACCAAGCAGTTTTACTACCAGAAACCGAGTTACGCCGACTTTTGGAGGGCATTATGGAATTTGAGGATCGAGTTGCTTACCAGGGGAATTAACAAATTGGCAGTTCCCAAACTCGGCTGTGGGCGGGACCAGCTGGATTGGAGAATCGTTAGAAACATGCTGGAAGTTGTCTTTAGAGGTACGGACCTCAAGATCTTCGTCTGCAGTTTTGACCCACAGCCCGCATTAAGGCCAACGAAGAGTGTAGACTGTTACTTCTACCGTAATGGAACGTGTAGTCGAGGTGAAAACTGTCGATATCGTCATGACCCGTTCTACAGGAACCAGAGCATAAAACCTGTTCTGGGACAGAACAGACTTTAAGAGGGGGGCAGTGTAACAAGAGAGAAAAAGAAAGAACCTCTTCTTCACACAACAAATGGAATATTCTACAGCATTCGAGAGAATGACGCATCGCACCAAGCATGTAAACCAGACGCGGTTTATCTAGTGCCTTCCAGAAATACATAGTAGGTTCCAGCGGCTTCTGGTACGATTATATGAGGGTATAAAATCGACTTCGCGGATAAAAGAGGATCAGTCAACAGCGAGTCATTAACTGTGTATCACGAAATAAATAGTAAATGTGAAGATAAATGTTGTATTAGAAATTCATAGTCTGTAAATAATAGTTTTAATGGTTTATAATCATAGCGTTAATTTATAGTGTATTCATTAGTGTTTGTAAATAAATATTTCTTATTAATAGACGATTTAAACAGTACTTTTGTTATTATTTTAAAAAGAACGTTACAATATACTACTTGTGTTGTTTCATTATATCTAGTATGAAGCCTCTAAAGAAAATAGTCTAGGTGCTATGTTATATTAATGCTCTAATAATCATTCGTGTGGCATTTCCATTGACTCATTTGCGTGGATTTTTAACTCCACGGGATGACAACGTGTCCACGTAAATGACAAATTTTACATATATTCATGCTCTTAAAAAGAGAATGCGAGAAGAAAAGAAGGGAAAAAACTTTAAATGATCCAGAAAATAAACAAATGGAAAATCTTAAACACGATCACGTCATATCACGTAAAATAAAAATTACTAATTTTATTTTACTTGTTATTAACCATTATTTAGCATTATCGTTATCATTATCGTGTTAGAAACATCTTTTTATTAAAATATTAAAGCTCCCTTTTTTGTATTATATTAAAACTTATGGAGATTATCCTAAAAATTAGATTACTAGACTATCTGGAAGAAAACTCTTTACTTAATGCAAGTCAATTTGGTTTTAGAAAAAACCATAGTACTACTCAAGCCGTAAATGGGGTTGTGCGGAGCATAGTCGAGAGCTTCGAAAATGGTGAGATTGCGGAACTTACAATGTGTGACCTTACCACGGCGTTCGATTGTGTCTCACATAACATCCTGATTGAGAAATTAAAATATTATGGACTAAGTAATTTAACTATTTGTCTTTTAGGCTCATACCTGACCAATAGGAAACAAACCGTGTATACAAGCAAAGGTTATTCTATTTCAAGGGACATTAAACACGGAGTTTTTCAAGGTTCTGTTTTAGGGCCCCTGCTATTCATTATGTACATAAACGATTTTCATCATTTTATGCTGCCAGTCAGTTGCATTCAATTTTCAGACGACACCAGCATAATAGTTAGTCACACCGATATTGACCAATTAGCTAAACTATCAACATCTACATTCAAGCGAGCAGAGTCCTGGTTTAATGCTAATAAATTAAGCTGTAACCAAAATAAAACCAAGAAACTTGTCTTCTCAACAAATCATATATACTCAAAGGGTGAAAATGCCACTTTATTGGGTATCATCCTGGATGATAGCTTAAATTGGGCATCACATATCTTCCATGTAAGTAAAAAATTGGCTAGCTCCATATTTTTATTAAAAAACCTAAAAAAATGTCTAAACTTTGATTCATTGATGACTTCTTATTTCTCCCTATTTCAGTCTCACATCAACTATGGTGTAATTCTATGGGGAAATTCTTCAAATGCTCATAAGATATTTATACTTCAGAAACAAGCCATCCGTACCTTAGTTAATGCTGGAAACAGGGAATCCTGTAGAACGCACTTTACAATCCTGGGTATTTTACCTGTCCCTTGCCTATTCATAAAAGCCACACTTTTAGAAATACAAAGAAATCAAAATCTATTTGAAATGGCATCAGAAGTTCATAAGTATGGAACCAGATCTGCTAGTCTTCTTAGAAAACCACAATTACGCTTTGACAAATCTATCAAAAATACAATCAATATCGATCTATATAACAAGATCCCACAAGAAGTAAAAAAGCTAAATTTCAAGAAATTTAAAACATGTATTGATAGATACTTGCTCAAATTTTGTTTTTATACTATTGATGAATATAGCAACTCTGCTTTCATTGTACAAGATTTTATGTGATAATACTATTGTGATTTTTTTTCTCTTTGATTGTTATATGTATACATTGATATGTTCTTATATATTGTTACTTACTTTATTATGACTTGCTATAAACACTATTGTGTAACATAGTTAAATAAAAATATTATTATTATTATTATTATTATTATTATTATTATTATTATTATTATTATAAATCTTTTCTGTTATTTGCATGTTATTTGAATCATTTACCTGGATTCAGACACTGTAAACATCGAAAATGTACAGATTAAGCTCTACTATTTTTCCTTTTCAATCCAATTGAATTTTTCACATCCAAATTGTGGATTTCGGAAGAAACATCCATAAATGCGAAATTGACACGAATAAAACCGTTTTAATTGTTTTTAAATGCATTGCCCTCGGACGATTCGCTAGACTTTTTGAATTTAATATTTTTATTCTAATGATTTATGTTTAAAAATATAAATGTTTGTTAATAGTAGATATGCTAGGCGGGTTCTGCGACAATCCTTATGGAAATTAACATGGGAAATCGCTAAGGTCCAACATAGAATTTTTGGTCAATTTCAAGGTCATCCGCGACCAGTTTCAACGCGCGCCAGCGCAACGTATACGCATTAACTCTACATATTACACAGTGATTGATGCAGTCGTCTGAGATCATAAAGATTTTATAATGACATCACGGCATTCTAGGGCTTCACCCCAGTAACAGGGCCCCATGCAAGTGAAAATGATTATACTTCTTCGCTCACATCTAACTACCCACGCGATCAAGATCGTGTTTAAGCATTTCTAGCCGATGAGATCATGAAATTTAAAGAAACCTACAGTCCTTGACACAACTGCGAGGTTTGCAAGCTCGACTAACCGTTATATCTATGTCAGTAGCTGCCCTTCGTGAAGGGCTTTCGGATCTCAAGCTTAAGAAAAATATTATTATTGAAATATTATATAATTACTATGTTAATAAATACTAATCATGTGCTGACGGCATCAACTACACGCCAGAGCTGGCTATCTATTCTCACTCGACATGTAATACTTATATGGCTATACATATATTATTTAATAATGAGCTGTAAATAAAACACACAAATATGGTTTATACACTTTTTATTTTATTTAGCTATTGTACATTTTAAGCTAAATATATACTCAACTAACCATAATTAAAATGTTATAGTAGAAGATCATCATTTGTTAAACTAATCTACCTATTAAGAAATACTAATTATCAACCCTGAGTAAGAACTTTTAGTAATATCTTACTGGAAAAAATAATATTATAGACATTCATTAATGTAGAAACATCAAACTAAACAAATATAGTAAATATACAATAGTAAGTAAATATACTTAATTATAATTAAAATACTGGATGATATGATTAACAATATCTTATGCTAAACTACTTATTAGGAAACAATAATTACGGAGCACAATGCTTTCATAATATCTTACATGAAAAGAAGATATCATTTAACGTTTATCATCATACGGACTAAGAGCAATCTTTTGCTGCGTAATTGAATGGACATTATGCTTATCGGATCGGATTATATTTTGATGTACACGTTTTTCTATATAGTTTTCAAGACATTCTACGTAGTCTTCGAAGGTAATTTTTTGTGTGAACAACAGATTTTTTAACTCCTTAGAAAATATATAATAATAGACTTACCTCCAGGTAGGAATATTTTTATAAACACTATTAAATTAATTCAGAAAACTGCATATTTTAGACACTGATTAAAACACCACTCAACCCACTATAAGGTAGTTTCTAACACATATGTAACTGTAATTATACGCAAGTAATTTAACCAATGAAGCGCACGTATTCTGTATAACAGTCAGTGTTTAATTTCAGCTAAAAATAGTTTAAACAATAAACCACGCCCCGAACAAAATAATCGCCCAATGTAAAACATATATACATCGGCAGCAAAACTAATAATGAGGGCTCTGTATTACAACCCAGCCTTTTATATAATACGATATACAAGTTCTGACAGCAAATTCTCGCACCAACCTGTCTGTATACATCCAAACTTAAAGGTGGTTAACTCATTATAATTTACAAACAATTAAATATGATGCAGGTAAGAACGCGGGGCCATATTTCAATAAATGATAAAGATCTTACCCTTTTTAAAATCGATATATTTATTCTTAAGGTAGATATACAGCGTTTAAAGCTGTAAATAATAAATAATATGAATTCAATCTTTTAATGACAGCCAGTCTGTTTGTATAGATCGGATAGTCAGATAACTGAGAGCATCTTAAAATGTATTACGACATAAATTAAAACAGCTCATATGTATATGCCAACCATCAGATAGTTAAATTCAGCTTGAAATTACAAATGTACCGCTATTTTAAAAAGGAGAAGATCTTTCTGATTAGATGGTCCCTTAGTATTATGCAAATATAACCTCTGGACATCTCGGGGAAAAGACAGAGAGACCATATAAAACAATTCTCCCAAGCGAAACCTTAATTAAGATTTATTATTGCATATAATTCTCCCCGAAGAAAAAATAATAACGGTATAGTTGCACCTATGTTAAACAGATATCAAAAGGTGATAAAGATAAGATCAGTCCTACACTAAGCAATTTCCAGGTAAAAACTCCTTTCTGTGTAAAAACAAAATTTCTCTTTCCGTTTTAACTAACCAACTTAAAAGCTTATATATATTAACTAGAATAACCAGGCTCTAATTATGAATAATAATAAAAGTGAATGTCAGTAGCAGACTATAATAATAATAAGATATTTTAACCTGCGAAAAAAAAACAGAATCTATTCTACGTTAAGCTTTACTATTACTAATATGGATATAATATTTCCTATATAGGGGGTATTATAACAGTTTTGTCTACTATAGAAAATTACTAATTAAAATGTATATTCGTATAAGATTAATATAATAAAAATCAAAAGATTAAAGTTTCACACACAAGTTTTTAATAAAATCTTAACCTTGCAATTGTTTCGATACTAAATGTCATTATCAAAGGGTAGATAAGATTAATAAAAATACATCGATATCTTCCTCTGCTGGACTAGGAGAGTTTATTCCCCGTCTTTTAAATTCATAAAAAAACTTTTCTTTGAAACGAGTTTATAGCTATGTTGTTCAAAAAACATATACAACAAAAAAAAGAAATTGTTTCTAATTTTTATCTCAAAATGCAATAGTTAATCAATAATACATTACAAAGCGTAACAGAATTTAATGTCACTTATAAAGTTTAACAAAAATTTACATTTATTTATGTCAATATAGGGTTACATTTGTTACTGTAGAACGACCTTCTAAAGCAATTTCCAGGTAAAAACTCCCTTCTGTGTAAAAAAAACTTTATTTTTAAATGCTAAAACCGAATGCAAGAATTTAATTAAATATCTCTTACAGCATTTAAAAGAATACACTTTTCTGCAAATTGTTATAGAATTTTCTTTAAACATTTTTTTCCTTTAAATAAACGCACATAATTAAATCAATTTACAGAATAGCAGAGGAACTTTTATTAGTGGAAATAATTATACACTCCATATTCAAGTTGAATCTTGTCCGTCACACCTGCGTTCAATAAAAAACGATATGACAGCTGACAGATGTTTATCACGCAGGTAGGCGGATATCATAATATCAACCTTTTTTACCTCAATACAACAAATGATGCATACAGATAACCTCTGGACATCTCGGGGAAAAGGGGCTGAAAGCGATCTATTTTTATGAAAGTTATTTCTAAGAAAGCAATTCATTTATCCAAATCACACTTTAAGGGCCGTAATACCATCGTCTCTATAATACTAGATCTTAAAAATGTAATTTATGCCGGTATTGGTTATTTGCATCCTCAAACGAAGCAATCATCCGATGTTGTATCGAATATTATGTTAAAACATCAAAATTGAATAAGAAATAATGAATTATCCATAATGCAACACAAATATCTATCAGATGCATACGAAATACGAAATTAATATTTATCGATGGATACAATAAAAAGTATAGTACTATTTATTATACCTGAGCTCGGATACAAAAGCCCAAATACGTCGCTCCATTCTATCATTGTAACAGCTTAAGTTAATTATAAAAGTTCGATTTTACAACTCTTTTCAACCGGAATTATTAGTATAGTATTATGTTTTTCTATTTCATAAAGCTCTAATGAAGCTAATATAAAACAGCTCGAATTTTGATTCCTGAGTCTCTATAATATATTTTATAATAAGTTGTACATGTAGACTTAACTAGCTTCTAAATTATCATAGTTAAAAATACAAGAAAAGGTTCTAGGGGAAAGAGCGAGATAATTAAACACTTCTTAACATTAAGGAGCAATTTATTCATATCAAGTCTTGCATTCTGCAAACAACTTAACTACCGAGTTTATAAAAGCTCACCCCAGAATTTCTTGTAAACGACCTAAATTTAAGATCAATTCGTTCAATAATTCCTGTCTTACCTGTGTGTGTGTTTTAAATGTCTACGTTCTAGATAATTATCATTTGTTTTGTATAACAATTAAATTTATCAAGTGTTCATATAAAAAAAAGGTCAGGCAGGCAGGCAGGCAGCTAATAATTACTAGCTTAGAAGGCTTATATTTTAGAGGTTGGCGGCAGGATTCCCAGGTGTTTCAATCCCGCACATATGCTCTGCAGGTCAACCTCAATTAATTAACCCTGAGGTTATACATCCTTGCAAACAGTCTTGAAACAAAAAAATGGCAGAGTCCGCCCTGTTGGACAAGAAATCAGAGTATGGGCGTGATATAAATAAAACATATAAAGATATTTTACAAACATTTATTTAGTATACACAGCATAATACAAGTATATAGATCATAAGTTGTTTTCTATGACTATTGTAGTTCTACGGATCTCTGATTCGTCGTTGTATGCCCTCGCAGAAATACTAATACGTATAAAGTCCGTGGGATAACTTGTTGACTCTGTAACCTTTCCTAATTCTTCATTACTTCCATAGTTGGCACGATAATCATCCGGCTGCGTAGTTGCGGTCATATCTTCTGTCTCAACGACGGCAGTGTTTGCTCCCGTCCCTCACGCACATACATTATCAAGCATATTCACATACAATTTCAAACAGATACACGTGCAATTTGAAGCATATACACGCACATACACGCCCAATTTAGCTTATATACACGCGCAATTTACAATCATCGTGTTATATTCTATACCAATAGCTCCTATTGTCATACAAAATTTATATATTTCATCTATTTAAAAGACTTACTGTCGATATACCTTAAATTCATTTCCTAACACCCATACATTATCAAGCATATTCACATACAATTTCAAACAGATACACGCGCAATTTGAAGCATATACACGCACATCCACGCACAATTTAGCTTATATACACGCACATACACGCACAATATAGCTTATATACACGCGTAATTTTAGACGTCCTTAAGCATGAATTCACCCTTGGCATGGTTCAATGCTTCGATAAATAGCTGAGAAACCCAGGTTATGTAATAATAATAATAATAATAATAATAATAATGTTTATGCGTCTGTCTCTCTAATCTACTAACTTTATCAATAGATCTCTTCGGTAGAGCTATGGAGAGTATGACGGCATCAGATGACAGTTACAAGCATTCAGGGATACATAGTTTAGAACCAGTGCATGATTCTCGTACACGAGAATTTGCAGACATTCAGGGTAGACATAATAGCGCCACATACAAATTTCTTTTTATACTCCAAATACCATCAGTATGAGATTCCCGTAATCAAAGATGGATGCCAACAAATCACAGCGTAGTAGGCGTGGTCCAAGATAGGTTAGGTTAGAAAACATGATGTTTCATTTACTAGCACGACTAAGGGCGAAGGGTGAAGAGACTAGCATGACTAAGGGTGAAGGGTGACGAGACTAGCATGACTAAGGGTGAAGGGGTGACTATATATAAAAGGTAGATCGTTATCAGCGAGAGAGTACACGAATAAAGCCGAATCTTTCCGATGGAGAACATCCTAGGTTACAAAGTAGAGCTGGTAAGTAGTCATCCTATGAGAAGGAGAGAGAAAGAGTTTCCGCTTAGTGAAAAGACGTCCTTAAGCATGAATTCACCCTAGGCACGGTTCAATGCTCTGATAAATAGCTGAGAAACCCAGGTTATGAGTAATAATAATAATAATAATAATAATAATGTTTATGCGTCTGTCTCTCTAATCTACTAACTTTATCAATAGATCTCTTCGGTAGAGCTATGGAGAGTATGACGGCATCAGATGACAGTTACAAGCATTCAGGGATACATAGTTTAGAACCAGTGCATGATTCTCGTACATGAGAATTTGCAGACATTCAGGGTAGACATAATAGCGCCACATACAAATTTCTTTTTATACTCCAAATACCATCAGTATGAGATTCCCGTAATCAAAGATGGATGCCAACAAATCACAGCGTAGTAGGCGTGGTCCAAGATAGGTTAGGTTAGAAAACGTGATGTTTCATTTACTAGCACGACTAAGGGCGAAGGGTGAAGAGACTAGCATGACTAAGGGTGAAGGGTGACGAGACTAGCATGACTAAGGGTGAAGGGGTGACTATATATAAAAGGTAGATCGTTATCAGCGAGAGAGTACACGAATAAAGCCGAATCTTTCCGATGGAGAACATCCTAGGTTACAAAGTAGAGCTGGTAAGTAGTCATCCTATGAGAAGGAGAGAGAAAGAGTTTCCGCTTAGTGAAAAGAGGATCCAATCCCAGAGTTAGCGCTAAAATTTAAATCTGGGAAATCCAAGATGGCTCCTTCAAATGACAAGGGAGAAGGGCGATATACATGTATAATTTAAATAAAACATCACGTGTTCTAACCTAAGCTATTAAATCTGTCAATTTTGCATGTGTCATTTTGAATTTGTCATTTGAAGGAGCCATCTTGGATTTCCCAGATTTAAATTTTAGCGCTAAATCTGGGATTGGATCCTCTTTTCACTAAGCGGAAACTCTTTCTCTCTCCTTTTCATAGGATGACTACTTACCAGCTCTACTTTGTAACCTAGGATGTTCGCCATCGGAAAGATTCGGCTTTATTCGTGTACTCTCTCGCTGATAACGATCTACCTTTTATATATAGTCACCCCTTCACCCTTAGTCATGCTAGTCTCGTCACCCTTCACCCTTAGTCATGCTAGTCTCTTCACCCTTCGCCCTTAGTCGTGCTAGTAAATGAAACATCACGTTTTCTAACCTAACCTATCTTGGACCACGCCTACTACGCTGTGATTTGTTGGCATCCATCTTTGATTACGGGAATCTCATACTGATGGTATTTGGAGTATAAAAAGAAATTTGTATGTGGCGCTATTATGTCTACCCTGAATGTCTGCTGCAAATTCTCGTGTACGAGAATCATGCACTGGTTCTAAACTATGTATCCCTGAATGCTTGTAACTGTCATCTGATGCCGTCATACTCTCCATAGCTCTACCGAAGAGATCTATTGATAAAGTTAGTAGATTAGAGAGACAGACGCATAAACATTATTATTATTATTATTATTATTACATAACCTGGGTTTCTCAGCTATTTATCGAAGCATTGAACCGTGCCAAGGGTAAATTCATGCTTAAGGACGTCTAAAATTACGCGTGTATATAAGCTATATTGTGCGTGTATGTGCGTGTATTATAATAAAATATCGTTTATTATTTGTAGTAGTTAAATTATTTATTGTTAATAGAATATTATTACATAAAATTGTTATATGTACATTGTTTTCTTAATAACTAAATTCAAAAATAAAATTCGGGCTCGGTATATTTATAAAGTTAAATCGAGGTCGCCACTTGCTGGGGTTTGATAAAGGCTAGAGGAATTTCGAATATCAGAAAGGCGACGAGATAAGATTTTTCAAAAATGGCCACAAGTTAAAATTACGGTTTACAGAGAGTTATCCAAATTATTGTTTTTACCCAAATAACAACTAGGTATGTTCAAAATATGCTAATTAATAATATATACATCAATAATTATATAAAAATTATATTAGGGTTGTAAGGGATAGCAAGAGATACGCAAACTAAATCTAACAGGCGTTGTTCTGGTTATCACTTGCTGGCTCGCTTCCGTACCGGGCTCCCGTTTTAATTTTGAGCAATGGGACTCAATTCTGCCTACCTTTGAGGCTCAGGGTGGTCCTCAATCGTCCACTCCAGTGGAGTTTATGTGGCAAGGGCAGCAGACGTCGCTGATACCTAGAATAGTAAGATTAATTAAAGATAAAGGTCAGTGTAGATTTTTATACTTACATCTTAAGAAATCCTCTTGCTGTAAAGGCCGATATGTATGGCAGACCATGGCCACTCAAGATTTAGAGCTGTGAATGTAATGCAGTTTATTTGTATTAGTTTAAGTGCTTGTTTATTGGTTATTTATATTACATAATTGTTGATTAATCAATATTATCGTTGTAAACGTTTTGGATCCAAACCGTGTTATTATTTATGGACAGTTGCCTCAAAAGTAATCTGAAAACCAAGCCTTTGATTTATATGTTTCTAATTGATATTATTAAAGTTACTTACCTACCTTCACATTTTTGAAAAGAAAAACTGGTAGTCGCGTTTAATAAGTTCAATGACGCCTGCCACCCTTTCGGGTACCTACTCAAAGTTTTTGAATTTAAAGGCTCAAATGTAGGCAACTTAACACACACGTCCATACTTACTGTTATTCGCATTCTTATGTTATAATTTGTTGTGTTACTAAAGATTTGTTTTTACCTTGTTGTTATTCCTAAATTTATTTATATTTAATTAAATGCATGAATTATTTTTTCGACTTTCTTTGAAACCCACGACCCCCACTGTCTAATAAGCTAGCAGGCAAGTGAAACCTAAAATATAAGGTTACAGTATATAAGCGAAATTGTGCATGTATGTGCGTGTATGTGCGTGTATGTGCGTGTATATGCTTCAAATTGCGCGTATATCTGTTTGAAATTGTATGTGAATATGCTTGATAATGTATGGGTGTTAGGAAATGAATTTAAGGTATATCGACAGTAAGTCTTTTAAATAGATGAAATATATAAATTTTGTATGACAATAGGAGCTATTGGTATAGAATATAACACGATGATTGTAAATTGCGCGTGTATATAAGCTAAATTGGGCGTGTATGTGCGTGTATATGCTTCAAATTGCACGTGTATCTGTTTGAAATTGTATGTGAATATGCTTGATAATGTATGTGCGTGAGGGACGGGAGCAAACACTGCCGTCGTTGAGACAGAAGATATGACCGCAACTACGCAGCCGGATGATTATCGTGCCAACTATGGAAGTAATGAAGAATTAGGAAAGGTTACAGAGTCAACAAGTTATTCCACGGACTTTATACGTATTAGTATTTCTGCGAGGGCATACAACGACGAATCAGAGATCCGTAGAACTACAATAGTCATAGAAAACAACTTATGATCTATATACTTGTATTATGCTGTGTATACTAAATAAATGTTTGTAAAATATCTTTATATGTTTTATTTATATCACGCCCATACTCTGATTTCTTGTCCAACAGGGCGGACTCTGCCATTTTTTTGTTTCAAGACTGTTTGCAAGGATGTATAACCTCAGGGTTAATTAATTGAGGTTGACCTGCAGAGCATATGTACGGGATTGGAACACCTGGGAATCCTGCCGCCGACCTCTATAATATAAGCCTTCTAAGCTAGTAATTATTAGCTGCTTGCCTGCCTGCCTGACCTTTTTTTTATATGAACACTTGATAAATTTAATTGTTATACAAAACAAATGATAATTATCTAGAACGCAGACATTTAAAACACACACACAGGTAAGACAGGAATTATTGAACGAATTGATCTTAAATTTAGGTCGTTTACAAGAAATTCTGGGGTGAGCTTTTATAAACTCGGTAGTTAAGTTGTTTGCAGAATGCAAGACTTGATATGAATAAATTGCTCCTTAATGTTAAGAAGTGTTTAATTATCTCGCTCTTTCTCCTAGAACCTTTTCTTGTATTTTTAACTATGATAATTTAGAAGCTAGTTAAGTCTACATGTACAACTAATTATAAAATATATTATAGAGACTCAGGAATCAAAATTCGAGCTGTTTTATATTAGCTTCATTAGAGCTTTATGAAATAGAAAAACATAATATTATACTAATAATTCCGGTTGAAAAGAGTTGTAAAATCGAACTTTTATAATTAACTTAAGCTGTTACAATGATAGAATGGAGCGACGTATTTGGGCTTTTGTATCCGAGCTCAGGTATAATAAATAGTACTATACTTTTTATTGTATCCATCGATAAATATTAATTTCGTATTTCGTATGCATCTGATAGATATTTGTGTTGCATTATGGATAATTCATTATTTCTTATTCAATTTTGATGTTTTAACATAATATTCGATACAACATCGGATGATTGCTTCGTTTGAGGATGCAAATAACCAATACCGGCATAAATTACATTTTTAAGATCTAGTATTATAGAGACGATGGTATTACGGCCCTTAAAGTGTGATTTGGATAAATGAATTGCTTTCTTAGAAATAACTTTCATAAAAATAGATCGCTTTCAGCCCCTTTTCCCCGAGATGTCCAGAGGTTATCTGTATGCATCATTTGTTGTATTGAGGTAAAAAAGGTTGATATTATGATATCCGCCTACCTGCGTGATAAACATCTGCCAGCTGTCATATCGTTTTTTATTGAACGCAGGTGTGACGGACGAGATTCAACTTGAATATGGAGTCTATAATTATTTCCACTAATAAAAGTTCCTCTGCTATTCTGTAAATTGATTTAATTATGTGCGTTTATTTAAAGGAAAAAAATGTTTAAAGAAAATTCTATAACAATTTGCAGAAAAGTGTATTCTTTTAAATGCTGTAAGAGATATTTAATTAAATTCTTGCATTCGGTTTTAGCATTTAAAAATAAAGTTTTTTTTACACAGAAAGGAGTTTTTACCTGGAAATTGCTTTAGAAGGTCGTTCTACAGTAACAAATGTAACCCTATATTGACATAAATAAATGTAAATTTTTGTTAAACTTTATAAGTGACATTAAATTCTGTTACGCTTTGTAATGTATTATTGATTAACTATTGCATTTTGAGATAAAAATTAGAAACAATTTTTTTTTTGTTGTATATGTTTTTTGAACAACATAGCTATAAACTCGTTTCAAAGAAAAGGTTTTTTATGAATTTAAAAGACGGGGAATAAACTCTCCTAGTCCAGCAGAGGAAGATATCGATGTATTTTTATTAATCTTATCTACCCTTTGATAATGACATTTAGTATCGAAACAATTGCAAGGTTAAGATTTTATTAAAAACTTGTGTGTGAAACTTTAATCTTTTGATTTTTATTATATTAATCTTATACGAATATACCTTTCAATTAGTAATTTTCTATAGTAGACAAAACTGTTATAATACCCCCTATATAGGAAATATTATATCCATATTAGTAATAGTAAAGCTTAACGTAGAATAGATTCTGTTTTTTTTTCGCAGGTAAAAATATCTTATTATTATTATAGTCTGCTACTGACATTCACTTTTATTATTATTCATAATTAGAGCCTGGTTATTCTAGTTAATATATATAAGCTTTTAAGTTGGTTAGTTAAAACGGAAAGAGAAATTTTGTTTTTACACAGAAAGGAGTTTTTACCTGGAAATTGCTTAGTGTAGGACTGATCTTATCTTTATCACCTTTTGATATCTGTTTAACATAGGTGCAACTATACCGTTATTATTTTTTCTTCGGGGAGAATTATATGCAATAATAAATCTTAATTAAGGTTTCGCTTGGGAGAATTGTTTTATATGGTCTCTCTGTCTTTTCCCCGAGATGTCCAGAGGTTATATTTGCATAATACTAAGGGACCATCTAATCAGAAAGATCTTCTCCTTTTTAAAATAGCGGTACATTTGTAATTTCAAGCTGAATTTAACTATCTGATGGTTGGCATATACATATGAGCTGTTTTAATTTATGTCGTAATACATTTTAAGATGCTCTCAGTTATCTGACTATCCGATCTATACAAACAGACTGGCTGTCATTAAAAGATTGAATTCATTTTATTTATTATTTACAGCTTTAAACGCTGTATATCTACCTTAAGAATAAATATGGATTTTAAAAAGGGTAAGATCTTTATCATTTATTGAAATATGGCCCCGCGTTCTTACCTGCATCATATTTAATTGTTTGTAAATTATAATGAGTTAACCACCTTTAAGTTTGGATGTATACAGACAGGTTGGTGCGAGAATTTGCTGTCAGAACTTGTATATCGTATTATATAAAAGGCTGGGTTGTAATACAGAGCTCTCATTATTAGTTTTGCTGCCGATGTATATATGTTTTAAAAATAAAAAGTGTATAAACCATATTTGTGTGTTTTATTTACAGCTCATTATTAAATAATATATGTATAGCCATATAAGTATTACATGTCGAGTGAGAATATATAGCCAGCTCTGGCGTGTAGTTGATGCCGTCAGCACATGATTAGTATTTATTAACATAGTAATTATATAATATTTCAATAATAATATTTTTCTTAAGCTTGAGATCCGAAAGCCCTTCACGAAGGGCAGCTACTGACATAGATATAACGGTTAGTCGAGCTTGCAAACCTCGCAGTTGTGTCAAGGACTGTCGGTTTCTTTAAATTTCATGATCTCATCGGCTAGAAATGCGTAAACACGATCTTGATCGCGTGGGTAGTTAGATGTAAGCGTAGAAGTATAATCATTTTCACTTGCCATAGGGACCTGTTACTGGGGTGAAGCCCTAGAATGCCGTGATGTCATTATAAAATCTTTATGATCTCAGACGACTGCATCAATCACTGCGTAATATGTAGAGTTAATGCGTATACGTTGCGCTGGCGCGCGTTGAGACTGGTCGCGGATGACCTTGAAATTGACCAAAAATTCTATGTTGGACCTTAGCGATTTCCCATGTTAATTTCCATAAGGATTGTCGCAGAACCCGCCTAGCATATCTACTGTTAATAGTATATTACATAACGAGAGTGGAAAGTGGCATTTTCCGTACGAGTGTGAAATTTACGCACGAGTGCGGAAATCACACGAGTAAGAAACACACTTTCCACCGAGTTATGTACACTATTTTTCCTACGACCAGAAAAATACAGTTTTTCAAAGAAAAATTTATTTTAATGCTAACAAAAAACAATTTACATTTTATTTAGTAATTTTATTTTTATCATTATTTTCAGTACCAATAAAGTTTATAACTATATGATTATTGTAACAATTTGTGAAGTTAATTGGGGAAAGCGTGTGTGTAAGTGCGTTTTGAATATTGTCAGTATTATTGTTTTATCCGTAAAGGGATTATTATAACAATTAGTTAAATTTCTTGGAATTTGAGAGTTGTGAAAAGGTGTTTGTAAAAATGAGTTTTCAATATTTTAACCATTTTAAACATTTAAAACATTTAAACCAAAGAAAAATTTACAGTTAACTACTAACAATGATAAATTAGCCTTTATACTTATGGGGTCTTTAAACAAAAGACTATCATCCGCATATTGAACATTATACAAAGCCGTCTCTGATTATTTATTTATTTAAAATATTTTTAGAAATTAATTATACTCTAAGTAATTATTAAAACTTTTTAACAATAGTAATATAGCAACAAGAGTTCCAGCGCAAAATCCCATGTTATGTCTTATGAAGGTCCGTTTTGCATTTCAAGGTCATCCGCGGTTTAGCGAGACTCGCGACCGCGAC
>OV816023.1:139941931-140145632 GCA_929113105.1 Agrypnus murinus
AGTACATTTTCTCGTTCTATATTTTATAGAGCCGAGCGATTTAATGTGTTAATTAGAGCTTTCAGTTTTTTAAGTTCTTCCAGTGGTTTAAATCGTTATATCTCCAAACATATTTGAGCTAGAAAGCTGATTCTTTTTTTAAATTAAACCTTAAAAATGAGCGCATGCAACAATATTATCAAATATTGCCTAAAGAGAAATTTGACAAAAAAAGTTTGGGTAGTGATAAAGGTAGTTTAGAAGGGAATTTCAAGGTCCAGCGGTCAGTGCAGATGTATTTTTATGTAATTTAAAAATATTTAAATAAAGATGCAACAAAAATATTATTGACTAGCAATCTCTTAAAATGACGTTTTTGTTTTCGTTATTAGTGCTTACTTTATTTTAATCAATTACTGATTTTTTATAAATTGAAACCATTATTAGTTTCAGAAGAAAACAGCTGTGCATTCATAATACGTAGTAAATAATATCATATCTAAAATGTAAGATCATGCTAATCTATTCACCCATTTTTGGTATTAAACACATTTCTTGTAACCTTGTTATATATAATTGTTTATTTCGGATCATTTTCATTTGTGTTTGGAATAATATTTTGAGAAAGAAATTTTTATTACTTGCAAATTTTAGTTTCATGAGCAACCTTTATTTATTTTATTTACCTTTTAAATATACATTCTGGTATTAAGTTATCGATGTTCCTCTGTGAAATTTACAAAACATGTACGAGCCCTAACAACTAAATATGTATTTGGACAGTTTCATGAATTCTGTGTTTATTTTTCGTACTAGTGTTCCAAATTACACCATTTTCAAACAATAACCATTAACTTCTGTAAAAAAAGATCTGCAGAAAACAATTTTCAAAAATTCAATAAAACTCGCTGACAACTAAATATTCAGATAGCAGTTTATAAATACAATTCAATAAGATTTAACATCTCGCTTTGCTTTATTCGCCTCTTAAATTTTGGCTGACATACTTCTAACTTGGGGATTACAATTATCTAAATTGGATAATGCCCCACTTGCTGATAATGTCAAATTCAATAACACTAAAGATCCGAACTGCTTGAGGATCATTCAACAACTTTGAAATTATGATTTTCAAACCATTTTTTGGTCGTTTTTGATGTGTGGTAAGAAGCACCATCTTGTTGAAAGATTAAATCGCGGTCAAGATCGATTTTTAACGATTGGTAACAAGTTTGCGTTAAGAATTTGCTGATACTTTTCAACATTAACTGTGCCGTCTATGGACTGAAATCATTCTAACCCTCCAGCTGACATATAGCTCTAAACTATTGCACCTTGAGGAAACCTAACCGTACGTTTTAAGCAGTACTTATGGAATGCTTCATGTTTAGCTCCGATCACTCTTTTGCGAGAGTAACCAACGAAAACACCAGACTTTGACTAGTCGCTGAATATGACCTTATACCAGTCATTCTCTGGAACATTGTCTAGGACAACTACATATTTAGTCCATGTTACTCGTCGTTGTTCTTGTTTCTCGGTTAGAAGTTTTACTTTGACTAAATACAAAAACCGTTTATGTTACAAAGATAGTTAAGGAATACTCAATGCATCAAAGTTTAAAGATAACTAACTACCTTATTAAAGAATGGAGAGTCTATCTGAAAACAAATAAACTGTTTGGATTCTTGGCAATTGTTGCGACAGAAAGGTAAAGACAGGATTAAGTGTGCCCAAATAGCTGCAGGACATGATCTGGACTTGCAGAAATACATAGAACAAAATTAAATAGCTTATCGGTATGTCCAACGTAAATGACTGCTTCTTCACGGCTTGCTCCAAAATGATGAGTCTGGATTTCTTCAGCTAGTTTGCAAGGATAATTTTCAGAGAAGACTATATGGAGTAACCCTTCACTCTTACTAAGACTCTTTTTCAGTGTGTTGTAAGCAGCATTTTTATTTCTAATGTTAAATTTATATTTATTTTTAAAGTTTTCATTTCTTCTTGAACCTCTCCCTGCAACTCTTGAACTTCTGCTGAGCCATACCTAAGACTGATAATGGAGGGCAAGATTGAGGGTAGAAGAGAACTGGCAGGAGACAAGGCTCATGGTTGAGAAATGTGAGAGACTGCACTGGCCTAAACTCACAGTTATTACTAAGAATAGCAAAAGATAGTGAACGATTTGCCGAAGTTGTTGTTAACCTTCTATAAGAAGACAGCACCTTAAGAAAAAGAAGATGTAAAAAAGGCCGCAAAGTTAGAAAATGTAACAGTTTTATCGAGCTTACTGAATATTTCTGAATTTGTTTCTCGTCATGCAGTTCTATGCAATATCGACTCCTTTGCCTTCTTCAACATACCAACACAAATTAGCTTGGGGCAACGTATGATAGCCTAATAAAAACAGGATGCCAATAAAACTGAAAAGTTTTTCCCTTGTAAATATAAAATCGTGTGTATTATTTGAGCCCACTAAATACAAAACTCTGCGTTTACATTGTTAGTGAACTTGAGTCTTGCACCTAACAATCTCACATTTCCCGTGAGTTTTGCATCTGATGATGACTTTTACATGATTATATTTTATAAGCGTGAAGTTTTACATTTATAAAACACCAAAGTTTGCATCTCATACATTTATCAGTACTGCAAGTCCATAAAACAAGACAACCAATAATATCGATATCTAAATTGTTATAATTATTTTTGTAAATAATTACAAAGTTTTGCATTTAGCGAGTTCATTTATCATGAGCCTACTTTACAAAAAATCGCAATACTATATCTTGAACTTCATCATCAAAAAGTTTTAGAAAAATATCCAGCGGTGATTGACCTGCCAAATGATTTTTTAGCTGTTCAATTTTTTTGTGTTCTCTTCGTCGGGCAAGTTCAGATACAAAAAGAAACCTCTCTGCACTTGGGTTTCTGGCTATTTGTTTTGAGCAAACTTGAGAATGTGAAAAGAAGAAGAAAGCATTTAAGTAGAAAAAAACTGAAAGCAATACAGTTATGAAAACACCTGAAGAAAAACTAATGCCCATCTCTGAATAAAAAAAAAACTGCAGGGAAATGTTTTGTTGGACTTGGACCTGGAAAAGGAAAAAGCAATGAGGAATAAGCAATCCGTACTCTAGTTTTGCATGACTCGCTGGTGAAACCTTGGAGAGTTGCTGGAGGTCAAAAAAACCAACGGAAAATATTTTTAAATGCTTTGTTGATGTACATTGATATAGGACACTACCGTCTTTATAGTTTAGCAAATAAAACAATTGGCCTTGCACACAAAACAAAAATATCCTACAGTACATTCTCTCGATGCCATCCCTATGTTATTACAGTCTATATTATGTATGCAAACCTAATGAAATAAACAGAGCTACCTGCTTGTACAAGCAACGTGCAAACATAAGCTTCAAACCACAAAAATTAAAGCCACTAAAACTTGTAGATAATGAAAATTCATATGAACTCCTGTAACATGTAGTAAGGCTTCCGCATTGCATATGTATGGCAGGCCTCTGAAATGTCAAAATAAAATGAAGAAAAGGTTCAATTTAATGTTAAGATTGCAGCTAAAATCAATGTTACTAAACCTGTCCGAGAGTTGCAGGGAGAGGTTCAAGAAGAAATGAAAACTTTAAAAATAAATATAAATTTAACATTAAAAATGAAAATGCTGCTTAGAACACACTGAAAAACAGTCTTAGTAAGAATGAAGGGTTACTACATATAGACTTCTCTGAAAATTATGCTTGCAAACTAGCTGAAGAAATCCAGACTTATAATTTTGGAGCAAGCCGTGAGGAAGCAACATTGTACGCAGGAGTCACTTACACTGGAGATATCGATAAGCTATTTAATTTTGTTTTATGTATTTCTGCTAGTCCTAGGACCTTGAACTGCTTCTCTAGTTCCAATGCCTAAGCGAAAACCAAATTGTTCTTCTCCTACATATTGTCCGCATTTTGTGTGTACTCATTGATGCATGTTCTTAGCATTATCTACTGTACATGGCTCATCAGGCTAATCAATCGGTACTGTGAGCACTGTTTTACTCCGCTCTTTTTAGGTATCGGAATAAAAGTAAGTTGGGTCCAGTCGTGTGGTACGATTCCTGTATAGTATATTCTATTTAAGAAAGATGTTAAGATGTTGAGGCTTTCATCGTCTAATACTTTACGCATCTCAGTATAGATGTTATCTTCACCTGAGACTCTACGTGTTTTGATAGTTTTATTGCGTATTTCACTTCTGCTATAATAATTCTCAATGGCTAATCTTCTTGATCTATTTCTCTTGGTTCTGGTTACATTCTGATATCATCAAAAAGCTCTTGTATATAGCTTGTCAAAATCTCTTCTATCTCGTTTGGGTCTATTGTTTTTTTGTTACTATCTGTGACTAAGATATCGTGTTGATGGGTTTTATTTCCAGTTATTTCTTTTATCTTCTTTTTTGTGTGTTAAAGAAATCATGCTTTCTTGGCAGCTCTTCGAGTACTTGACAACGTTTCTCCATCCAGGTCTCCTTTGCCTCTCTTATAAGCCTTGTAATCTTTTTATGGATTTCTTTATATTTATTATAGTCTTTATGTTTGTACTTCCTTCTTTCGTTCATCAATAAAAGGATTTCTTCCGTCATCCATCTCTGTTTTGCTCTCTGCTCTTGGTTTTCCAATTCATTTTCTTGTACTTCATGTTTACATTTTTAACAGACTGCCAAAAGTTTTCCATTGTTTCTGTTTCCAATTATACCGTTTCCCTAAACTTACTATTCAAAACTCGTGTTATTTCCTCTTTTATTTGTGGTTCCCCCAGTTTCTCAAAGTTAGGTCTTGTTTTATTTCTCTTCCGGATTTTCTTCAATTTAATCTCACGTTTTTCAGCTACGGGGTTCTGATCAGATCATATGTCTGATCCAGGATAAGTTCTTACAACTTTAATTCCGTTTCTATATCGTTTATCAATCAGTATATAATCTATTTGATTTTTTATGATATTTCCTTCATTGTCTCCTGGTCCTAAGTACACTTCTAAGTGTACAATCGCCTTTCTGGAAGTTGGAACCAGGTGTTTGCTACCATTAAGTTTTCTTCATTACAGAACTGTACCAGATATCCCCCCTATCGTTTCGTTTGCAAATACCATGGTCTTCAACAATATATTGCACTCTTCCTTTACCTATCTTTCCGTTGAAGTCACCCATGATTATATTCACTTCATTCTTTTTGGTAAATCTTAGTAGGTAATTTTTACATCATGAATGAAAAACTCATGCAGTATGGAGTATTCTCGTGCAACTTATATTACTAGATGAACAGATAGTTCCATATTTTGAACGGCACTCGCAACAAAATGCTTCTAAAAGTGAAACCGGTAAGATTCGGTTTCAAATTATGGTATATCTGTTCAGATGAAGGGTACTTATACAAGTTATCCTCCAAATAATAAAAAATCCAGACTTGGGTTGGGAGGTGACTTTGTTTTTTATCTACTATCTATTGTAGAGAATAACCCTAATCATAATATTTTCCTTGACAACTTCTTTTCTTCATATAAATTATTCGACAATAACACACTATGGTGTTGGAAAATTGAAAACTGCAAAAAATTATGACACAAAGGAAAAGAAAAAACTACTGTACTGCTCAAAAGCTACTGTACTATCAAAACAAAAGGAAATAGTGACGTTAACGAAGAAAATGAAGTAAAAACCTTCCCAAGGATCTTGTATGGTTTCTCTATTTCTTAGAAAATCAAATGTAACTGAACTAAAGGGTTCATTGTGATGCAATGAAGAAGTACATCACATGCTCAAATAAATTCAGTGTGTCTAACAAAAATCCCAACCTATTGCTTGGTCTTGGAGGGATTCATCTCCTAAAAGTGGTACTCTCATGCATTGGGCTATACCTCAAAGACAGTGGAGCTTCGAAAATCCTTGTTGAGACAGTATAATTGGAATGCTGTTTTCCATTTTGAAACGCTTACGGTGTTATACCAGTGTACGAAGATCAACGCTTGTTGGACAAATTTAAATTGCTATAAACTACACATAGTGACATAAAAAAATATTTTGAGAAACTCGTAGAAAATGACAGGCAGAAAAAAACTGGGGCCTGCGTGCATGCAGTATAAGAGAGTGTTTGCCACTTTCCTTCTTCTTTGATAGAAAAAATTATTCACGATGGTACATTTTATACTACAATGATTGCTTGAAGCTGGACGAAGGTCCTATAATTTATAATTCCATGTCACTCTTTTAAACAAAAAATAATAATCTTAATTCAATCCTATTAACGCATTTAAAACAATAATTATTCAAGACTTTTTAACCAAAATTTGTTTTGGTGGTTTCAAGTGTAAACATTTAAAATATTTTCAAAAAATTTCAGATTCAAGAATATAAAGAAAAATTTAAAATCTGGCAGCATAAATAATTAAGATTTTAATTTGCAGGGGCAACT
This sequence comes from Agrypnus murinus, assembly GCA_929113105.1. Lineage (NCBI taxonomy): Eukaryota > Metazoa > Arthropoda > Insecta > Coleoptera > Elateridae > Agrypnus > Agrypnus murinus. Next base: position 139,948,386 of record OV816023.1, read on the forward strand.
AAAATCTTCAGTAACATGATATTTGATACGATGTTTGATGACGCGACGTCAAATTGTTCATCATACAATTCTGAGAACCTAAAATGTTTACTTTAATTCTTAAATGCTCCGAATGAATGCTGCATAAATGAATGGTTTTTTACATTTACTTATATGTACAGCTGTAACTGTTATCAAATTCATAATTGCAAAAGAGAACCTCTACTCCTTGGAAAATCTCCGAAAAACGAGTGTTAAAAGGAACACGATTAAAAATTTGTAAACACAACTGACCGAAAAAAGTTATATACAAGAATACACAGGTTGGGTCTATTAGCAGACAATTTTAAGTTCTTTTTCCAGCTTCAAGCAATCATTCTAGTATATAAAATGTACCATCGTGCATAATTTGAAAAAAATGGAATTTCTGGCAATAGCCCAATATCAGAATCTATTCGCTAACTAGAATTCGAATTAAGTGTCATTTTACACAATAATTAGCTTTTGTTTTTTACGTGTGCTGAGCATATGCGTTATAGCATACACAAAATTACGTCACTTTATAGACTTGCACACCTGCAATGAAATTTAATCCATGCTTACAAGGAAATATTGTCTTGCTAACAACATTAAATTTTTATAAGGACGTCTTTCAAACTATAATATTGAGTTATATTCCTGATTATATAATATCCATTTTTTTCTCGAGTCCTCTGACTTTAATAAAGCTTAACTTTAGTAAAATATTATATTTCTAAATGCTATAGCTACTTTTGTTTTTATCAGACAATAGGTAATAAAAGTTACCCATTTTTAGGGACAATTTTATTAAAAACAAATTAGTTTTTATCTCAGAAAGTACATGCCATATATCTATGAAATTTTTGTAGGGGTTATAGAAAGAAACCTTGGGTTCTAATTTTCAGACCAAAAAGCAATTAATTTAAGATTTATATAAAAAATAGGGAATTATGTTTTCTTGTTTATTAATTTTTTGATTTCGTTTTGGTTAAATGAACACTTTTCATGTAGGCATTATTTTTCTCAAAGAAATGTTCCTAATTTTAACAATAACAGTGCAATAACATAAAAACCAATTTTTTGTCCAAACTGCTTGTCACTAAATTAATTTTTCTGCGATTCAGAGGAAGATATTGAAGACTATACAGGGTGTCCTGTATAACAGTCTACACTGAATCATTCCAACAAGCTTGTGACTATAGCAGTGGAATTAAAAGAACTTTGTATACTTTGACCTCTAGTTTACGAAATCAGAACACATCTTAGAACTTGTGCTGGTGCTGGATATCATCATCAGGATTTTTTTAAATGGAACGATTAGATTTGAAGTATGGAAATCGATAGCAAGTGGGATTCTGAATAAAAAAGTAATAAGGTACTACAGGTTTAAAGTGAATGATAATGAAATAATAAAGTGAATGTATTCTAATACTGTTTTCGTAAACAAGAAGCCGAAATCTACGAAGTTCTTTTAATTCCATTACTATAACCAAAAGCTTGTCCGGATGATTGAGTGTAGACTGTTAAATAGGCCAGAACCCGTTAAGTGGCTAAGTGTTTACTATTTTTTTCACATTTAAACATTTGAAGTGGTGACTCGTACACCTTTGAAATCTGAATTTTGCAAAATCTAAAAAGTATCTTGTATATTATTAACCATAAAATATGCGACTTCTTATGTTTTTTCATGATAACCATGAAAATGAAGCGCAACAAAAATCGTTGCTATTTTTTCACATTTAGAAATTCTAAGGGTTGGCTGTTACCCCCTTATATCCTGAATTTCGCAAAATCGGCGAAGCATGTGCGTTTTTATGTTTTTTCACGCAACCCATTCAACAATGAAACGCAAATAAACTGCTTTACTATTTTCTCCACATTTGCAAATTCTAAGGGATGGCTGGCTACCCCTTAGACCCTTAATGTCGCAAAATCCGTAAAGTATGTAACTTTTTATGTTCTTTCACGTCACCCATTCAAATATGAACCGCAACAAAGATTATTTACTATTTTTCCCGTATTTCAAAATTCTAAGGGTTGGTTGCTACCCCCTTAGACCCTCAACTTCGCAAAATCTATAAAATAGGTGACTTTTTATGTTCTTTCACGGCACCCGTTCGAAAATGAAACGCAAAGATTGTTTACTATTTTTCCCGTGTGTAGAAATTCTAAGAGGTGGCTGCTACCCAAAACAGAACAAAATTTTGAAAATATAAATATGGGTTTGTTTAACGTTTTTTTAATTTTTCGCTAGACGAGAATCCGAAACTCTGTAAATATACCAAATTTCAAGTTTGTATGTACTCTAGAAATTCGGAAGTTATAAAGACTATTTAATTTCATTACTTAAATACATAAAGTGAAGTCCCGTTTTACAACCCCTAAAGGGATAGCGGAGGGTTAACATAATAACAATTTTTTATATTTTTCTTTACGAGAACTCTAAACCCTATAACTAAACCCAATTCTAAGTTTTTATGTCATCTAGAAGTTTTACAACCCCCAAATGGAATACGGGGGTTGATTTAATAATTTTTTTAAATTTTTCTTTAGGAGAGTCCTAAATTCTATCGCTATACCAAGTTTCAAGTTTGTATGTCATCTAGAAGTTTTACAACCCTAAAAGGAGATGCGGGGTTGACATAATAACATTTTTAAACATAATTAATTTTTATTTACTAGAATCCTAAACCCTATAAATATACCAAATTTCAAGTTTGTGTGTGATCTAGAAGTATTACAACCCCCAAATAAATTGCAGGGGTTGACTTAATAAGATTTTTTATGTTTTTCTTTACGAGAGTCTTAAACCCTATCACTATACCAAATTTCAAGTTTGTATGTCATCTAGAAGTTTTACAACCCCCAAATGGAATATGGGGGTTGATTTAATAATTTTTTTAAATTTTTCTTTAGGAGAGTCCTAAATTCCATCGCTATACCAAATTTCAAGTTTGTATGTGATCTAGAAGTTTTACAACCCCCAAATGGAATATGGGGGTTGATTTAATAATTTTTTTAAAATTTTTATTTAGGAGAGTCCTAAATTCCATCGCTATACCAAATTTCAAGTTTGTATGTGATCTAGAAGTCTTACAACCCCCAAATGGAATATGGGGGTTGATTTAATAATTTTTTTAAAATTTTTCTTTAGGAGAGTCCTAAATTCCATCGCTATACCAAATTTCAAGTTTGTATGTCATCTAGAAGTTTTACAACCCCCAAATGGAATATGGGGGTTGATTTAATAATTTTTTTAAAATTTTTCTTTAGGAGAGTTTTAAATTCAATCGCTATACTAAATTTCAAGTTTGTATGTCATCCAGAAGTTTTACAACCCCCAAATGGAATATGGGGATTGATTTAATAATTTTTTTAAATTTTTCTTTAGGAGAGTCCTAAATTCCATCGCTATACCAAATTTCAAGTTTGTATGTGATCTAGAAGTTTTACAACCCCCAAATGGAATATGGGGGTTGATTTAATATTTTTTTTAAATTTTTTTAGGAGAGTCCTAAATTCCATCGCTATACCAAATTTCAAGTTTGTATGTGATCTAGAAGTTTTACAACCCCCAAATGGAATATGGGGGTTGATTTAATAATTTTTTTTAAATTTTTCTTTAGGAGAGTCCTAAATTCCATCGCTATACCAAATTTCAAGTTTGTATGTCATCTAGAAGTTTTACAACCCCCAAATGGAATATGGGGGTTGATTTAATAAATTTTTTTAAATTTTTCTTTAGGAGAGTCCTAAATTCCATCGCTATACTAAATTTCAAATTTGTATGTCATCTAGAAGTTTTACAACCCTAAAAGGGGATGCGGGGTTGACATAATAACATTTTTTTAATTTTTATTTACTAGAATCCTAAACCCGATAAATATACCAAATTTCAAGTTTGTGTGTGATCTAGAAGTATTACAACCCCCAAATGGAATATGGGGGTTGATTTAATAATTTTTTTATGTTTTTCTTTACGAGAGTCTTAAACCCTATCACTATACCAAATTTCAAGTTTGTATGTCATCTAGAAGTTTTACAACCCCCAAATGGAATATGGGGGTTGATTTAATAAATTTTTTTAAATTTTTCTTTAGGAGAGTCCTAAATTCCATCGCTATACCAAATTTCAAATTTGTATGTCATCTAGAAGTTTTACAACCCTAAAAGGGGATGCGGGGTTGACATAATAACATTTTTTTAATTTTTATTTACTAGAATCCTAAACCCGATAAATATACCAAATTTCAAGTTTGTGTGTGATCTAGAAGTATTACAACCCCCAAATAAAGTGCGGGGGTTGACTTAATAAAATTTTTTATGTTTTTCTTTACGAGAGTCTTAAACCCTATCACTATACCAAATTTCAAGTTTGTATGTCATCTAGAAGTTTTGCAACCCCCAAATGGAATATGGGGGTTGATTTAATAATTTTTTTAAATTTTTCTTTAGGAGAGTCCTAAATTCCATCGCTATACCAAATTTCAAGTTTGTATGTGATCTAGAAGTTTTACAACCCCCAAATGGAATATGGGGGTTGATTTAATAATTTTTTTAAATTTTTCTTTAGGAGAGTCCTAAATTCCATCGCTATACTAAATTTCAAGTTTGTATGTCATCTAGAACTTTTACAACCCCCAAATGGAAGATGGGGGTTGATTTAATAATTTTTTTAAAATTTTTCTTTAGGAGAGTCCTAAATTCCATCGCTATACCAAATTTCAAGTTTGTATGTCATCTAGAAGTTTTGCAACCCCAGAACGGGGTGCAGGGGTTGACATCATAACATTATTTTATATTTTTCTTTATAATAACCGTAAATCCTATAATTACACCAAATTTCAAGTTTCTAAGTCATCTAGAAGTTTTACAACTCCTAACAGGGGGTGCGAGGGTTGACATAAATATATTTTTTTATTTTCCTACTTACAAGAATCCCAATTCCTATAATTGTGCCAAATCTCAAGTTTGTATGTCATCTAACAAATTAGAAGTTGTAAAAGTTATTTAATTTCAATATTTTAATGCATAAGAAGTCCCGTTTGAAATGATGTCACTGTCTGCCTCACAAACATATGAGTTTTAAAAATTTTAAAATATAATATGGGATAAGATTAAACAGCCAGATTTATTACTAGCTAACAGCATCAGTGATTGATTAAATACTGAATGATAATATAATAATGGTTACGTTTGTTTCACTTAAATCAATAGAGCTTTGAATTAAATCTTACGATTTTATTAAAATTATCGCCCATTTGTAGGAGCAATTAAAACCGGTTTAAACGAAATTTACATGACGCATAAATGAAACGTATTAAAAGTGTTTCTTAAATAGCTTTAACAAAATATAATATGTACGAATTTTTGTCACCTTAAATGACGCAATCTTTACTAAGAAATACAATGCATAAAGTGAAGTCCCGTTGAAATAACGTCACTGTCTAGCCACAAAGGAATCAGTGTTACCAACACAATTCTTGTTAAATATGCGGACGCAGGGTAAACCTATGCCATAAATTTGTATACAAATGTATACAAATCCCGCGCTATTAGCGCTGCGTGTGGCAAACGCTCGAACTACGATTTTATACACAAATCAGGAATGGGTGTCAAACTGCGCACAGCTAATTTTTACATTTTCGCCATCTAGACACTTTAAGCTTCATATGGTGCAATTTTGAGGCACTAGTCACCCAGCGTCCGTATATCCGGACGCCGAGTGACTTCGGACGCTGCTTGAACCTAAGATTTTACATGGGGGGACGCATAGTGGTGCCCTATAGATAGATAGATATATATATATATATATATATATATATATATATATATATATATATATATATATATATATATATATATATATATATATTGTCACAAACGGAAATATTTATACTTAAATATTTTATTCAATACTCAACATCTCTTCCGTTTGTGTAACATAAAGAATGCAAGGCCACATTCCGTTGCCTACGCTAGTTCAGCAGCTGCCGTCTCGCGACCGGCATGTGCAAGGTCTTCTTAGAAGCGCGCTCGCTTCGCCCACCATTGCATCCGTTGGCATGCAATATCTACGCCTACTTCCTCCGTCGAGGCGAGGCATCCCACACGATGTGCCTGCAGGTGCACATTCCTTCAAGAGAATTCACCAACACTTCCGCCCAGCTGCAGCTTCGTACCAGGCACCGGCAGCGCGCATGCAATCAACCCACAAACTTACCGAGAACTTCTGCCTACGGATTCCAACTACGATACGATTTACTTCCTCGTTCGGCAGTATATAACCAGCTTGCTTGAGCTATTCAAACCAGTCAGTTTCCATGACTCCGACACTACATCTACAAGCAAGCTGGTGAGTACTCTTTTAATTATATAAATGCTTAGTGCTTAAATTGAGTGGGCGGCGCTTAATCGCCCACTCTATGCAGAATTATGGGGAGTTGTGTCCAGGCTTCCCCGGCTTAGTTACCAGGAGGTTATCTCCTACATGCTTAGTTTGTAGACCTAGTGCTGAACAGGGTTGGTTCCCACCTTCCCTGTATTGTAGTAGTTTAGGAGGACATATACGTCCTCACCATATTGTCAACATGTAAACCTTTTGTACTCTAACATGTAAACCTTTTGTACTCTGTTTATTGTCATCATGTAAACCTTTTGTACTCTGTTTATTGTCAACATGTAAACCTTTTGTTCTTTGTTTATTGTCTTAGTATATAGTTGTTGTTACGACTTGTGTTTGATTCCTTTCTACCTCTGACTACGTTCCCCAGTCACGCAAACCCCACGTGACATTGTGGTGGAGGCGCGTGCTTCGATTCCGAGATACCCTCTTGCACCCTTTTTGTACTACTTACGTTTTTTTTTAACCACACCCATTGTGATGGAGGCGCCGTGCTTCTTTTCCCGATAAACCTTTCGCACCACCCCATTGTGGTGGAGGCGCGTGCTTCGATTCCGAGATACCCTCTTGCACCCTTTCTGTACTACTTACGTTTTTTTTTTAACCACACCCATTGTGATGGAGGCGCCGTGCTTCTTTTCCCGATAAACCTTTCGCACCACGCCAATGTGGTGGAGGCGCGTGCTTCGATTCCGAGATACCCTCTCGTACCCTCTTTGCACTACGTACTTTTTTTTTATCCACTCCACTTGTGGTGGAGACCGTGCTCTTTTTCGAGACACCCTTATTTTCGTTTCATTTTATTTCCCCTACGAGTTCTTTTTAACCACCCCAATAATGGAGAGACCCCACCCTCTGCGAGTTGTGTTGTACACCCTGCGTAACCACTCTTTTGTTTTCTTTTTGCCTTCTCATCTACTGACTTCTCTGGACTGGAGTCCCCTTTTGATTACCCCTTAATGATGCAATATCCTGATCACTGATTATGGTTTATGATTTTCCCTTTAATGACGACTTTTTTTTTATTTATATACCCCCCCCCATGTTGCAGTAACATTTCCCTGTTAGACGAAATCCCGTTTTAATTCTTTGTTAGCTACGATTCTCTTTATTTCAAACCCTTTTTTCGAGTCATTTCAAATCTAATATCATACTAATATTAAAGTCCAAGAACACCTTATAAATTTTTAGGAATTTTTTCCGTAATAAAGTTTTGACTCTACGATGAATTTTGTAATATCCAATTTCGGTAAAGCATTTTTCTATATTACTCTCTTAAATACCCGTTTTTCTTTTTTTCGCAAGATTTTTAATCTAAGTTTATAGCCCATTATGAATATTTTAATCTGTTTAATTTATCCCTTTTCTTTATGTCAAATATTTTTAGTTTTAATGTTAAATTAGATATGTTGTACACTTTCGATCTTTATGAGTATCCTCCCGCTTGTTAAATATCCAATTAGCGCGAGCGACGCGACTCTACAGTTAATTAGTGCATTCTCTCTCTGCAATTTCGTGTGCTATTTGCGCGATCACGTTGCATTCTGCTGACCGCTACATTAATACAATTTCTATCACAGCTATTTCTGCGAGACTTGATTACGAATTTCCTTTTTAATTTTTCAATAACCGTTTGACTTCTTTTTCATTTATTACCGTCTATTTTCCTTATTTCTTTCTGCTTAATTGTTTTTGTAAAATCTATTTTAATTTTTGTAACTTACTTTCCAGAGGGGGGAAAAACCGCTATTTATTGTTTTGTTAATTACTTTTTGGTGTACCTTTGTACAAATATTTTCAAAAATCCGCTGGAGACAGTCTATTTCGTTTATCAATTTTCAACAAGGGCGGAGACGTCCCGCCACAATTAAACTTACCTAATTGACTATACACCTTTCCTGTTGATAAATTCCTTTTTTTTATATACGCGTATAACAGCCGACTAATTTTGTATTTCATTTTGAGCCGATTAAGTAACTAACTCCTCATTCTTAATTAATCTTTTATTTTAGGAAGTCACTTTCAGCTTTGTTTATACAAGGAATGTGAAAAATCACTATTCTATTTAATTTTTTCTACGTCATGTTTTCGACAATTTTCTTAATTTTACTAATTTTGTTTTCCTTCGTGCGCAATACAATCCCTTCCTATGTATCGTTGCAAGTTATTGAAGACTCTGCTTTTAGATAAACCACATCAGTCTTCCAAGACATATTTCTTTTTTCTACAAGGTCTCTTAAAACCGCCAGCTTCGCATTTCGTATATCGGTCTTTATCTAGTACCTACGATTCAAAAACGAGCAGTCCTTTCAAGATCATTTCTGGTTGTCGTATACCATGCCAAAATTGAGTAGTTCCGTTTATAACTACAAATTTCATTTCTAAAAATAATTCTAGAAATGTCTTCTTTCAATCCAGAACGTCGTGATTATGCAGGTGGGCATAGTACAGCTGCGCGCAATGACATTGAAGGTTTTCCATTTCATATCAGATCCCGCCTTATCTAAAAGTGCTTTCCTTCGTTCAACTGCATAGTCAGCTCAAGTAGTATAAAAGTTCCTTGACTATTTAATTAATTTTAATTTTTCTATTATGATATTCACGATCGTATCTCTTTCTTTTATTAATGTTTCCCACTGTAAGCTAATTAAAATATTGTTCCAAATATCTTTTTATTTTTCTTTATTTAATGCCTTTCGTGTTTTTCTTATTAAATCTTATCGTCAATTGACGCATTCTCTGTTCAACGTTTAATTTATTTTTTCTTTTTCGGCCCATGCACGTATTAGTTTCAATCTTTTTAATATACTTTCAAGTGGTATTTTTTTCCTATTAACCCCTATCATGAGGCAATACTTATTATTACAGTTAGTTACATTTTTATTTCCGACTACGCCTATTACTCTAAAGTTCTATTTGAACCGTTTCATTCGAAGAACACCACTTGCATCTGTTCAACGTTTCGTCATAACTTTGATGTAATTTCACTCGGAGTTTAATTTATATTTATCACGCAAGCTGATAATGGACACCTGGTGTAGATTTATTTCAGTCATATAACGAGTGCAAGGATTTAAATGCAACGACTATCCCAATCATTTTTTAATTTTTCTTTTATAATGAATATTTGTTGTCCTGATTTTTCCTACTTTAATTTTCTTAAATATTGTTTTACTCGGCGTATGATACTCGAATTTTCCTTGTTACAAATAAATAGTTAATTTCTTATTTAAATAGTTAATTTCTTTCCCATTCTTGATGGTATTTGACCATTCAACGGTAAAAACCCAATCCTGTGAGTATTTAGACTCAACTTACATATTACGATATTTGAATCATTTTTAAATTTTCTTTTTATTGTTCATGATTGTCTATCTTTTTTTTTGTTTTTCAGTTTATGGAAATTGGATATTTCCGGATTATTTTGTTTCAACTCGTTTCTTTCGCATTTTTTTTTGACCTTACCACAAACAGTTTCCACTTGTTCTTGGACGTAATGTTTGTTGCCTACCCACTTAGGGTTAGCTTTTTCCTGCACTCCTCTGGAGTATATCAATAAACCTTTTAACATTTCTTCCTTTTATGCCAGAAACCCTGGATAATAACGATGATTATCGTTTTGACTTCTTTTTTTTTCTTTATACCTTTTAAGAACGTTTGAATTTCCAGTAATTTACTGTTAGTAAAGTACTTAAGGCTACTTTCCATTAAAGTTATTTCTTCTCCTTTTGAATATAATGTATTTTAATTATGAGTTTCTTCGAACTAAACATTGTTCGCACACACATTATTAAATAATGCTCTGTCTTTCTATACACAAGTTTTATATTTTATATACCATATTTCTATCCTATATACACTTTTGAATTTATATGGTGAATTTAACGATAATTTAACGTTTTTTGGTCACCTTCATAAACCCAATTATAAAGCTCTTTTTTTTTACCAGATTTATTCTGTATTATTAGTTAATTAATTGAATTTTTCCCAGGCCTAGGGTTCTTTCTTCTTATAATGTTTTGATTTTTGCCTGGAAGGGGAGATGTTTATTATTATTATATTATTGTTTTGCCAAGCATGGGTAAATTATGATGCTTGAAGGTCGGTTCCTAAAATTTTGGCTTTATTTATTCGCCTGAACCAGCCTATCAGTGAATAGGTATATAATGGCAGGCTTGATTTTATATGTATTGTAACTGCGCAGTGCGATGAATGCATTCTTTATGTTTTTTTTTGTTGTATTTATTGGCGAGTATGGATGTGTTCTGCCCATGACAGGTCTAACTTTGTTGCCAGTTTTGACCTGGTGCATTCTCGTTTTTATTTTTTCTCGCTCTCATTTGAAGTTGTTTTTCTATCCTTCGGGATTTGTATGTGGAACGAGGCCTCAATGTACCACGTACCGGAAAGCGTCTACAAATTTGTGTGAAGGGCTTTCGAGCCAGAACCGACATTTATGGAGTATAAGTGGCTTAACTTTTATTTAAATATATATACTATGGGTGGTATTTAGTCTTCCTCCCGTGGCAACACCCAAGGCAACCTGGTAATCTACGTTTATGTATTGAATGTTTAATTTTGTTTTTCTTTTTACAGATTTTCCTAGCAGCGACCTAGCAGTCATACCCGTTGTGACCACGGAAGTTGACTCTTATTCAGTGACAAAACTTCATCTGTCAACTGAAATTCACTTCGAATAAATCGGCACGGTACAACCCTTTAGTTATTTAATTTACATTTTTTAAATTGTTTACACTATTTGTTTCCGAACTTATGGAATAAATGAAACTTTAATTTCTGTACTTTGTTACCCTATTATTCGATATTCTGAACTTCCTTTTCTAAATTGTGACCGTTGCCAATTTTCATAGTTTTTATAATTTACAATAAATAATTTTTCCATATATTTATTCTCCGTCTGTGACTATTTAGTAATAACTACACCGAGTTTTATCTATTTTCTATTGCTGTTCATTTCCAAAAATGCCTTGGTTAAACCCTACAAAATTTTTCTTATCATCTATAAGTCTTATACTCTAATGGGAACACTTGCCTAAAATGCTTCGCATGTTCTAGATTCATATGCTAAATCAATCACAGAAATCCACCCACCACCACTTTTCTTTTCAAATAAATATTCAAAGGTATATAATAATATACTTTTGAATATTTAGATTTTTGACAGCCCTTATTTTGACATCTTGCTGTAACCAGTAAGACAATTTAATCACTGATCAGAGATCACCCCTTTCTTTTTTTTGTCTTCACCGACATTACAATCAATCTAATTTTGATTGTTACATCTTTTTCAATTTATCTTTTTGTCGCAATTGCAAAATATTTAATTAATCCCTTACATGTGTTTCACACTTTTTTTTATGTACCTTTTTGAATCTCTCTTAATCAAATTAACTGAATTTTTATGTCGTTTATGAGTTTCACCTGTTTTATTATTATGTAAACTTTGCACTTGCCACGTTCAACTATTAAACCCAACCATAGAATTTAATAATTGAACAACTCCAATAACCAAGTAAATAGTACTATATTGTAATGCTGACACTTTCTTTCGCAATTTACGGTTTATATTTTATATTATTACTTCTAAATTTAATTTTTTCCTTTATGAAAATTATTGTCAGTACTATTTCTTTATTGACACGTATAAGTGTGGATGTAGTTCACATTACTATTCTGTTCCACGAATTTATATTTCATGAATCTTGTATCTTATTTATAACACTCACGATGTTTTTGTTCAGATCTGTTTTTATGTACGAACTTATTTTTCTTTATTTATCACTTTTCATGTTTTTGTATAACTACTATTGAACTATTACTTTTTTTTGACACTTGCTATGAACGCGGACGTATCTGTAGTTTTAGTTAATTGTATTTTTAATCATTTTTTATTTTTTGCTTTGCTTTACTTTAGAGTCTTATATTATATACTGTTCAAGTACGTTCATTGAATTCCTCAGATGTTCACTTTTCTAAATTTTTTGTTTTTACATTGTTACTTACTACGAACTGTTTCTTTCTTCGCCTGCATGAATGGACCTTCCATCGGCATTGGCTAAACGCTAAATGGTTTTCAACTGGATGCATACTATGGCTGTTCCAATTGGTTCCCACCAACCATTACCTATGGTTCGACTTTGAGAATAATGATCTCCAGACCAACATTGCAATCAACTAACGCTGCAATCGAATAATTTGGTCAAGCAGAATAATTCTATGAGCATAAGCTCTCCAGATGTGTTACTTTATATTACACACATCCGATGCTATGAATATGGAACAATAGCTTTTATGAAACCTTTCGCCAACAACCGACTCATTGTGCCACTATGGTAGCATCAACTTACTTCGCATCCATGTCATACACACTTCGAAATTCCAGGCAAAGCAGTTCTCATCTTTAATCCTGAAAACGTCTTTCGCTTGAGCTATTCAAACCAGTCAGTTTCCATGACTCCGACACTACATCTACAAGCAAGCTGGTGAGTACTCTTTTAATTATATAAATGCTTAGTGCTTAAATTGAGTGGGCGGCGCTTAATCGCCCACTCTATGCAGAATTATGGGGAGTTGTGTCCAGGCTTCCCCGGCTTAGTTACCAGGAGGTTATTTCCTACATGCTTAGTTTGTAGACCTAGTGCTGAACAGGGTTGGTTCCCACCTTCCCTGTATTGTAGTAGTTTAGGAGGACATATACGTCCTCACATATTGTCAACATGTAAACCTTTTGTACTCTAACATGTAAACCTTTTGTACTCTGTTTATTGTCAACATGTAAACCTTTTGTACTATGTTTATTGTCAACATGTAAACCTTTTGTTCTTTGTTTATTGTCTTAGTATATAGTTGTTGTTACGACTTGTGTTTGATTCCTTTCTACCTCTGACTACGTTTCCCAGTCACGCAAACCCCACGTGACAATATATATATATATATATATATATATATATATATATATATATATATATATATATTGAACATTTCTTAACATTAAGGAGTAATCTATTCATAATACACCACCGCTGAATATTATCCAAGCCCTTTGGTAATTTCAGCATCAGCATTATTGATTATTCTAAATATTTTCATATGTACTATTCCCTCTATGTATGTAACATATATATTCTTATTGGGTATGTAGTATATATCGTATATGCAAGCACGAGTTTTGACTTTTAAGCAAAAATTTATTCTAGAAACGGATTTATTATGATATTTACATAACAAGCGTCGAAAAAAAGAAATCTACGATAACAAGTGACCTTTGCAGCCAGTTATGTAGAGAAAAGAATATGTACAAAAGGTAACCCACGCAGACAAATCGGAATAAACCTGTTAATGTATAATAAATGAATGCTAGTTTAAAATGTGAGTTTTATCAAGTCTTGACACGATCCGCAAACGGGTTTTAACCATTGAGTTTATAAAAGCGCATCCCCAAGATTTTTTTCAATTGTGTCCCGGCATCAGTAAAGTGAAGTGCTTTAATACTATGAAAAATTGTTTAAATTATTACTAAGTGAATAAAAATAGTGAATTTATTCTAAAAACAATACATAAATTGTTTATAACAATTATCAAGGTAAGCTTTTTAAATACTTTACATATTTAATTGATTGATATTTTAATGTTAAGAAAAAACGTATAACAAATTATTATTATTTTTTACGATTGATAGTAATATCTCTCTAGTTGTTTGCCTATAACGATAATAAATTATACATTTAAAAAAATTAATTATCAGTAAATTCTTCCCAAAATCATTTATAATAAAAACCTTTCAATTTTGTGGTAAAATATCTTTTTAGAAAAATAATTCAACAGATTACGATAATAGTTAGAAAATCAATTAAGTATTAATCATTTAAGTTGTTTTAAAAAATTTATAAAAAACGTTTGATGATCAATGCGCTTTACCCATGTTATTATTTCATTTACAGCATATAGTGTCAAATTATAAAAGAAAAATAATCTTTTATATCAAGCTTAAAATTTTTTTTGTGTGCTTTTCAGCAAAACTGTTTTCTCGGCGGTACGTGCAAGCGAGATAGAAAACGAAGTCTCACGCCAAATTTCAGTCTCAATGCTGCAAACGAACGAGTAACACTTATCTCTCTTCACATCCATATTTAAGTTTTTATAATAAAAACATGTCTCACCAGCGAACTTGTTGAAGAGTTAAGGAGACTTGTCTACGACACAGATAGATGATGATAGTAATGCTATCCTCAGAGCCTTAAAACAATGTACCATGACGATAAGAAATCTTAATAAGGCACTAGATTCAGCGTCATCATTGGAAGCGAAGAACCATTTATTAGCCTGCTTGGCTCAAGCGAAATCTTATCGAGAGACAGTCAAAGCCTTAAAAACTGTAGGCGAGGGATATAACCAGCGAAAAGAGACAGCCTGTAGCCGAGTCAAATGGTCAGACATGAAATCAGCATTTAAGGGACGTATGCGAACTGCTGCAATAACTAACACCAAGCATATCGAGCCGAAGGCTTTCATGCAGGACTGCTCGACCATTTTTCAGAGACGTATTCTGGATGCATTGAAGAAAGATGACTCATTAAAAGTGAACACAGCTTTAACAGGCGTGTTCGAAGTCAAAAAAGGGGATACTATTATAGAAAAAATAAAATATATAAACACTAAAAATGCAGCCATATACCGAGACAGTAATTTAGCCCAATGGTTCAAGATAAATATTCAAGATCCTATCCTTAAGGATCTCGAAGAGTTTCAAGTAAGTATAGAAATTGTAGAAAGTTAGAAATAAACTAACGCACGCATATTTCTTTATCTAGCAAAAGGAAAGCGGGTGGACGCTAAAAACTATAATCAACCTCCAAGTTAACATCAACAAGTTTACCCCGCAACTAGGCTCAACATATTAAATCTGAAGATCAACATAAAATCGCATAATACTTGAGGTGCTCTACTAGTGCCCGAAGAGATACAAAACTTGTTTAAAAGTGCTTAAAATGTATATAATTTAGATAATAATTATTCTCATATTTATCATGTGTTAATAAAACCCAACAAATGTTTTATTGTCTTTTATTTTATTTTTATGTTTTATTTTATAAGTTACTACAAGTCTACGACTAATCAACTTATGCACAGCATTCGATGACCTAGTGCTGCAAATTAATCTGATGAAATTCCATCCGGAATATAAAGACAATAGTGCTCGCCCAGGATTCGAACCCGGGACCCCTCGCACCCAAAGCGATAATCATACCTTTAGACCAACGAGCCAGTTATATATGGAAAAATTTTTCTTCGAGAAGATTAGTATGTTTCTCATCACATCTGAATAATATAAAATATAGAACCGATCTTGGTACAAGCATTTTCAAAATTTGACGTAATGTTTTAGCTAAAATTATAGGTCGCTTTGCCCTTATACACAACATTATTAACAGATTTATTTATTATACGATTTAATTCGAGTAATGCAATTACGTGAGTACCTAGCGTGAAAGTAAATATTGCTATTATGTATTATACAATTTTACAGTGTTGAATAGAATATTTGGCAAAACAAACCTTACAAGACATTCAATCGGCTGATCGAAGAACAATCTGACAGTTACTAATACATTCTTGCAGACAATGCAACGTATTTCGCAAGCTAACCCTCAAGTGGAAGATTTATACCAGAGGTATTAAGATTTCTTCGAATAATATTAAAACACATACGATAAACAGATATCGAACATACATCAGTGAACATTCTGAATATACTAAAATTATATGGTGTATATAATAAATTAAAACTTATTATTATAAGAGCGCGACATATTATTCAAATTCTATTCTCTCTATAAAACAACGCGGCTATTGGATACATAAATCGCTCTAAAATATTATTATTAAAAATTAAGAAATGTATTGCTTGTTATAATTCGCGCGCGGAAGAGTATTCTACCCAAAACTCTGCAGATTCACCTCTTCTAAAAATATTTAAATTAATCAATCGCTTTATAAAATCCATAGATAATTATCCAATCTTATTAAATAAGTCTAGAAACAGATTTATACCAGAACGTTTACTGAGACAGAGAGGTTGAGAAATAAGAAGCTTTTATAGAATGTATTTTCATTTATTTTGTCATCAAAATACTATTACAATACGACTATATTACATAGTACAACTAGAAATTAAATATTTACTTATTCTATGATTTTTCTCGCTTTAAACTTTTCGTTTTCGAGACTGCTGCTAAGAGCTTTCTTTGCGGCATACAACAATTGTAGTCGATTCACTAGTTGATTAGGCGTACTCTGACGTATCCAATCCGGTTTCATCATCTTGTTTAACTTTTTGGGAAGACTAACTCAAAGTCTGTTATTCTGTATAAATTTGGCCTGATTACATTTTCGTATTTCCAATGTTTAACGCTTATTAGTCGACCTTATAGTCTTTCTTATGAGCATTAGTAAGTGAGATTATTTTCATATAGTTATCGATATCTTCCTCTGTTGGACTAGGAGAGCTTAATCGTTTAAGCGTTAGTAAAGTAAATAGACCGGGTGTTCCATTGAAAAGTTTGTTTTTAATTAAAATATCTTTTCTCTGAAACTGTACTCGTGAACAAGCAAATCGCCACTCATCGATGTCATTATATAGACCGTACCTAGTTTTATCTACGTCTTTGTTTTCTCCGTTAGCTAATAATGCTCTATAATAGAGAATTCCTGATAAATCCTTATGTCGGAATCTCATTCTTCTTCTTCTTCATCATCATCTTCAACAGATGTAACTGAAGATGCTTGTTCAAGTTTCGGTGAGAGATAAACGGTCCCCGGTCGAGGTTCAGTTTTATCACTGTGAAAGTAGGCTAATTTATTACGTATAGCATTACGAGCGTTTATTATTTCATCATCATCATCGAGCCTTATTTCTTTATTTGTGTCACGGGGTTCATTGGTATGCATACGTTTCAGACCCACGTCTTTAATTATTACATCATTTCTAGGCTTTGTCTTATAATAATAATAATAATAATAATATAATATTTATTCTGAATAGTAATTTTACAGAATCACAAGATGATTCAGCATAAGCTGCTCTTCCATCATCCCCTTGGAGTACAAGAACAAAAAAAATAGCAAGATTACACAGATAATACAATCCATACAGAACACAAAATAAGATAAATAGAAAAACTATAGTATATATATATATACATTCCTAACTTGACAGAAAGATTAATAGGTGTCCTAAATGATAAAAAAATTAAATTTGCTAAATATAATTTAAAAACAGTTAATGAATTATTTTCTAAAGTTAAAGATAAAACTCCGATGTTGCTTCAATCTAATTTAATCTATTCTGTTCCCTGTTTAGATTGTAACAAAAAATATATAGGTCAAACAAGTCAATGGCTACGTTCAAGATTGACACAACATCGTAGCGATTGCAAAATAAAAAAGAAATCCTGTGCCTTGTCAATTCACTGTAATGATTTTAACCATCAACCAGATTTTAACAATGTTAAGATTTTAGATACATCAAAAAACTATAAGAGCAGACTTTTTCTGGAAATGTACTATATAAATAAAGAACCATTAACGTTAAATTTTAAAACAGATGTAGATAATATGAGCTGTATTTACTCATACATTTTAGAGTTAGATCGTAATAAACTGAAATTTAATAATAATAACGTTAATGTTGATTTACATGAATAATTTCTTATTTTTTATTATTTATTATTATTTTTAATTTTTTTCTTTATATATTATTTTTAAATTTTTTTAAATATTTTTAATAATTATTTTTAATTTTTTTCTTATTTTAATTTTAGTTACCTTTTGTCAATATTGTATAAAAAAAAAAAAATTTTTTTCAACAGTCCTGTCATTATAATGTCAATTTGTAAATGCATCCACACCTAGTTGTGAGTTTAATACATAATTATTAATTATTAAAAATTAATCAATTATTATATATCTTGTAGATTACCTCTGACGATGAAATAAATTTATTTCGAAAGCTTAGAAAAAAATAACAAAAGGTGTTTTGTTAAAGCCCCGACCAATTCCCAAGATTAAAAAAAAGTTCTTTTTAAAAGTGTTTTTGGTCGTTATTCTAACCAATTTATATATTTACATATGGGATTTTTTCAAGATATTACATTAACTTATGGATTGCAGACCACTAAAAAACTCAAGCAATGGGCATCGATGTCTAATAAATTGGCTTCCAAACTAAACCGCAGGATTTTCCTTTTACGTTGTCGTAAATCTAATATCATACCGAATCACATATCCGGAGGTTCAAAAAATGTTCTAGGCCTCTTGACTACACATAACAGGAAGATTGGACAACAAATATATAATTTTAATAATAGATTAGGAACTTCTATTTTAAATTTTGAAATTCAAATAACTCATTCTGATATTGTCTTTTTTCAGAAAACTATTACAGATATAAAACAATTCTTAATTAATGTTCTTCCACCACAGATTATTCATGAATTTACAAGACGTACAGAGATAGCATTTAAGAAAAAGTTTGCTAAAGTTAAAACAATTAATATTAATAAATTTTGTAGACTAATAACTAAAAAAACAGTTAATGATAAATTGTTTTTTGATAACCGTAAATGGATAAAAAACTTAACAAATGTTGACATCCCCCAGGATATCTTAAATCTTTTATCACTAGGACCTAAATTTGGAATTCAGATGAATAATAAGGATATTCATTTGGGTAAAATCTTAGCAGATATTGAATCAATTCTTGACAATCACCCTAAAGAGAAGATTAACACCCTTAGAGCTAGGATTACTAATATTCTAACGAATTTTATCCAAACCCCTCAGACTTCTTTGTGGCAAGGTTCTTTCAATAAATGTAAGATGTTCTTAAAGGAAAATTCAAATATTGTTGTCATGAAAGCTGATAAAGGATCAGTTACTGTACTTCTTAATAAAGAAGATTATATCAACAAAGTTACTGACCTATTAGATGATTCCAATGTGTATAAAAAGTTGAAAGGTGATCCCACCTTCTCAACACAAAAAAAGTGTAACGATTTAATAAAAAGCCTTAAATATAAAGGCTACATCGACGATGCTACCACAAAAAAGTTATGTTCTAACAATGCTGTAGCTCTTAAGTTATATGGATTACCAAAAATTCACAAATCAGAGGTACCTATTAGACCTATTGTATCTTCTATTAATTCACCTTTATATGAGCTATCTATTTTTGTTGCACAAATTTTATCCACGGCTTTTGAAAATAGAACTAATTATAATGTAAAGGATTCTTTCGTATTTTCTCAAGAATTTAACGACTTTATCTTACCTGAAAGTTTCGTGTTGTTGTCATTGGATGTAGTATCCTTATTTACCAACATCCCTCTTGAATTAGTTATCTCACTTATAGACAATAATTGGCAACTAGTAGAACCATTTTGCAATTTTAGCAAAGATCAATTTATATTGATCATAAAATTCATTTTTAATAACAATTATTTTGTCTTCAACAATTGTTATTTCTCACAGTTGTCAGGTTGTCCAATGGGTTCACCCCTTAGTCCCTGTTTAGCAAATATTGTGATGGATTTTCTATTAGATGCGGTTATTCCCTCCTTACCTTTTCAATTTCCATTTATTAAGAAATATGTAGACGATATAATATGTTCTGTTCCTGCTGATAACATTGATTTAACTCTTAACACTTTCAATTCTTTTAATAGTCATATTCAATTCACAATAGAGACAGAAGTTAACCAAAGTGTTCCCTTCCTAGACACTAAACTTATAAGGACTGATAACAATCATGTTATACTTGATTGGTATCAGAAACCGACTTCTTCAGGCAGATATATAAATTTTTACTCAAATCACCCCTTTAAACAAAAGTTAAACATTATATCAGGTTTAAAAAATAGAATACAAAGAATTACACACCCTTCCCTTTTTAATAATAATTTAAAGAAACTAAATGACATTATGTTAAATAATGGCTATCCTAAACCCCTTGTCAAAAATTTACTTTTTAATACCTCTTCTTCAGTTGACAATACTATCAACAACCCTTCTTCAACTGTTGACTCTCATAATATTGATATAATTTATAAAAAAATTCCTCACATTCCTAACTTGACAGAAAGATTAATAGGTGTCCTAAATGATAAAAAAATTAAATTTGCTAAATATAATTTAAAAACAGTTAATGAATTATTTTCTAAAGTTAAAGATAAAACTCCGATGTTGCTTCAATCTAATTTAATCTATTCTGTTCCCTGTTTAGATTGTAACAAAAAATATATAGGTCAAACAAGTCAATGGCTACGTTCAAGATTGACACAACATCGCAGCGATTGCAAAATAAAAAAGAAATCCTGTGCCTTGTCAATTCACTGTAATGATTTTAACCATCAACCAGATTTTAACAATGTTAAGATTTTAGATACATCAAAAAACTATAAGAGCAGACTTTTTCTGGAAATGTACTATATAAATAAAGAACCATTAACGTTAAATTTTAAAACAGATGTAGATAATATGAGCTGTATTTACTCATACATTTTAGAGTTAGATCGTAATAAACTGAAATTTAATAATAATAACGTTAATGTTGATTTACATGAATAATTTCTTATTTTTTATTATTTATTATTATTTTTAATTTTTTTCTTTATATATTATTTTTAAATTTTTTTAAATTTTTTTAAATATTTTTAATAATTATTTTTAATTTTTTTCTTATTTTAATTTTAGTTACCTTTTGTCAATATTGTATAAAAAAAAAAAAAAATTTTTTCAACAGTCCTGTCATAATGTCAATTTGTAAATGCATCCACACCTAGTTGTGAGTTTAATACATAATTATTAATTATTAAAAATTAATCAATTATTATATATCTTGTAGATTACCTCTGACGATGAAATAAATTTATTTCGAAAGCTTAGAAAAAAATAACAAAAGGTGTTTTGTTAAAGCCCCGACCAATTCCCAAGATTAAAAAAAAGTTCTTTTTAAAAGTGTTTTTGGTCGTTATTCTAACCAATTTATATATATATATATATATATATATATATATATATATATATATATATATATATATATATATATATTTTTTTTAGTTGAAATTAATTTTTGTTAAGTTGAATAATGATTTTACATTAAATAATATTTAGAATGCAAATTCATATAGAAAAATATATCGACTCTGCTGGGACTCGAACCCAGGACCCTCCACTGTCTAGGTGGTATCTCTACCAACTGAGCTACAGAGTACGACTACCAGCATAGCGAGAAATTTTCCATATGAATTAGATGTTTAAGCAGACATACAAAGTAACTAGATATTTTTTTTGAATATTATTAATGAAGATCAGCAAGTCGCATGACAACAACATCAATATTCAAAGTATCTAGACTATTTTTAATCATTCCGAAAGGAAATTAATTATATATAAATTTTAGTTGAAATTAATTTTTGTTAAGTTGAATAATGATTTTACATTAAATAATATTTAGAATGCAAATTCATATATAAAAATATATCGACTCTGCTGGGACTCGAACCCAGGACCCAGGACCTAGACAGTGGAGAGTCATGGGTTCGAGTCCCAGCAGAGTCGATATATTTTTCTATATGAATTTGCATTCTAAATATTATTTAATGTAAAATCATTATTCAACTTAACAAAAATTAATTTCAACTAAAATTTATATATAATTAATTTCCTTTCGGAATGATTAAAAATAGTCTAGATACTTTGAATATTGATGTTGTTGTCATGCGACTTGCTGATCTTCATTAATAATATTCAAAAAAAATATCTAGTTACTTTGTATGTCTGCTTAAACATCTAATTCATATGGAAAATTTCTCGCTATGCTGGTAGTCGTATTCTGTAGCTCAGTTGGTAGAGATACCACCTAGACAGTGGAGGGTCCTGGGTTCGAGTCCCAGCAGAGTCGATATATTTTTCTATATGAATTTGCATTCTAAATATTATATATATATATATATATATATATATATATATATATATATATATATATATATTGCTGTGGATGGTAGTTTCAAAATTTTGGAAAATTTTGAAAATTTTGTGAAAATCTAAAATCTTTGCTAAATACTAACACTTTTGAAATATTTTTATCAACTTTTCCAGTTAAAAATAATTTTAAGTTATTTAATGGTGTGTCATTGATTATATAATCAATGTGTATACTTTTTAATAAGGTTAAATAATACATGTTTCTTTATTTATTATCAAACAGCTTACTCACCGATTACTTAAGTGTACGTAACATCCAGTTGTTCGAAAGTTTTTGTTGTGATGTAATTCAATTATGTATAATTTCAAATATGTATATCGACGGGTTATGTGATTCTTTAAGGTTTGTTAATGTAAATAGATCGTTGTTATTGCGTAAAAGTATTGTGTAATTAATCTGTAATAGATGTGTCACTTTTATAAAGAATATTAATCTGCTATTATGTATTATATAGTGTGGTCATTGTATTAGATGGTAAGGTGACGTCAGATTGTGTAATATAATTATGTAAATAGACAATAGTATATAAGCTTAGAAAATAATAATTTAAGAGCACTTACTGATAGAAAGCGACGGTGTAAAGTCGTGTAAGATAAAAGACACTTCCTGACATAAAGCGACGCAGTAAAGTCGTGTAAGAGAATATAGTAAATATGTAAATAGACTTACCAATATAAAGCGACAGAGTAAAGTCGTGGTTGAAAATATTATAAAATTGTAAATAGTTTAGTCTTAATATAGACAAGTTAAGTTAGTTGGTGATTTGAATACGGCATAAATTACTTGCTAAAGTTAAGCAAGATAATAAATCTACGTTAAAACCAGAAACGGGTGTTTTATTTAATTAAACACAAAAACAACTATAAGTATCCTACGAAAAAGGGAAATTGTACCCGCAATTAATAAACAAAAGTGAGTTACCAAAATCAAGTTTTGGAGGATATTATATGGGAGATCCGTGCAAAAGGAAGAAAGTCAACCGGAACTGGAGACCAGCCCTGGATCAACATAAAGTGATCTACTCTGCCAATGGTTTGGGAAAGAGGACATCTATAGTTAAAGGAAAGAAGAAATATTATAAAAAGGTAGGAAGTTATTTCCTTTTTGTATTGGCATTTGCTGAAGAAAAGACTATCGTTTGTAAAAGTGTAGTAAAGTGATTTGAACAATTTAGTTATAGTTAAAAATTAATCAAGATTTCAATTTTAAAGTGATTTTAAATTTCAATTTGTATATTTTTTAATACCACAAGAATCCACATTCACCCTGAGATGAGTCTTTATTAAATTTAATTCTAATATGTTAAGTTATTTAACTGGCGCCCAACTCTCTTACGTAAACTTGAGTTAATCAAGAACTAACGTAACATTAATTTTATATAACCATTGCATTATTATAAATCTATTAAAAGGTAATTTCAAATCATATTAGAATTTATAAAAGAGGGAAGTTGAGAAGCATTTCCAAAGTTCACAGTCATTTTAAAAAATTAATTTAATTATAAAGTAATTATCTACGATCGAACGGCAATTATTCACAGTTTCAAAATATTTAATAAAATTTTTAAAAATAATTTATTATTTTTAATTAACCAATATTAGAGCATGCGCATGTGCTTTTGTATCGTGTTCGCCTCCGTATACTGAACAGACGACCACAACTCCGCCATTAATAATGATTGTATATTAATTATTCTATTGTCACAGACTTTTTCTTGAACTAACACTCCTAAATCCACCAAGAGGGGTAATTTTATTTAATTTTTTAGATATACATGCTTCTGTATAGTGCGCGTTCGTGTCAGCCTCCGTACATAGACCGCTCGTATTCACCTCCGTGTATATAATTTTGGCAAATCAAGCGTTCGAGTACGCCTCCATCAACGTTGTCAAGTTTACAAGGTATAAAACTATGGTACTTATCACTATTCAGCAGATTCTGTTTATCAAGTCCGTGTTTATGTCTGCTATAATTGCTGAGTTCGAGGACACCTGCTGAAAGTATGCCGTTAAACAAAACGGACCTTTAAATTTATACATATAAGATATTTCGGTAAATTTAACCGAAAAATTACATCAACCATTACCATTACATCAATCATTATCGTTGAAATACATATATTAAAAATAAAAACAAACAAACATGACGAAGTTCCAAAAGGTTTTAAATCTAGATAGATAAACACATTCTCGTTTCAAACACATAAAGTATACCAGGGTTCAATCTTTCAAAGAAATATTGATCATTTATTTGTTAGTATTTCCTGAGTTATCTGTTTTGGGATGGTATTTTGAAATCTACGCCAAACAAAAAGTTACATATTGAAAGACTGTGTAAAGTTTTTGAAATTTTAGGAAAAAATAGGTATCGATAAAAGCATAATTCACGGGGAATCGAGAAAAAAGGCGATTCTGGAAGTGCCACTACCAAGTAATGTTACCTAACTCAAGTTGTTTTCCGCTATAATAAATCATTATCATCTATTTATTCCGAATGTACGAAATACTACATACATGAGCATTAGCTTATACCCATAAGTACTATTAAAATTTATTGGATGAAATTAAGCCAAATCTTTGAAACTTGGCAAACAGGGTGGATATTTGCTTAATCTTTAAAGATTAGACCATCTAAGTGACCCTCGCCAACTTCAATACACTTTTTACGTCTGGATATAAAATTATTCATTACCCAGTGGAGTGAACCTTCATTTATTGCAGCGACTTCTCTATTGTAAATTTTTCTGAAATTGAAATTCTGGAAACAACATTTATTATGTTATATTTGTATTGTATTAGAAAAAGATACGTACTAGAAAAGATGAGATTTTGAAAGACATATAACCTATTTCCAAAAAAAGATGAGGTATTGGCGAATGCAGCTTCTGGGAAGCTCGATCAAACAATACAAATCCTAGGTCAAAGATTCAATATTGCATTAAAATATGGTAGCATTTACTACAAAAAGGTTTGTCATTAGCAACTTAAAGATTTATATTAAATTACAATCAAATACCTACTAAAAGGTTTGTAAAAATACTCTTATAAACTGGTACAACTTTTTGACAATTCCATAAATCAACCAATAGCGTGAATATTATAAAAATCTCAAACGAAAATTGGCTGTAAAGATTAGAAGACCTCAAGACAGGGATTTTTAAAAAGAAAAAGTAACTAAAAACTCCGACAAACTCAACAAATTTGCCATTTGTAAGACTAGTAGGGAGCAAAGACAAAACATCGCAAAGAAATTGAAAATTTAAACTATAAAAGATTTATAACACCATTAACCCACAGTAATAATAAAATATCTAGAATTCACAAGTGATACTTCAGGGTAGATTGTTTCAAGTTTGTTGTACTCTCATCAGCTGGAGCTAATCATCTGTGAAACCTAAGCACACCATCCATTTACAAACCAATGACTAACATTAGCACCAAATGGTACCCGATGCGACACCTATAAATAAAAAGCCAACCGCACCATGCAGTAAAATTACAGTCTCTTTTGGTTGTGAAAAAGACGATAACCGAAAGTTTCTAAGGTGTTCATTCTGTTGTATGAACATCTCATCAGTTTAAAAATTTCAACTTATCTAAACTCAATAGTAAAGAAATTAGTTATCTTTCAAATTTGTGCAGATTTCTTTCTCTCCACACACAATATGAAAAAATATTCTTGTACCCTGCTAAATGTATCGATACTAGAAATATATTTATAGTCATATCTTTAACGAATCTACGCTGAATGATGATGTCAAACGAATGCGTTTTCAAAACAGAATAGATTTTACATTGCATGCCCCCACGAATTGGCAAAATGATAGAATCAGATAAACAGTCGAGGTTTAAAAAGTAACGTCGCCTCACTACACTAGTACAGACAATGTTCCAGATTTTCTTTTAAAATGTGGTATATGCTTTGTTTCGACTGCATCCAGATAAATCTGGGTGAACGGTCAAGCAGTCGTTTGAGATGTCGGACTTCATTCCTAGTATCCGAGACTAGCCCGAAGACAGAGGGAGGGCAGTTGTTAGAGGTGTCGGGAAGCACTAGGATTCGAGACTAGCTTGAGGGCAGACCACACGGCGTTCACCCTTAGAACTGGTCGTTGTCTACCCCATCCCAGGCTTGTCTGGGTAACGGATGACGCGATCAGAATCAAATGTGTGGTAGAGTTATGCCGAGGTGTTGCGTTTACGTTTCACCGGAGTGTTTCTCGACGATGACCCTAAAACGTTGCAGGGGGAGCTCTGTTAACAAGGGGGTCCGGTGTGGGTGGATTGAATCTTACCTGACGTCAGGGTCTTTTAAGGAGCTAAGTATCCAGCTGTCTTCTACCCTATCCTTGCTTCCTTGGAAACTGGGTAATGGATGAAGCTGTCAGGTCAAGTGTGTGGTAGAGAAATTCGTGAGAATTCTCGACGGTTACTCATACCGATCAGGGGGAGCCCTGGTATATGATACCGGTGTGGGCGGATTCGAATCTCGCCTTGGATAAGGTCATTTATGGTCACCAATGGAACCCGCTGTTTGAGCGAGGTCATTTATGGTCTCCAATGGAACCCGCTGTTTGACCGAGGTCATTTATGGTCACCAAAGGAACCCGCTGTTTGACTGAATCCTAAGTGAGGAGAATCGAAGTGAGGTTTATCCCGGGCAGATGTGAAACTGCATGCCGCCAGGTAAATGTGCTTAGGAGCTATCCCGACCACCCTATGATCCGGACTGCAGCCGGGTACAGCGGTTGGGAGAAGCTCTGAAAGCCATTACACTTAAGGAGAGTTGAAGCGAATACATAGCCTCTCAAAATCAAGACAACTTCACCTTAACGGGTACACACTGGGAGTCTATAACGTGTAGACTTAAACGAAGCTCTGTCGAGGGCCCACCAAGCCTATAATTTGGTAGATCGGGGTGGCAAAACCATTAAAAAACCAAGTCCCGGCACAATTGAGGTTGGATTCGATCGGGCAGTGGCCCCAACCCCTATCTCGGGGAGGAGCTTATGAAGGTATGAAAGAGGACTGGAGGGCTCTCTCTATTCAACTGAGTTAAGTTGGGGGAATAGTCCTATTGCTGGACGAGGTACTTAGCCCCGTGTGAAATAGGACGGGAGGGTGTCGGCGGGTGAGCACGTGTTAAGTCAATCGCTCCGGTACTAGCCTGGATAGCTAGTAGAGGGTGGATAGGCAACCTCGCTCCGACCAGTGAGCTGACTGGGAGCAATTGCTATGCAATTGCGCGCTGATTGGGCGTATCCCAATCACTTCCTTCTGGAAGGAGCGTGGGGGTATGTTGATACGGGTACCCCACGTAAAACAAATTATAATAATCTGTCTGGCCTAGACGTTGGCCTATTGGGTGGACGGGAGACCACACGACGTTCACCCTTAGAACTGGCTGTCTTCTACCCTATCCTGCTGACGGGAAACGGATGAAGCTGTTAGAATAAAGCGTGTGGTAGAGAAATTCGTGAGAATTCTCGACGGTAACTCTGACCGATCAGGGGGAGCCCTGGTAGATGAGACCGGTGTGGGCGGATTCGAATCTCGCCTAAGGGACAAGGTCATTTATGGTCACCAATGGAACCCACTGTTTGACCGAGGTCATTTATGGTCACCAAGGACCCCGCTGCATGACCGAGGTCATGTATGGTCACCAAAGGAACCCGCTGTTTGACTGAATCTCTAGTGCGGTGACTAGAAGTGAGGTTATCCCGCTTTTGGGCAATGGGAAACTGCAAGCCGACAGGTAAATGTGCTTAGGAGCTATCCTGACCACCCTATGAACCGGACTGCAGCCGGGTACAGTGATTGGGAGAAGCTCTGAAAGCCATTACACTTAAGAATAGTTGAAGCGAATACATAGCCTCTCACTATCAAGACAACTTCACCAAATTCGGGTACGCACCGGGAGTCTATAACGTGTAGACTTAAAAGAAGCTCTGTCGAGGGCCCACCAAGCCTAAAATTAGTAGATCGGGGTGGCAAAACCGCTTAAAAACCAAGTCCTGTCACATTTGAGGTTGGATTCGATCGGGCAGTGGTCCCTCTTGATAACAGCGTCAAGTTGGGGAATAGTCCTATTGCTGGACGAGGTACTTCACCCCGCATGAAAGAGGACGGGAGTGTGCTGGCGGGTGAGCAGCGTGTTAAGTCAACTGCTCGGTCACTATGCGCGACTTAGCTAGTAGAGGGTGGATAGGCAACCTCGCTCCTACCAGTGAGTCAATCTGGTAGCAATTGCACGACTGCCGGTTATGCAACTTGCGCGCTGATTGGGCGTATCCCAATCACTTCCTTCTGGAAGGAACGTGAGGGTAAGTTCACACAGGTACCCCACGTAAAACAACCTTGACATTTCATGTCTGGCCTAGACGAATGGAGGAGATTCAAGTGAGGTTTATCTCGGTTAGGGAGTTCGCTCTCACGTTCAAGACAACTTCACCTTAACGGGCACACACCGGGGTGCTACTTTGATGGGCCCTATAAAGTAGCCTCGAAACGAAGCTCTATCGGGGGCATACCAGGCCTATAACTGGGAGATCGGGGTGGCAAACCCATTTAAAAACCAAGTCATGCCACACTTGAGGTTTGATTCGATCGGACAGTGGCCCCAACTCTGGCTCGGTTGTACTGAACTGACTTAAGTTGGGGGAATAGTCCTATTGCTGGACTATGTACTTAGCCTCGTATGAAAGGGGACGGGAAGATGCCGGCGCATGAGCACGTATATGTTAATCGCTCCGGTACTAGCCTGGTTAGCTAATAGAGGGTGGATAGGCAACCTCGCTCTAACCAGCGAGTAACTGGAAGCAATTGCTGTGCGATTGCGCGCTGATTGAGCGTATCTCAATTGCTTCCTCCTTTGAAAGGAACGTGGGGGTATGTTGATATGGGAACCCCACGTAAAACACATGCAAATCATGCATCCAGATAAATCTTATTTTAGTTTTTGGATGGCAGTTCATCGCATCGTCTTTACAAAATCAAATTATCTCAAAATTATTTTACTAGAACATTATCATAATTTTATTTCAGCCCAACATTGTATTAGAATTGCTAATAATTAAATGTGTATTGTAATTATGTAGACTTTTAAAATTATGCTTTAGCGTTAAATTTTAAATTGCATTGACGGTATAGGAAGCTCTAGATCTACAAAAAAGAGGTAATTTACGAATGTCTCAAAAGTTTTGGCACAATGTTTAGGACTTTGTAATTTATTTTTAACAGGTTGTTATCGGAAACGAAACAAGCTTGTTGTTACGTCATTTCAGTTTTGGGGTTTAAATTTGTCATTAAATTTTATAACTGTGATTTTATAAGATAGAAGTTTTATCTATAATCTTGTTGGACGAAAATTTTGTTTGTTGATTACACCATTCTGCATAAATTCTGTGACGCCCAAGTCGGATATTTCTATGACAATGACACGATTATTCAAGACAAAAAGATGCTTTAGAAAATAATTAAATTCAACAGAATCTCTGACAGGTACCTACTGGATGACTGCATGTGCATATAAATCTCAAAGGTATACAAGATGTCCATACATAAGGTTGTGGGGAAAAATCTGCAAAATTTGGTTGCAACTCTAATTTGCTTGCATTCATCTAGAATGCTATGATACTTTCTGGTTTTTTTTATTTAAAGTGTAGTTTACTTAGCTAGTAGAATTAATTTCTAATGCATAAATAATCAAGAATTTAAACAAGAATTAACTCGAAGATAAAATTGTCAAATTTTATACTTGGCATGGAATTTTGAAAAACTTTTCTGCTGTAAACATGCAGCTTCTGGAAAGCTTGCTCAAACAATACAAATCCTCGGTCAAAGATTCAGTATTGCAATAAAGCATGGTAGGATTTACAACAAGAAAGGTTTGTTATTAGCAACTCCAAAATATATACCAAATTACAATCAAATACCTACTAAAAGGTTTGTAAAAATACTCTTATAAACCGGTACAACTTTTTGACAATTCCAGAAATCAACCAATAGCATGAATACTGTAAACGAGAAATTGGCAGTAAAGATTAGGAGACCACAAGACAGGGATTGTTAAAAAGAAAAAGTAACTAAAAACTCCGGCAAACTCCAAATTTGCCATTTGTAAATCTAGTGAATCAGCAAAGACAAAACATCGTATAGGAATTGACAATTTAAAATATAAAAGATTTACTAAGACTATTTAAGACTATTAACCCAGAAAAATAATGAAATGTGTGGAATTCACAAATGATACTCTAGGACAGACTGTTTTGAGTTTGTTGCACTCTCATCAGCTGGAGCTATTCACTTGTGAAACCCACACACAGCATCCTGGCTTATATACAAGCTAATGACTAATATTAGTACCAAATGCTAACCGATGCGACACCTATAAAATTACGGTCTCTATAGGTTGTCAAAGAGAAGATAACCGAAAGTTTCTAAGGTGCTGATTCTGTTGTATGAACATCTCGTCATCTGTTTAAAAATGCAGCTTATCTAAACTCAATAGTAAAGGAATTATTCATATTTCAAATTTGTGGAAATTCTTTCTCCCCACACACTTAGAAAAAATATTCTTGTACCCTACTAGATGCAACGACGATAGAAATATATTTCTAGTCGTATCTGTAGCGAATGTACATGTTTGGTAAGGTTTGTCATTAACAACTCCAAAATATATACCAAATTACAATCAAATACCTACTAAAAGGTTTGTTACTCTTATAAACCGGTACAACTTTTTGACGATTCCATAAATCAACCAATAGCATGAATATTGTAAACAAGAAATTCGCTGTACAGATAAGGAGACTACAACACAGGGATTGTTAAAAAGAAAAAGTAGGGGAGAGTCTGGAACATTGGCCATGCAGGAACAGTGGCCACCTTCCCGCCATTTTCTTATTTATTAGGTGCTGCTCAAGATTAGGTGCTGTCATCTAGCACAGAATGTACCAATAGGACACTAAGTATATTAACAAGGTAATTCCATTTAAATCTCAAAATTTTTATTTTAAAACAAACTCAACCTGAAATTTTGTACTTGAAGTAAACTACAACAGGCAAGTGAAATAATAATTGTTAGTGGCTAAATAAATAAACGTCGAAAGGAACTAGCGTTGGCCGCTTATACCTACTTCATGTAAATATTTATTGGTATAATAATATTTTGATTGTGTTGGATAGTTTTTGTTTTTCCCTACTTTTTAAAAAACATGAAGTTGATGTTAAAAACATTTTATTATTAAATGATTAAAAACATGTAGTTGATTAGTGGCCATGTTAAATGTAGGTACAGTGGCCACTTCTTTGTTATGTAGGTCCCTGTACTATTATTTAGTACAATATTTTATTTATTTCAGATATTATTTCCTAGATGTTCCTGATGATTTGTACATTATTTATATCAACCTGTAAATATAGGCGGCACTACTAGAACAGCAAATCTGTTTTTTTCCATTAATTTATCTATGTATAATGTTTGTTAGCTTTTGCCTGGTTTTTTAAATTTAAGTTGCCTTTTTTTAATACAAACTATTTTTTACAAAATAAATCATTATTCTGTAAATGGCTGTGTACTTGTCTTTACTATTCCCATCTTCCACACAGTAGTGGCCACAGTACCATACTCTAATGGCCACTGTACCATCACTGTAGGTACAGTGGCCACTTTTATCTTAAATTCTTCCAACTCCAAAATCTTTGTTATAATTTTATTTTTTTCAGTTGGTGTAGAAGTAAAAATAGTATTTGTTATCTAATGGTAACAGATTCTATAAAAAATGGTTAATTTTGATTGTTGTTGATGTTATTAAAAAAGGTGGCCAATGTTCCAGACTCTCCCGGCTCCTGACTCTAACTAAAAACTTCGGAAAACTCCAAAATTGCCATTTATAAATCTAGTGAATCAGCAAAGACAAAACATCGTATAGGAATTGACAATTTAAAATATAAAAGATTTACTAAGACTATTTAAGACCATTAACCCAGAGTAAAAATGAAAAGTGTGGAATTCACAAGTGATACTCTAGGACAGACTGTTTTGAGTTTGTTGCATTCTCATCAGCTGGAGCTAATCACCTGTGAACCCCACACACAGATTCCTGGCTTATATAC
Organism: Agrypnus murinus; assembly: GCA_929113105.1. Lineage (NCBI taxonomy): Eukaryota > Metazoa > Arthropoda > Insecta > Coleoptera > Elateridae > Agrypnus > Agrypnus murinus. Next base: position 139,980,967 of record OV816023.1, read on the forward strand.
AAGCTAATGACTAACATTAGTACCAAATGCTAACCGATGCGACACCTATAAAATTACGGTCTTTATAGGTTGCCAAAGAGAAGATAACCGAAAGTTTCTAAGGTGCTGATTCTGTTGTATGAACATCTAGTTATCTGTTTAAAAATCGCAGCTTATTTAAACTCAATAGTAAAAGAATTATTCATATTTCAAATTTGTGCAGATTTATTTCTCCCCAGACACTTAGAAAAAATATTCTTGTACCCTACTAGATGCAACGACGATAGAAATACATTTATAGTCATATCTGTAGCGAATGTACATGTTCAATGATGTCAAACGAATGCGTTTTCAAAACGAAAAAGATTTTATAGTGCATGCTCCCACAAGTTGCAAAGTAGCATAATCGGACAAACAGTCGAGGTTTAAAAAGTAACATCTCCCTACTACGCTTGTACAAGCACCGAGTCAGGTTTTCTTTAAAAATTGTGGTATATGCTTTGTTTCCTGAAATGAACTGGTTTCTTGTAAATCTACAAGACAAGATTCAACAATGAAACTTTCATTAGACATTTACAACTTTTTCCGGAATGTGAACGACTGTACCTAGATAAATATTATTATAGTTTTTGGATAGCAATACATCGCATCGTTCTCGACAAGCTTAAAGGTTCTCATAATTAATTTACTAAAACGTTGTCCTAATTTTATTTCAGCCAAACATTGGCCTTCAAATTCGCCAGACCTTAATTCTTTTGATTACTAAGTTAAAGCTTTACAGAGAAAAGTGAGCAGTATCCTGAAACCGTTTAAAAATAGGGAAGAATTGAAAGGGAGTGATTTAGATTTTCAAGAAACTATTCCGTGAGCTATTGTGCAGTGGAAAGCACGATTGAGAATGATCATAACTGAAAATAGGGAAAATAGTGTCATTTTATTGGTGAAACTAGTATATATAAACTCTAATACAATATATCGTATTAGAAGTGCTATTAATTAAATATGTATTGTAATTATGTAGACTTTTAAAATTATACTTTAACGAACGCGCAGCTATTTTGAGGTTGGTAACAATCGTCATTGAACTCTAAAGTATGAAGCGTTTTATCTAGGCCATCCGGTATATTTTTAAAAATTTTAAATTCTATTGATGGTATAGGAAGATATAGATCTACCAAAAAAGAAGTACTTAACGAATGTCTCAAGTTTTGACACAATCTTTAGGTCTTTGGAATTTATTATTAGCAAGTTATTATTGGAAACGAAACAAGCTTGTTGTTACGTCATTCTAATATCTTCTCAATTTTGGGATATAAATTTGTCATTATGTTTTATTAGATAGAAATTTTCAAGAGTTTCTTCAATCTTGTTGATCGGTTCCAAAACCTCAAATTGTACTATTCTTTGCGAATTAGTTTATTAAGTTTTTAAGTAGTAGTTTCAACAACTCTTGTATTATTCAAACAATTATTTAAAAAAGTTAATAAAACTATACGTTGTTTTCTTGTAAATTGGAAAATCGCCAAAAAGTTTTATTTTGTTTTTTGATAATTTTAATATTTGTCAAAAATACCTACACTATTCAATATTATTAGAAAATATGCTCTGCAATTGTTGCCTTCCCACTCCTTTAAAGCATTATTAATGATTTCAAAATAATCAGTAACGGGGGTGTACCAAAAAATGTTAAAAAAGGAATTTTTCATGTCGGGATATTTCTTCAAGCCCGGTTTGTGAACGTAAAATGTCATTAGGAATATTTTTTCTTAATAAGATTTTTCTATATTTTAACAAATAAGGTCATCTCGATTTAAACACCTATTGTCACTTGTAAACTTTGACATGGCGTATTTCAAGTATTTTTGGAAGCAGAAGTGATTGAACTACAAAGTTTTTTCTTTTAAGCAAAGAATATTAAAATGTTTTCCCATATGGATCGAACTTTCTGGCACACACTGTATAGTTGACCACCTGCAAAATCTGCCGTTTCTCTTCATAATCATCAATTTTCTTAATTTGTAAGAGAATCCTTTAAAATAAGATATTTTGTTAATTTTGTTTGCTGTAAAAATTTGTGTATCCTATTATTGTTTATAAAAATATCATATTTGATAAAAACATTTGCTTCGTATTGTATATTTCTTTATACAGAGATTTGCCGAAAAACATTGATTTTAATGTTTGAGTATCTTAAAAACGAATGTTTTCCTGAATCGTTGTGTAGAAACGTTACTGTTCATAACTCTCAATAAATCAATAATTTTATAAAATCACTAAGCATTAGCTGTTGTTAAATTGGGTCCACTTCACGAATTTTGTCCCAAATCTAAGATTTATGCATTAAAAATAAATTCTTATTACTGTAATAAGTCCTAATTTTGTAATAATTTGCAAGAATTTGAAATAAGAGTACAGTTTTAATATAATATAATCATTCTTTCCATTTAAAAAGATGTAATTATATTTACTAAGAAATACAGACAGAAACGTGATACCTTAGATAAGGAAATGACGCGTTTTTAAACGGGCTTCAGCAAAACAAATCACGAATATAAACTAAAAATATGCTAGGCAGTGTTGCCGCGAATTCGGAGGCAAAAACATCCTTTGAATGCTTTTATACATGCGGAGGTAAACACAACCGCGTGGCGTATACATGTATATCTCGCAGCGACTCTGCGGCAATCGCTGGAACTAAAATGTATATAAGTATACGTAAATAGGTCCCGTTTGACTCCGGCTGAAAATAGGTGGAAAATGATCCTGGAGGTGTCCTGATGCCGAATAACATGGTTAACGCGTTCGACTCCGATACCGACGAGTTGCCTCCGGATTTTGAGTCCGACTCGTACGCTGTATATAGCGTTCGGAGGTGTATAAGTACTAAAAGCATATATATATATATATATATATATATATATATATATATATATATATATATATATATATATATATATATATATATATATATATATATATATATATATATATATATATATATATATATATATATATATATATGCTAGTATACATATATAAAATATCTTACAAAGAATGAATTACATAGACTATTTACGAGCTGGTATATCAATTGGTTAATAGTAACTTTTTGAACAAAGCTTTTTTAAATTGTTTAATAGTAAGCGTTTTAATGGAAAAGGGTATCTCATTATAAATGTTTGCGATAGTATAAGTAAACGAATGTTGATAAAAAGTAGTATTATGTCTGGGGATGGTCAACAGACCTCTATGGCGCAGATTTATATTGTGCACATCTGTCCTGTACCTAATTTTATTGTATAAATAGGGAGGCTGCTTGTCAGATATTATCTTATGGTAGAATGCAGCTGTTTGTAAGTAAAATCGTTTTTTCATATTAAGCCAACCGGTATCCATTAGTTTATGTGAAATATGCTCGTATTTTGGAATTCCATAAATAAGACGCAAACAAGAATTTTGAACACGTTGAATACGTTGAGTTGTCTCATAATCCAGACATGGGCTATACACAGGAACACAATAATTAAATTCTGATAAAACCATGGACTCGCATAGTAAAATTTTCGATTCTTTACTTAAATAATCTTTATGAGGAAAAATAAGTTTTAAGTTATAATAAGCTTTTTGTATATATTTAGAGACTTGCTTTCCAAACCGAAATGTTTTGTCAAAAATTACTCCCAGATTCTTAGCATTTTCTACTATAGGTACTTCAATTTCCCCAATTGTAATAGGTGGCACTTCAAGTGTGTCACTTGATTTTCCTAATAATAGTGCACACGATTTCGTTGAATTTAACATTAATGCATGTTGTAATGAAAATTCAGAGACGGCTTTGAGACCATTATTTAAAATTTCAGTTGCTTTTTTGATATCACTTGGCTTAAAGGAAAAGTAAATTTGAGTATCATCAGCATACATGTGAACATTACAGGTCCCCACACAACCACAAAGACCGTGCGTGTACAAGGTGAATAACAGAGGTCCCAATATGGATCCCTGTGGCACCCCTCTGATAACATCGACAGGCGAGGATACCTCATTAGGCATTTTGACTCTTTGTGTTCTATTACACAAATAGTTTCGAAACAGACCAATCGCATTTTCACTCAGACCTAAATAATGTAATATTTTGAGAAGTAAATCATGATTTATTGTATCAAAAGCTTTACTATAATCTAATAACACTAAAAAGGTAGATTTCCCTTCGTCGTACGCTTTAAAGACATCATCAGTAATGTGAGATAAAGCAGTTGAACAGCTGTAACCAGACCGAAAACCTGATTGATATGTTGGTAATAAGTTATTATTTTCTAAATATTCCCGAATTTGCATGTTAATAATCTTTTCAAATATTTTTGAGAGTGTTGGAAGAATGCTGATTGGTCTATAATCCTTATAATCCACAGGATGTTCTGTTTTCCCTATCGGTGTTATCAGAGCTGACTTCCAACTATCAGGAAATTTATTCTCTAAAATACAAACATTAATTATATGTACTAAAAACTGTATAATAAAAGGACAACATAACTTAATCATTTTGATATTTAATCCATCTAATCCCGTTGAACTACTTTTTAAAGAATTAATTATTTAAAATACAATCTCGTAATCTATAAGCTTAAAGTTAAAAAGAATATCATTACTTAACGTATTATTCTTGTAGAAATTTAAAGTGTTCTGATCAACAGCCATAGAAGGAATGCTATCGACAAAAAACTTGTTTATTTCATGAATGTTACCATCAAAAGAATTATTATCATTATTTTTGGAATGAACAATATCTAGACGTTTGAATTCTTTCCACATCACATTAGAGTTACTGCTAGCGAGCTTGAACTGCAAGTAAGCCCGTTTTTCATTTTTTATTGCGATATTTGTGAAATTGCGCAACATCCTATAATATTCACATGCAGCTGCTGTTTTTAACATTTTAAATTTAGTTTTTGCTTTGTCTCTTAGTTTCATAAGTAGTCTAACGTTATCGGTTAACCAAGGTGCAGGTTTTTTTGTAACTGTAATGGTTCTCCACGGTGCATGCTTGTCAAAAAGACTTCGTATATAGCTAACTAAAATATCTACCTTCCTATTAACGTCGTTTTCATAGAAAATATCATTTAAAGAAAGTGTTTCTAAGTCGTTGTAAAAATCTTCATGATTGAAATTTTTGTAATCACGATAAGTATAGGTAGTTGGGATGCGCGGTATTTTTTGACATGTTATTTCACAGCTTACTAAGTCATGATCAGACAAATGAAAGGGGTTCTTTGATAATTTGAGTGCAATTTAAACTTTCTAACATATTATTGAAATATACTGTTGCAGGGTTATCTACCATAAGAAAATCAACAATTATTATCATTATTATTCACACCTATGGTACAATGGATTGTTTTCAAGTGCATTTTATAACTACTATTACGTGAAAAAGATTTGAAACATTTAGTACACGGGACTTTGTGTCCACGGTGTATATTCATATGGCTTGCATACCCGGAGCGTCGAATGTTCAGACCGCATACGAGGGTGGTTCAAATATAAACCGGAATTTTTGAATAAACGCGCGAAGAAGTTAGTGTCGTTAAAGTGGCTGTACTGGATGTTAGATTGGTCTGTTACAAAGCGTAGAGAACAGCTGGGACCGCGTAATTTCGCTTGTCAGTGTAGTTGTAGCCATGAGTGAGAAGGACGTACCAGTGTCTGTTGCGCAACGCATTATTATTCGTTTTTTGGTCAAAAATAATGTAAAAACAGCGGAAATTTATCGGAAATTGCTCGAGCAGTTCGGGAATGAGTGCCTCTCCAAGACTCAAGTGTATGATTGGTGTTCCGCTTTTCGAAATGGCCGAGAAGTGGTGGCAAACTTGCCACATGCGCGGCGCCCCAAAACAAGCGTTACCGATGAGAAGGTCCGCGCTGTAGAAAAACTCATTTTGGGAGACCGACGCATTACTGTACGCGATATGGCTGCACAAGTGGGCATCAGCATAGGCAGTATTGAGCAAATAATTCATGAACGGCTCGGTTACCGCAAAATATCAGCCAGATGGGTGCCAAGACTTTTGAATTTTGACCAGAAATTCACACGCTGGGAAGTTTGCACGCGTCTCCTGCAGCGATATGCAGACGAAGGAGACAATTTATTGCAGCGCATATTCACCACAGACGAGACTTGGGTGCACTACTATACTCCGGAGAGTAAACGCGCGTCTATGGAGTGGAGGAAGCAAGAGGAAGGCGCGCCAGTTAAGGCGAAGGTTACACTGTCAGCGGGAAAGGTGTTGTGTACCGTTTTTTGGACATGAGAGGAGTAATTGCGGTCGATTTTCTCACTGAACAACGAACTGTGAACGCGCAGTATTATAGTAACCTTCTAAAACACATGGTGAAACCTGCCTACAGATCGAAACGACGCGAGATTCCAATCCGAACTGCGATATTGCTGCAAGACAACGCCAGACCGCATACAGCTCGGCTTACGATGGAAACATTGCACGAATTGGGTTGGGAAACACTGGAACACCCTCCTTATAGTCCCGATTTGTCGCCATGCGACTATTATTTATTCGGTCCATTGAAAGAGGCACTTGGCGGACAGCGATTCAAAAGCAATGCGGAGGTAGAATCTTTCGTGCGCGAATGGTTACGTGACAAGCCGAAAGATTTTTACGAAAAAGGCATCCTAAAGCTTCCGGAGAGATGGCAAAAGTGTGTAGAGTGTGACTGAGACTATCTAGAAAAACTGTAAAACATTTCAGCTCTGTAACTTAATAATAAAATTTTTTACAGCAAAATTCCGGTTTATATTTGAACCACCCTCGTACATCACACAAGCGTCGTTCCATACCGGTAAATGAATGATCAGGAACAAAGTTCCTGTTTATATATAGTCCAGTTACATGTACATACACATACATTAGCAGGCATATTCACGCACAATTTTAAACAGATACACGTACAATTTGAAGTATATACACGCACATGCATACATTATCAAGCATATTCACGCACAATTTCAAACAGAAACACTCGCAATTTGAAGCATATACACGCACATACACGCACAATATAGCTTATATACACGCACAGACGTACATAATAAAGCATATACACGCTCAATTTGAAGTATATACCGCCGAACATAAAACGAATAAAACTAATTTTTTATTATGGAATTATGGAATTGCTTTGAAACCTACTAGATGGTAGTCACCTCGCTAAACAATTAGAGTTATTACATCCAGTCAGCTAGTCCAAATTGGCGTATCAGAGTACCGTAAATGACGGGCAAATATTGGGGCAAAGGAAGTGTAAAATCTAGTAATTCGCATCTTAAAATTAAAATCGCATCTTACGTATTTGGCATATTACAACTTGGGGCTGTCAGAATGAAAACTATGTAGAAAAACCTTTTAAACTAAACGTGGATTTAATTAAATTCAATGGGGGATAATAATAATTGACACTTCCAGGCTTTTCTCGCTCCAAAATGGGATCGTTTGCGGTACTCTGATCTGCCACCATGGCCTGACTAACTATATGTAGTGACTCTATAAACAATGGATATTATATTTATTACAGAATGCGATTGTGTAAGCAAGACGCATTATTGTTGTCCGCCCAGGGCAGTGTTGCCAACTGTACCATAATTATTGTACTTGTACCATAATTTACAGCTTGTACCAACGTACCACAATTAGATAAAAATGTACCACAACTTCAGCTTTGGAGAATTTATGTAATAAACAGAAATCATTCTTTATTATATGTAATAGTTATTAATATTTATGTAATAAGTCTGGAATATAAATTTTACTGGGCTTGTAGATAAGTACCACGACAAGCCATAGGTGAAGCCTCTAAGTCTGCGAATATAGTAATGAGCTTTGTTACACAGTTCTATTTTTTCTGTCAACAGTCAATTTGAGAACTTTTAAAGTAAGAACTATCTTAATGAAGTGCTTTTGAAAATGTGATAAGGAGTAAGTACAATCTATTCAGTTACATGAAGGGTAACTAAAAGCAACCAGATTTAGCGACGTTTATGGTGTAATAGTACTAGGTACTTTTAAGGTTGTTATAGTGTAAAACGTACAAACACCTACTTTGAAATTAGGTTATCAGAAATAATATTTAGGATACGATTGTTTCTGTTAAAGTGGAAAAATTTAGAGATTTAATTTTATTTAAAAAACTTTAGAGCCGGCAAAATGAGGGCAGCAGGCAACTAAGGACTACAAATAATTTTCTGTCAGTGATATATAAGTGTTTCGCCTGCCTGCTGGATACTTTAAAACGCAATACCAAAGGTTAAACAGTAACGTAAAATATTAATAAATTAAAATAAGAATATGTTAGAATGACTTGAAATAGTGAATGGAAATGAAAATAACACCAATTTTTTCAATAATTTATTATTAAATTAATATAGAGATAAATAATTATAGCATATAGAAGGAATGCAGGCCAGCGCTACTTGAGTAGATGTAGGGTACTGGCTATGTCAATTGTCAAGAAGGCGTCACGTGAAATCCAACATTATGTGTGGGTCGAGTTCAAGTTATTTAAAAGAGGGGTGTTAGGCTCGTATGTCATATATGCGTCTGCTGCTGTTGACGCATTCAATAAATGTAATCAGTAATAAATATAAAAGAAATTCTATATCACGTATTTATTACTAAACCATTACTATAAATGTTATAAATGAAAAAAAAAATTAAAAACTACTTAAAAAAGTGTTACTCTATAATAATTTCACTTTGTTGCAATTTAAACTAAAAATCGAGATAAATCATGAAGAAAATTATCATTTTTTTGGTTCGTAGGAAAAAAACAGTGTACATAACTCACTAGAAAGTGTCTTTTTCGCAATCTCGTGCAAAAAATGTCACTTTCCATATGCTCGTGATGTAATACACTATTCTAGGTTTTCAAACAACGAAAACTATTGGAATTTATTCAAGTTATTAATATTTTGCACAACGCTAAGATTGAGGCTAGAAAATATACACAAGTATAGCATGTTTGGAATGCTTTGATAATGATTTATTTTATATTTTTATTAGAATATTAACGCAAGTGTGAAAAGAACACATAATAATTGTAACAAAATGAAAAGGTTTGAATACACACTGTGCTTATCTTTAGATACTGGTTTCTGCTTAATAATTATCCATTTTTAATATGTATAAATCTTAATAAATATTGCTGTCCTAGACTAGTCCTGGAATTGATGCTCACTTAAACGACTATTTTATTAAAATTGACTAGGAAGATCTTATTTTCGGGGTAATTACAGTAAAACAAGTAGGTATCTACAAATGTATCTAGATACATTATGTTAGGTTTTGTATTTGGATCTAGATACTTCGCAGCAAAGAGATCTGTATCTGTATCTAGGTACATTTTTCTGATAGTATCTGTATCTAGATAAACAAAAGAATGTATCTGTTACAGCACTGGATATGAGCTACTTTCTGATATGGTCGTAGGAAAAATAATTTTAATGAAATTTACTCGAAAAGAATAAGTTAGGGAAAGTTTCTTTCTTTATTAGTCAGGGAAATCAGTGTTAAATGGAAGTTATTTTCAGTGGAAAGCCTGTATATATTATCCAAGACCTCGTACAGAATCCCACAACCGCAAAGACTGTCCCTGATTACAAATGTAATAATAGTCAAATCATAAAATCTCATCAGCAGTAGCGCCCCTGTTTAATTCTTTCTCCCTTATAAACTGTATTATTTTACCTCCAAGTAGCAAACATAACCTCAGATTTTGACAACTCGGAAATCAAAAACTTTTTGAAAGTTTATTAGAAATTGTTATTACGTGTGCTATTATGACAATTCAGAAATGGAACGCACAACTGTAGTGAAAGATATTCCAAAATTAAAAGAAGAAATCAAAGAGCAACTCATTCAAGAAAATATCGCCAATTGGCAATCCTGTGATGTCCCACTTACTTCTCTATCAGAAGTACAATTAGATCTTCTTTATCAACTTAAAGATTCAATCGATGAACAATATTTTCAAATTGTCAAGGTATTGTAGTGTTTTATGAATAAAGAATAATATGATCTATCGTTGTCATTTACTCAATGGTTTTTTAGGAAGAAGGTTTCAATCGTGAGGAAAAGTTTGATAGTAAGGAAGCTGTCGAAATGCCTATTATAAACTCGAATGAAGATTACATTAAATGGATGGTTAAGATTGAAAATGGTATGAAATCGGAGAATTTAAACGAGTATTTAATATTTTATGATAAATTAGAAGAACAGTCTTCAGAATGCAAGGCGCTATTTCAAAATGTAAATATTATTTTTGTTTCAGTGCTGTACCGATTGATTTTTACATTTCGCAAAATACTGTTGGTTGATATTACTGTCATTGATAACAATTGTTAATATTGCGTTTTTTTTTTAATTAGTTTTATAGCGAAAGGGTTATTTAGTAAGAGAAATTTACTTTCGAACCATATGACGTATAAATAAGTACATTTTTAAACAGCCGTGTTATTTTTGCTAAGCACTAATGCCAACTGTTTTATTTAAAATGAAATGCTACTACTTTCGTTATCATTATTTTGATTTCGTTCATCAACTTTCAAAAAATTTATGTTATGTATGAATGGCACTATTAAAAGAATCGATTGAAAACATAGGCACCCACAGAAATTTGTCTGTGGGGAGGGCAAGCCTTAGCATAAATGACATGTTGGGGGGGTGGGCAAGCTTAGAATAAACGGCATGCTGAGGGGGGGGAGACTAGAATAAACGGCATGTTATACAAAATATTTTAATAAAATTCAAATTGTTCACAAAAAAGAATACATAAGAGTCTGAGAAAACTGTGCTGTAATCTGGAACTAATGAAAAGTATTCATTTTTTAAAACGCCATTTTTGAAATCATCCCCTAAACTGTCACCCCCCCCATACATAATATCAAGCAGTTAAAGAAAACCTGAATAATCAAGCGTTAACTATAAAATAAAAAAACTTTTCACTGGCAGATAACCCATTTTCCAAATCAACCCCTAATAAAGAAATTAGCCCACATGAATACCTACATTTTATGTTGACCCACTTTTATTTTTGTTAAAGTACGTTCAGCATTTTTTCTTTGGTAAACGCAGTGCTTTAACAAAATTAAAACTGGGCCAACTAGTATGGAATGGGCAGCATATTCATGTGGGGTAGTTTTATATTAGGAGTTGATTTGGAAAATGGGTTATGTGCCAATGAATAGCCTTTGATTAATTAAAAATTATAACATGGGGTTTTCCTTAATGTGATCCTATTTAATCTTTTCTTATTTATTCGGGGTAGTTTTCTATTTAGAGGTTGATTTCGAAAATAGATTGTGTGTCAGTGAATGATCTGTAATTACCCTAAAATTAGGCCATGAAGTGTTTCTGAACTTATTGATTTTTTTGTCATTATTCATATGGGGTAGTTATCTATTTTGGGGTTGATTTCCAAAAGTGATTATATATCAGTGAATGGTCTTTAATTAGTCCATAGTGATGGCTCGGTTATTAAACTTTTACTTAATTTCATGATACTATTTATGGGGAATGACAGTTTAGGGGATGATTTCAGAAATGTCGTTTGAAAAAAATGAATACTCTTTCATTAGTTCAAGATTACAGCACAGTTTCTTCAGACTCTTACATATTCAATTTCGTGACATTATTCATAAGGGTAGCGAGGATTTACCAGGTTAGGGGATGATTTGAAAAATGGGTTATATACCAATGAATGGTCTTTAATTAGTCCAAAATTATAGCATGATTTTTCATCTTTAATTCACGACATTATTCATGGGGCAAGTTACCAATATAAGGGATGATTTTAAAAATGAGTTATTTGACAATCAATAGTCTTGAATTAATGGAACGTTCTACCAGCTTTTTATATTATTTATTTTCTTGGATTTATTTGCACGAGATAATTTACCAATTAAGGGGATGATTCCAAAATGGCTTGTGCGACAATAAATAATCCTTAACTAAGCCCAAAATTATGACAAGGTTTTTCTGAATTTTATCATTTTTGATTTTGTAGCATAATTTTATGAAGGGTACCTAGTTTATTATTTATGGGTTGATTTCGTGTTTATTTTTTTTACGTATAAATTGGACTTAATTAGTGGGTAGCTAAGTGTAGAAGGTAAACAGCTCTAGGGTAGTAATCTGAATGTTGACTGCAGCCTCAATTTCAATCAAAAATTTTTAGTTTTGATTAATTGATTACGACTAAAACTAATCAATCATTAGTCATTATTATTAATGAAATTATTATTAAAAAAATGATTAAATTTTTAGTCACTAGTTTTCAATCATTAGACAGATTGAATTTTGCCCAACACTGGGTGTAGTACTATATGCATAGTGTGTTTCACTGCACAGCTTGACATTCCTCTGTCTTTGTTATTTGTAATCAAAAAAATCCAGATTTTTATCAGGTATAGAATCCCTTAAAAGAATCCCTACGATCAAAGATAAATGTATATAATTGAAGAAACATTTAATCTGAAAAGTTGTTACGAAAATTTGTTCTGGACAACCTCAAAATCATAAAACCAAATTTTGATTTAAAAAGTTTTGAATAATGACACAGCCCCACAAAAAAAATAATGTTCTCACGTGAGACCGTGATTATGGTATTCTGAGGTATTTTTTGTCGCTGAAACCAAGTCTGACCTGAAATAAGCAGGTATACCCTCACAATCTTGCGCTAGAGTCAAAAACAACCCCCAAAATGGAATAAAACCACTCCTGACATATGGTGACAATAAATACATGCGAAAAATGATTTAAAACAGCAAATGTTTTGTATTTGGAAATAGACCTCTGGTATATGACCAACACCCCCCCCCATTCCCTTGAAAGGAAAAACCACCCATTAAATCAGGGTTACAATAACCTTCTACACACAAGTTTAACTTTGTAGAAGGTTTCCCAGGGAAGTAGCGTTTCGCTACGGTATAAGTATTTATTTAGTTTTTATTTATGGTTTTTTATATGTAGAATTAAAAAACTCTTGATTTGTTATATGTTGGTGTGGGAAATAAAGGTATTATTGTTATTATTATATATTATAAATACACACACACGCAAAAAAATACAAAATACATGCAAAAAAATAATTTCAATAAAACCCCGTTAATCCTCTAGTCTCTCGATTTATGATATCTTTTTCTTTTATTTTCAAACAATCTGCGCCTCTTATGTACTTCATTAGTCTCCCTTTTAATAGGCCAGCAGTAATCCACCATCATATGCTCATCCCATATTTCTCGATAATGCCGTTCCATTTCTTTCATATCCTAATGGAACCGTTCCGCTTGTTCTTCGCTGTAGTCTCCTAAGTTATCTAGAAAGTAGTCAATGTGAGAATGGAGGAAATGTAACTTCACAATGATTTTAACTTCGTAGTGATTTTTTGGTAGTGTTCTGATTTGTGTCCGCCAAGAAAGTTTTTTACCACGTCCTTAAAACTCAATCAAGCTTCCTTTTCAAGTGCAGTCATTGCATTGGAGACGAGGATTGCATCTTTCAACAGTGCAAGCAGTCCTCGTCTCTAAAATGACTGTACTTGAATAGGAAGCTTGCTTGAGTTTTAAGGACATGGTAAAAAATTCCTTGGTGGACACAAATGGAACTGGAACAGCGTTATCAAGGAATATGAGATGAACTTATGATGGCAGATTACTGCTGGTCTATGAAAAGGGAGGCTAATGAAGTACATAAGAGGTAGCCAGTACGCAGATAGTTTGAAAATAAAAGGAAGAGATACTATAAATCGAGAGACTACAGAATTAACGGGGTTTTATTGAATTTATTTTTTGCATGTATTTTAGTTTGCTTTATTTATTGTAATCCTGAAGGTGTGGTTATACCCCATTTTGGGGCGGTTTTACCCCCTCAAGGGGAGAGAGGGGCGTAGGTCATATACGTCGCCTTATTATGTATTAATAAATTGTTTTCTCACATTGGTCTGTTTTGATACAACTACCTCAATTAAATATTATTATAAATAATTAAACAAAATGAATAAAAAAAAAACATTATCGGATTATAAAAAGTATGATGTCAAAATCTTAAAAAATTAAAAAACTACAACATTAAAAAAGATTTCAGTATTTAAAATTTAATTTCTATCTATTAATAATATTAATTAATTCCTTAATAAGGATACCTAAGTCTTTAAAACAAATGAACACAACATAGAAACGCAGACTGATAACGCTTGTTGTTAATTAAAATAAAACTTGATATATATATTTAAATTTTAAAATTCTTAAAGAAATACCTACTGTATCTTTTTTATCAATTATTGTTATGGCTATTTACACATACTAAATAGTCAGCACAATATACAGTGGTACCTTGGTTTACGAACATAATTAGTTCCGGACATGTACTCGTAATTCAAAGCGCTCGTTAATCAACGCAAATTTCCCCATAAGAAATAATGGAAACTTGGATGATTTGTTCCACAACTTGTTTATTCATATAAAAATGATACAAAATACATACAGTGTGTCCACGGATTGAGTTCACAAGAGAAGAAAAATTTTTATTTTTAGTTTTATCGAAAATGTCATTCTTGATAAAAAGTTTTGCTTGTTGTAAGACTCCAGAAAATTAAAACAAAGTCATGTTTTATTTTACCTGCTTCATTTTATAGTCAATTTTCTGTGAAACCATATGAAATTTTGCAGTTCAAAACTTTAACAATAATATAGTGGGTGACGTTTATGTCACTATTAAGCAATAATTTTTTCAAATTGTCGTGTCACAATGTTAACTCTTCAACAAAGAATTTCCCTTGTAAAGTGCTAAAATGAATAATGAAATTCAATGAGACGGGGTCCGTTGAAGATAAAAAAAGGCATACCATGAAGACGATAATGCAGCTACTGCCTTAGCTAGCCATTCCGTATTTGATTTACCCACTAGATTATTGTTAAAGTTTTGAACTTAGTGCAAAACTTCATATGGTTTTACAGAAAATTGACTATAAATTGAAGTAGGTAAAATAAAACGTGAATTTGTTTTAATTTTCTGGGATCTTACAACAAGCAAAACTTTTTATCAAGAATGACATTTTTTGATCAAGCTAAAAATAAAAATTTTACTCCTCTTGTGAACTCAATCCGTGAACACACTGTATACTATACGTATACGTAAAAATAAAACAAACGATCACGCGCCCGCCTCTGTAATTTAACTGATAAGATAAACAGCAGCCGAGTTTGAAAGGTTCGGTAGTGACAAATTGATTTTATTTAAGAAGAGCTAACATGATACTTAACATGTACATATTTGATTAAATTGATTTAATTTTCTCTATTTTGTACTTCTAACGGATTATAACTAAAAATTTGCATAATTACTTTTCTTTAAATGACGTCATTACACTATGATACTTAAAACATAATCAAATTTTTAATTATAACCCATTATTAGGGTATATGTATTCATCGATGACAAATAAAATATTAAAATGTAAAATCTGCTGATATTTTTAACAGTCGAGGTAACATTAGATGCTGTTTACACTCTTATCTTATCGTATATATTTACACAGATGTTGATGATACGTTGACCAAAATTCTTCAATTGTTAAGGATAATATGTAGTTGTGATGACGTGACGGTTGGCAGACAAAGCGTATACGTATTAAAAATTTTACTCATAATGTAAGACATCGCTCGTTAATCAAGTTAAAATTCATTAAAAATGTTTGCTCGTTCTGCAAAACACTCGCAAACCAAGTTACTCATAATCCAAGGTTTTACTGTATGTACTCTTCCATTGTGTCATCATCTAGACAGGGCTTGAAAATATTTACATATTGCGATTGTAGTAATTAAATAAATCCTGATACTTAGTTTAAAAACTTATAATTTCTTTTGGATAATGAGTTTTTAGTTAAAATGCTTTAAATAACTAAAATTGTGATAGAAGAACTTTTAAAATCCGCTTTGCTCTGCCGAATACCGAATCTTTCACACTGCTTCGCCCAAAACCGAATCTGTTAAAAATTTGCCGAATACCGAAGCAAAACCGAAGCTCTATGCTAAACCATTACGAGTATTGTACATCACGTAATCTGGAATATATACATATATATTTTTCTAAATGGAACACCCTGTATATTATTGCACTTTCAAATAGCTCTTCTTTCTCTGATTCTAAATATATAATGTTGTATAAGTCTATCATTAATACTTTCTGACATATATCACTTTAAAAATGGAAAAAGCTTCATTAGAAGAGCAGAGGACTATGCTTTTCAAAATGATTAAACTTATTTATTTTGTTTATTTCTTTTTTATTGACCATTTAATTAAAATGGGTTATAGTGAGGCTAAAAAAGTAGTTTCAGTTCATTTACATTTTGAAAAGCATAACCTACAGCTCTTTGAATAGTTTTTTTGCATTTTGTAAGTTCAAATATGCCGAAAAGCATTAATGATAGATTTATAACGGGTGTTCCAATACGAACTTCGTTTTTGAGTTAAAAGTAAACACTCTATTTAATAAATTGGTTCAGAAATTTGTATTGATTTTTAAAGTACAAAGTCTGCCATTACACGTGAAAGAGAATATGTGGCAAATGGCCTCCACGACTGCGCTGGCAGATGTTCACTCTTTTAACATAGTTTTTCAACACATTTTGGCATAAAGTCGGCTCTATTTCAGTGATATTGGTATTCATTGTTCTTGTAGACCTGACTCTTCAAAGAAAAAAGTCCAAAAGGGTTGAGTCGCACGATCTGCTGGCCAATTATGGTCACCAAACCGAGAAATTATTCGACCCAGAAATTTGCTTTGCAATAATTGCATAGTCTCTCGCTGTGTAGCAGGTCGCACCATCTTGTTGGAAGTAAACATTCGCCACATCAACATTTTCCGATTGGTGCCAAAAACAGTTGGTTATTATTTCACGATAAGGAACACCATTAATCATAACTGTCTCACCAGCATCATTGTGAAAAGAATATGGCCAGATCACGCCTCTGGACCAAAATCCACACCAAACTGTCGCTTTTCGAGGATGCATGGATAGCTCATGCATGGAATGTGGTTGTTCTTCTCCCCAAATCCGGCTATTTTGCTTATTAACGTAGCCACCCAAGTGGAAATGAGTTTCATTGGAGAAGATCATTATGTGATGAAAATCAGTGTTACCTCGTTTCATTTCCAACATCCACTCGACAAACTGTTTTCGTGCAGCATGATCAATCGGCTTCAATTCTGGCATCAATTGGATCTTGTAGGCCTTGTGGTAAAGATCTTTATGCAAAATTCGATGAAGGGTTGTTGGTGGCACGGCTAATTGTCGAGAACGATGCCATATGGAGGTGTTTGGGTCCTGTAACTCACTTTCCCTAACTGCGGCTATGTTTTCCTGTGAACGACGATGCACAAGTGGTGTTTCATCTTTAAGAGAAAATGAACGTTCAAATGTTTTCACCAAATCGCGAATACACTTGACAGTAGGACGATCATGTCTACCGAAATGAGAACATGATTTACGGTTTGTGATTGTAAAATTTTCTCCATTTTGATAATGTGTTTTAATAATTAATAAACATTTCGAGAGAATACCGTGGCATTTTATAAATATGGCCATTTGACGTTTACCATAGATCAAATGGCGGGATGATTAAAAATGAAGTTGTTATTACAAAGTTGTTAAACTTTGTTAAAAGAGTGAACACCTGCCAACGCAGTCGTGGAGGTCATTCGCCAGATATTCTCTTTCACATGTAATGGCAGACTTTGTACTTTAAAAATCAATAAAAATTTCCGGAACAATTTATTCATAGAGTCTTTATTTTTTTAAATCAAAAATGAAGTTCTTATTGTAACACCCGATATAACATTTTTATATATTTAGAATCAAGAAAAAGTTACTATTCTAAATTGCAATACTATATAGGGTGTTCCATTTAAAAAATTATATCATATGGTCTATGCATGCAATTGTTTTTTTTGATGACATTAAAAAAATATAGAAACAATAATATAACATTTATAGGAAACTTTTTTAATCTCCAATAATAACAAAGATTAAAGAGGTGATCAAAATATTATGAATCATGCACCCTGCACATAGCAAATCTTACATGTTTGTAACACAATTTGTAACTTCCATCAAATACGAATTCAAATTCTATGCGTTAGAGCCAGAGCTGGACAAACAAACTGAACTCCTGAAACCTTGAGAACCCCATTAAAACTGAAACAACTGAAACTTTAAACTCTAAAATGAAGATTTTATGAATCAGAATCCTTCTAAAAAGACCAAGGTTCCTGGGGTTCCATCTTTGAATGTAGCAGATAAAGTGGGCAGCCGTTAGCTTGCTGAAATGTAGGTAAATGTTCTTTCTATTTTGCACATTAGAAAGAGTTTAGTACCCTTTTAGGATTCTTATGTTAATCTATGATTTTTACGTTTGCTTAGTATATTTATTTGCTTGATGCATTCTAGTATCATATTTATCCTGTTTGGTGGAATGTACAAGGTAATTTTAAATAACACTGATCTGTATCTATATCTGAACGTAAAACGTCATTAGAAACATTTTTTCTTCATAAAATTTTTCCAAATTTTAACAAATAGAGTCATTTTTTGCCAATTTTAAAAAACAATGACGAATTTGACAGATACCTAATGTCACCTGTAAACGTTGACATTGCATATTTCAAGTATTTTTGGAAGCATAAGTGATTCACAAAGTTTTTTTCTAAGCAGAATATTAAAAAAAATTCCCATGTGGATCCAACTTTATGGCAGACACAGTATAAAATTCTCTTTAATTCCAAAATGTTCAAAAAGGCAAGAATGACATTGATAAAGATAGCAAATCGTGTCTGGAATACCAAAATGACTGTGCAGGAGGCGTAACAAAAATCGAAAGACATTCGCAGCTTTTTAATGCTTTATGATGTGTCCCAAAACATTTTAAACTGTTTTAAAGAAGTGGAAAACTGGGTGGACAGACCTTCGGATGGAATTTCTGAGTAGGGTAAATGTGTTATGTACATTCAACTTTTAAAACCATTCGAATCAATCTTTTAAACTGAATTTTAAAAAATGTTCTAACTTTTAGCTGCATAGTAAAAATGTGTAGTAGAACGTGGTATTAGCAAATAAGCTTCCATGCTCGCACTTGAACTGTCCAATTGTCTAGCCAGACTCACTACCATGCACTACTACGTTTCTGAGAGTTGGTGGTTTGTAGATTCAAAATTAAGCAGACTTTTTGCAAAAAGATAAATTGCTGTTCACAAAAACACACCTTGCAGCAGAGCTGTCATTTTTGCACATATTGCACTAGCACCAACTGATGGAGAGAATTACGATTACAAATCCTAAAAGGAGGGAGATTCAAATTTAAATTTTCACAAACAAATAAATACTTATTTATAAGTGAAAGTTATTTAACAATTCAAACAGTAACTTGTATTATTTCGAGATTGGTGTTATAAAAGACAGTTCTATACTTCCTAGAAAGAGGTATGAGTGAACCATATTCACCCAAAATGGTCTGTGACCGTCCAATGTATTTGAATTCTTTAATTAATACAAGTACAATAAAGCAATAAAGGAGTTTATAAACAAACAATATAATATTACCATGAATTAATAAAAATTTCACAATATTTATTAAAATATCTACACCTGACAATTGTTTCGATATTATGTATCATTATCACTAGAAAGATAAACAAAACTGTTGCTAAGGTTTATCTTTCTAATATTTCATTTGATAAGAAAGCGAAACGTTTATTAATTATTTTATTTCTATTTCATCTCATGATTATATAGAGTTTCACAAAGTAAGCCTTGACGTACTAAACTTTATAAAATAGTAAATTAGCTATTTTTTTGGTTTTTTTTAAAGTTAGTTTAAGAAATTAGCTCTAACAGTTGAATGTACAACACATTTATTCTACTTTCTCTTTTAACTAGATCTTTAAGGTGACTGTCGTAAGGTCTTATTGTAAGATAGCTAACAATTATTTCAGTTGCAGCCAACTGTGAATGTGAAAATCGGTCATTTTAAAATTTCACTTAAAACGTCACATTAATTTATAATTGTCTCACTTTTATATCTTGTCATTGTTTTTTTGAATTTGCAAGCGATGTTTTAATGATTTTAATAGACCTGTTTATAATTATCATTGGTTTTCTTTTTACATTTTTGGTGACATTTGGAGGTTTTTCTGCAAAACTAATGACGTGCTCAGCATTCATGGCTACCTACTAAAAATGCACTTTACTTCACACAATTCCTGATATGAACTTCTAGTACTAACATTGTAGTTAATTATGCAGAAACAGAATGTTGGTGCCCACTCCCATCTTGCTCTCTCACGAATGTTATTGAAACAGTAGTAAAGCTCTAGATTGATCTAGAGTGCACTTCCACAGCTGACTTAATTCATGCTTCATCATTATTACTCTTTTTTTTGTCAGTGCTCGCGTTGTGTCAAGCGTTGGTGCTCCATTCGACAATAAATAAACAATAAATCTTATGAACTAATAGTAACAAGTTCTGGGTTGTTGTTCGAGAAATTATAATTAAAAACTCACATTTTACTTGACAGCAATTTTGGATCTACGTACGTGTGTAAATCAACATAAAAACAAAACATTGAGACTGTATAACTGACAATTATTTGATAGGCTGTTTTAAGATAATCTCAAGTTTCTGGAAATAAGTAGAATAATTTTCATCTAAAAACGAGAAAACGAGTATTACTTTTATTTTTGGTATTTGTAAATATTTTTCGTTTTTTTTCAATTCTATCTTCTGTTCAATATTATCTTCTGTAAAACTGTTCAAGTAAATCTGCTTTTTTGCATTGTTTATTGTTGCCTTCACCTGAATTTCCATGCTTGGTTCGATAATTTATAAGTCGACTGCCAAACTATTCTGAAATAAAAAGTAGCTCTGAAACCTAAAAATAAGCTGTCAATAAACAATTTAAAAGATTTAAAATTTGTATTTGTGGGTACTGTAAAATTATGTCCTTACAATAATTGGAATTTATGGTTAATTTCGCTGTTAGAAGCTGTTAGAAGGTTAGAGCGATACTATGAAATACTATATATGAGTCGTCTAGATTCAAAACCCTCTATAGTTATTTCATTTAACTTTTCAGAAGAACTTATATTCAAAACTCATATAAAACACTAACTATATGATGTACGAGGAGAGATCAAAAATTTCTAGAAGACAAGACGGAAAAAAACAACTTTTTGGGGAAAATCGTATTTATTTTTCTACACAGTCTCCTTTCAGCTATACACATTTAGTCCAACACTTTTCAAGACCCTTCAACCGTTCACAAAAATAAGAACTATCCAAACCTTCAAAATATCCATTTACAGCTTCGATGATTTCAGTATTCGATGAAAATTTCTTTTCAGCCAACCATTTCTTGAGATTTGGGAACAAGATATGGAATCTGATGGAGCCAAGTCTGGCGAATAGGGTGCATGTTCAATTAACTAGAATCGTAGTTCGTCCAGTTTTGTCATCACATCAATTGCCGATTTGTGGGATGGGGCGTCATCCTGGTGGTACGAGACCTTTTTCTTTGCCAAATGAGGCCTTTTAGCTTTGATTTCTTTGTTCAGTCTGTCTAATAACGACGCATAATACTCGCCCGTTATTGTTCTCCCATGTTGCAAGTAATTAACAAAAAATTATTCCTCAGGAATCCCAAAATACGGTAGCCATGACTTTTCCAGCAGACGGAATCGTCTTTGCCTTCTTTGGAGTTGACTCACCACGTTTTGTCCATTG
The DNA here is from genome assembly GCA_929113105.1 of Agrypnus murinus. Classification (NCBI taxonomy): domain Eukaryota; kingdom Metazoa; phylum Arthropoda; class Insecta; order Coleoptera; family Elateridae; genus Agrypnus; species Agrypnus murinus. The sequence continues at coordinate 140,002,784 of OV816023.1, forward strand.
CTTTGACTGCTCCTTGGTCTCCGGAGTGTAGTGGTGAATCCTCATTTTGTCAACAGTTATAAAACGTCACAAAAAATCTTTTTCAGTACGTTTGAACATGTCTAGACATTGCTTAGAAATATGTTCGAACTATTCATTCGAACTGACTTTTGGTCGACTGTCAACAGATGCGGCACCCAGTTTGAACATGTCTAGACATTGCTTAGAAATATGTTCGAACTATTCATTCGAACTGACTTTTGGTCGACTGTCAACAGACGCGGCACCCATGTAGCACTAAGCTTCCTCATGTCCAAATGTTGATGTAAGATGCAATGTACACGGTCGTATGAAATGTTTACTTTCTCTGCTATCTCTCTCAACTTTATTCGGCGATCCTTCATCACAATTTCATGGGCTTTCTCAATTGTTTCTTCATCGGTAGCTGTTTTTGGTCTGCCAGAACATGGTGCATCCTCTATGCTTGTTCTACCGTATTTAGATTTAGAAACCCAGTTTGCATCTGTTGCATACGAAGGCGAAGACTCATCATGAACTTCATCTAACTCCGTTTTTATTTGTTTATCATTTAAGCCTTTAAAAAAGAAATGTTTTATCACTGCACAGAACTCATTTTTGTTCATGATTAAAAAAAATGCACAAATTGTTTACTTGAGTCGATAGTGACGGCGTGTGTTTATATCCAATCCGTTTGAAAAAAAAACTTTTGTACGAACAATGGCGCTTTCAAAACAAGTGATCAGCACGCGCGTATAACGCCATCTTTTGGTTCATTCTAGAAACATTCCGATCTATCCTTGTATATGAAGGCTAGCGGCTTTTAAAATTATACATAAACTTGAAATGCAGTTTTATTAAGGATTGTAACTTAACGATAATTGCACCAAAAAAATCAGCATTTTCTGTACCCAGAACCATATTTAGTTCAAAACTACCAAAATTGTGCTATAGTGGGTTTGAAATCTTGACGACTCATTTAAGATATGAATGTTAAAAATCATGAAAGATAAATTATTTTAAGTAGAAATACATATCTAAATATATTGTTTCGTTCACGGCCTACTAATTTTGAAAATGTGTAACATCTATAATAATTCTACAAATTGTCAAAGATAAGGCCCAATAACATATTATAGTTCAGGCCATGGTCGTGACCAGTCGCGTTGGAAAAATTTGTATTTTTAGACAGGTTTAATATTGGCGCCATATGTCGAGTCATGTAATAATAATTATTTCAATAAATAAAAAGCTTAATAAATTTTTAAATTGCATTTGACACTGGTTAATTTCAGTTTTATAATTTCTAATTAATGTTATAATGTTATAGATACACAACAGATGTATTGTCCAAACTTTATCCAGTTGGGCAAGAAAAATTCCTTTCAAGGCTGCAATTATATAAAGAGAATTCCTTTGATCGCTTGACTGATGAGGGTTTGATATATGTGATGCAGCACAGGAAAAGGGACCTTAACTCGGAAAAATCAATTTCTGGTTTTTTTAATGTATTTTATTCAGGAGACTTGAGAGAATATTTGTAAACAAGAATTAGCTTGATTTGTTAGAAATTGAGGGAGATACAGGCTTTTAAAGATAGAGCTTATTATATCATAGTTTTGTAGAAAACGACCATGAATGAAACGTCTACTGATTTCTTTTCTTTGATGGACCTCTTCTCCTTTTTTTTAGTTGGTGCTTGATTGCCAAATGTTCCTAGAATCAGGTGCCATTGAAATTAAAAACCCACAATTTCATGACAAATTTATGTTTCCAACTTAAGGTACCTTTTCCTGTGCTAGATCACATATTTTAAAGTTTCCTTTAATGTCTAATAATAATTAAACTAAATACATTTTTATTTATCAGAAAAATAAAACTACTTTTGAAATAAACTTTGAAAATTCACAACTGGGCAGTAATGTAATATTTCCAAGGGCAAGTTGATAATACGCACTCTGAATCCTTTGTATTGTTAGTGGTGTCCCCTTTAAAACAGAAATAATGCCTTGATCTACAAACAAGATTGGCCATATAACAGACATTTGTCTCCCAAATCGAGGAGGCCATGGTTCAGTCTTAGTGAATGCTTCGTTTTAGTACTTAATTATTTTTTTTGTGTACAGTTAGTTTCAGTGAAACATCGTACACCTTTTTTCATACTTTATTAAGACATTTTTCAAAAACGTGAAAAGTGTGACATTTCATTGAAACTAAATGTGCAAGTTGTTTAGTACTAGTGATGGGGCATTCATGAATATAATTTGCTTATTAATTATTTATATGTTTAAGTAGATTATATTTATACAATTTATTTTAATATTTACTTCTAAAACTATAACGTAGCTATATCCTATTATGACAATATAAATAAATGATAGAAAACTTAGTTATATTGTCCTCGGTACGGCACTTCCACACTTCGAGTGATAAAACCTCTACAATGATTACTTTTAGGCAGAAGCAACTTTAAATGCAGTCGAACATTTACATCAGGAGTATCAAGAAGTTACTGCAAAGACGGATTCACTTCATAATTTAAGCGAACAATTAATGAAATATCAAAAACAATTAAAAGATAAAAAATCTAGCATTAAAGAACGTCTTTATTATTTTAGATTGTTTCATTCATTGTCAGATAATATTAATCACTTTTCTAATAATGTAAGCAATGAAGTGTTTATGGAAACTCTCGATAAAATAGATGAATGTATGGATTATCTTCATGAGCATGTAGGTATTTTCTTATTTTAATGTAAGTATTAACATAGTAAACTCTTGTTGAAATAATTTTGATTTTGTAGAAAAACTTTAAAGAAACGAAGACTTATATGGCAAAATATGAAAATCTTTTATCAAAAGCTGTAATATTAATTAGACGGTATTTCAATGATATTATTGCAAACGCTACAAAACAAGTAACGGACCCCGACAATAAAGCAAACTTATTATCATCTGATAATACTACTGATTCACCAAACACAGGGGAATCTGCATTTGCTTTATATTATGGAAAATTCCAAAGTGCTGCAGTTAAAGTTAAACCAATCATAAATCATATAGAGGCAAAATTAGAAATACATAATAGGTAAATCAACATATTTTATTATGCACAAATGTACGAATTATAATGTTTACAGCTATAAACAACTCCTATCAGATTGCCAACAAACTTACTTTGCCCAGAGATCTCCAGTGATGACTGATGCTGTAGCTAAAGCTCTTATGGAGCTTAAAAATAAACATAAAAGTGATCATAGTGTTTTGTTTCGTTCAGCAGCATTGTTTATTATGCAAGTTTGCCAAGATGAAGCTAGTTGTTTTAAATATTTTTTTACCGAACATTCTAGTCAGTTAAAGTAAATCTGCTTCACAAATAAGTTCATACTTGAAAACTAACTAATAATTTTTCAGTGAATATTTTGGCATTTTATGTCAAAGTTTATATGACATGCTACGTCCTTGTTTAATTGGAATTTATCATTTAGAAGTTCTTACAGAATTATGTGGTATATTTAGAAAAGAAATGTTAAGTGATAACATTCAGAGTAATGGTATGTTAAGAAAATTATTTGTATGGAGTTTTTTTACCAACTTAATATTAATTTAATTTTTCAGAAACTTTAGATAAGTTTTCCGAAATTATTCGACAATTATTACAAGATATGGAAGAGCGTTTAGTGTTTCGTACACATATTTTCTTTCAGAATGATTTGATGTCATATCAACCATCACCTGGGGATTTAGCTTATCCAGAAAAATTAGAACAAATGGAGGTGGGTAGTAATCTTAAAAGTTAAAATAATACTACCATTGACACCTTTGCTGTCCAAAAATGATTCACACTTTACACAGCTTAAAGAATACAAAAAGTATCATATTTTATTTCTTTGTTATTTTTTAAGCTTTTGAACAAACATTGATTTTTAATATAACTTAATACAATATTAGGATTTGTTGTAACTAAAAATGATATGTTCACATAATGCAACATAGAATATATTGTTTCGCCTAGAAAATGTGACATTTTGGCCGAAAATAAGTTAAGCATTGCCAAAGGATCAAGAAGCTATTAGAAATCTGCTCTTGTAATCCGATATGTGATGATTGTATATTTTCTCGTACTTATAGAAAAACAAAAACGTCAATATCGTAAATGTACAATAATGTCAGTGCTGGAAAAACAGAGAATGCTAATTACAATTTTTTAATATCATTGTGTGACAGTTCTAAATAAATGTTGCAAATACAAGATTTATCCACTAATTATTAATTTAATGTTCAATATTCAAGTACTCGACTACAATAGAACCTTCTAGTGACGAAAACCACTTTATGCATATAATGTTTTGTATGCGCACACTCCACACTTGCTCTATGGTTATAACTGCCATTTTACTTGTGTTGCGTTGTAAGAAGTTTCATTAAATGTTAATGAAAACTAAACACAACTGGTCCTTCAAAAATTCTACAGCCCCTTAATAAACATTCTGGTTCTTCGAGATGGATGGTCTATCAGAGTATATACTACATATGTATGAACTAGCATTGGATTTACGAGTTGGTAAAGTGTGCAGAATCACAGCCATTGAAAGTGGACTAAAGTTCAATTTGGACAAGTTAATTTGGTCAGTTGCTTCAAACTCCAGTCCATTTTCAAACTCCAAGAAGAAAAGGAGTATTTGACAAAAGGCAACAGTAATCATCACTCGCTCATAGAAGGCAAGCAAGACCTTCAATTAATCAACTTTTTCTCAAATTGTAACTCTCTGGTAGAACACAAAGAAGCATCTTCAATTTCTCAAATCTCAAGTCCTCACCCCCTCTTTCAAGAGTTTACAGCACTCAGTACAAATATATGTTACATCATTTTGCACCACGAGCATTTTCGAACTGTTTGGGAATCCAGGAACTATTTTAGCAATAAGCTCACATGTTATGACGAAGACAATTTACTGTATTTTTAGTGTATTTCTTTACTACACTGTGCTTCAACTGACATTATTCATAATTTGTTAATATGTCATAAAACTCTTAAGTAGCAACAAATTTGCAAATTTCCCTTAACTAATTTAAAATGTTTGCTCATAATTATTTGTGAATCTTTTAATTTATTGTTATAAAGGTATTTAAGGGTTTTATTTTCATTAATTATTAGTTAGGTATATATTGTAAAAATTGACGCATTAAAAAAGGGTACAATCACACGGATAGCATCATTAGTTGAGAAAAATAAAAGTAATAGCAATATTGACGTGCATGAATGTATTGCACGGGAAACTGAATTAATACAAACATTTGAAAAATATACATCCTATTAAAATAAAATTGAGGAATTAAAACTCGAAGACAGTGATAGAGATGAGAAGTTTTATACTACTCATGCTTTTCTTCTCTCTAAAATAAATTGCAATATAGGGTCAACTTCTCAAAATTGTCCATCTTCTCGAGACTATAAATAATGTTCATTTGCCACATCTAAATATACATTCTTTTGATGGTAGATATGAGAATTATACACCATTTAAAGAACTATTTGACTCTCTGGTAGATAGCAATAATCAGTTAACAAATGTACAAAACTTTGTTTACTTAAAGGGCGCTTTAAAGGCAGAACTCTTACAATTAGTAAATAATTTACCCCTCACAAATGATAATTACGAAAAAGCACTTGATATTTTAAAAAATAGGTATAGTAATAATGTTTTAATTATAAACAGTCGCATCCAAAATTTATTGGAATATCCAGTTATTTAAAGACACCTCTTCAAATTTACGGAATTTCTTGAAACTTCTTAATCAGAACTTAAACTCTTTATCTTCTCTTAAGATACCCACTGAACATTGAGACCTATTGTTAATTTATTGTCTCTTGCAAAAACTTGACAATAATACACGGACAGCTTATGAATTAAAACGAGACTTTTCAAAACTATTTCTACACACTCTATAGATATCAAAAAACTTATCCTTAAGTTCTGGCACATCGAAGAAGTCGTTCAAAAACCTTCTTTATCTCTCAACGACAAATTATGCGAAGATATATTTGTTCGTAGCACAATTTGTTTAAAAAATGGATCCTTTCAGGCAGATATGCAATCCTAACGATTATTCAGTTCGCAGATTCTATGCACTGGAAAAAAGATTTCAAAAAGACCCCAAGTTAGTGTATGATTACAAATCATTTATTGATGAATATGATGATTTACAACATGGAAAATATGTTGATCTTGAACTATTTCATAAAACTGAGTCTTGCAAAGATTGTCCAAAATATTTCTTAGCCCATCATTGTGTCTTGCATGAGCACAGTGTTAGCACATGGTTAAAGGTTGTTTTCAATGCTTCGCACGATGGACTACGTTCGTTTTGAATCGTGTTTCTCAAATCCAGGACCTCTCTCAAGGTTATCACTGGAAACATGTTAGATCGAATGACAACCCTGCAGATTTGATATCTAGAGGACTTGACCCTCGAAAGTTGGAAAATTGCAAATTTTGGTTTAATGGTCCAATATTTTCACATAATGATGAAGAATTTGGAAAATGATGATAATATAATCTTACTTAACCCTTTCCTTGATCACTCAGAGTTGTTACGAGTAGGAGGAAGACTAGTTAACACTGACATCACTGTTAATCAGAAGCATCCGGTCATATTGCCCACAAAACATCATGTCACATGCTTACTGTTAAGATTTGAACATCTGAACTTATATCGCGCAGATGCACAAACAGTTTTATGTAATATTCACTTAAAGTATTGGCCTGTACAAGGTCTTAGAGAGATCAAGAGAATTATCAAGGAATGCGTCTATTGTCACAGATTCAAAGCATCAGCAACTCAACAGTTAATGGTCAATTTGCCTCAAGCTAGGGTTATGTCTTCACGACCATTTTCAAAGGTCTGTTAAGATTTTGCTGGCCCTCTCTTTATTAAAAACCTCTGAACTTAGACGTGTACCATTTACTAAATGCTATGTTGCAATTTTTATTTGTATAGTCACAAAAGCAGCTCATATCGAACCAGTAACCAGTCTCTCGATTAATGCATTTCTTCTAACTCTGAAACGCTTTCTGTCAAAAAGAGGTTACCCCTCCAATAATTTACAGCGATAGTGCAACAAATTTTAAAGGCGCATTGAATCTAAGAAAACTCTTATCACTTTTTCCACAATTCTCTAAATACTAACAAAGTTAAAGAATTTTGCACCACTTTGGAAATACAGTGGAAATTCGGATTACAAGAGCAGATTTCTAATAGCTTCTGGATCCTTTTGCAATGCTTAACTTATTTTCTACCAAAATGTCACATAGCGGTTTTTTGAGGCACATATAGATCCAAGATTGTTTTACGTGGGGTACCCGTGTTAACATACCCCCACGTTCCTTCCAAGAGGAAGTGATTGGGATACGCCCAATCAGCGCGCAAGTTGCACAACCGGCAATCGTGCAATTGCTCCCAGATTAACTCACTGGTAGGAGCGAGGTTGCCTATCCACCCTCTACTAGCTAAGCGTTCACTAGTGACCGAGCAGTTGACTTAACACGCTGCTCACCCGCCGGCACCCTCCCGTCCTCTTTCATACGGGGTCAAGTACCTCGTCCAGCATAGGACTATTCCCCAGCTATGCGCTCTTGCAAAGTGGGACCACTGCCTGATCGAATCCAACCTCAATTGTGGCAGGACTTGGTTTTTAAGCGGTTTTGCCACCCCGATCTACCAATTTTAGGCTTGGTGGGCCCTCGACAGAGCTTCTTTAAAGTCTACACGTTATAGACTCCCGGTGCGTACCCGATATTGGCGAAGTTGTCTTAATAGTGAGAGGCTATATATTCGCTTCAACTATCCTTAAGTGTAATGGCTTTCGGAGCTTCTCCCAATCACCGTACCCAGCTGCAGTCCGGATCAAAGGGTGGCCAGGACAGCTCCTAAGCACATTTACCTGGCGGCTTGCAGTTTCCCAGCACATGGGATGAACCTCACTTCTAGTCACCGCACTAGAGATTCCGTCAAACAGCGGGTTCCTTTGGTGACCATAAATGGCCTCGGGCAACAGCGGGTTTCTTTGGTGACCTTACATGACCTAGGTCATGCAGCGGGTTCCTTGGTGACCATGATTGCCCTCGGCCAAGCAGCGGGTTCCTTGGTGACCATAAATGACCTCCTCTCTTAGGCGAGATTCGAATCCGCCCACACCGGTCTCATCTACCAGGGCTCCCCCTGATCGGTATGAGTAACCGTCGAGAATTCTCACGAATTTCTTTACCACACACTTTATCTGACAGCTTCGTCCATTGCCCTTGATAGGGATAGGGTAGAAGGCAGCCAGTTCTAGGGGTGAACGTCGTGTGGTCTCCCGTTCACCCAATTTTTTTTTTGAGGCACAATGACAACATGTCAAAAATTTGAACTGGCCTTAGTATCTTGAAGATAAATGAAGATATTGAAATAGATAAAGATATGTTCATTGTACTTATAGTGAATTTCAATGTAGATGTCACTATATTTACCCCAGAAAACAATCTAAAAATCTCCAACCGGAATCTAGAATTTGGGCTATAACTTTGGATTCAGTAAAAGTGATATGTACAATTTATAATCTTGAGGTTAGGCTTGCTGAAGTAAACAGTGCAGATTAAGTTGAAATTCATCATTAGTAATGCATGTTCTTTTTTATTTTTATATTGTCATTAGTTCTGTAAATATACATATAACTAACTAATAGCTCTTAGCAGAATGATTTTTTATATTTACAGATTTAAATTAAAAGTAACTTTGTGGTTAATGTATTCAGTATCTATTTTGAAGTACTCACCATTCATAAACTATAAAGTTTTTTTTACATTAATTTAAACCACAATAACAATTTAGGAATTATACAAAATAGGTACAAGAAAAACTAGACAAATTATTTACCTAACTATGACAGAAATAATTAACAATCTTCAGCTTGTAATGTCAAGTAATGATAAGTCTTTTGTAGTTGCATGAAAGATTTCAATCAAATCCACCAATTATTTTTTATTTTGTGGAGAGTTTTTGCGACAGATGTTGAAATATGCAAGAAAGTGGAAGACATGGTTCTTGAGCAATGAAGATATCAGAACATAGTGTTCTAACATTATTACATGACAAACTGGGCATGCGTAAAGTTTCAATAAGGTGGATTCCCTGATTGTTGTCTCCTGAGTAAAAGAGATCAAGACAACAAATTTTTTAAAACTCTTTGGAATCTTTGAAAGTTGCGCTCGTCTCCTTAACGTGGGTAGTGACCAAGGACAAGACACTTTGGTACATCAGTCTGAAACAAAATTGGAATCTATGCAATGGGTTCAAAAAGGTTCTCCTCCTCCAAAGAAAACTCATATACAATCTTCAGCAGCAAAACTCATGGCAACCATCATCTAGGACATGCAAGCAGGGCCGGCGAAGTAAAATTTGCTGAGGTATGGAGTAAATATAGAATAAATAACAGTCGATAGAGTGGAGGGGGAGGTAACATTAAAAAATAATTCGTTTTATAAACGGTGAATTCATAATTCTCCGTTTTATTTTGTTTCTTTTTTTATTATTAAAATATTCAAACCTTATAAATAATTGCATGAATATTTTTAAAATTAAAGATTTACATATAGTTAACTGCATATAATTGAAGGGTTAAGATCAAAACGGTCCTACTTTTTTAAAACTGCTATAAAGTTGAATAAAATGCTATCATAATATTTTATCAATTATGAAATAAATAAAGATTATTAAAAGTTTCACAGTTTTATTAAAATACAACCTGACAATATTGTTTCGACAGCTATGCTGTCATTATCAAAGGTAATATAATTATAAACAAACACGTCGCTAAGGTAGATACAAAATAGGTAACTAGATAAAATAATAATAATAATCAGAATTAAATATCTAATACTTCCAGTAACGGAGAATTACTGAGCTCAAGTTGTTCATTCATTAAAGGTACCCTGAGTTTGTGTTTGTATATCTCAAAGGCTTCTAAAATGTCTAATTTGCATTTGTTATTACAAAAATGTAGGAATTTAATATTATTTTGAGGAGTCATTGTGTGATTTTGTTCTAAAAGGTGTTTGGCGTAATTCGATTTTTCAGGATGTTTATTTTTGTAATGACGTACGTGTTCTTTATATCTTATGTCAAAATTTCGAAGTGTTTGTCCAATATATACCGAACTACAAAAAGAACAATTTAAACGGTAAATGCCCGATTTCATGATATCATGTGTTCTGTCTTTAGCATTAAATAAAAATGAAAAAGTGTTAGTGTTGGTTTTAAATGTTATTTTATAATTGTTGGTTTTTCTTAGTATATGTGCAATTTTTTCTGATATTTTGCCAAAATATGGTATAGATATGTAATTTGTGTCTTCTGTTTGATTGTCAATGGGATATATTCTTTTGATAGCTAACCTATAATCTTTTTGTTTAATTAAAGTGTCAATCATGTTCGGATTATAATGATTTGCATGTGCTAGTTGTTTAATGGTTGATATCTCTTTGCTAAAATCTGATTTTGTTAGTGGAATAGTTAAAGCTCTGTGTACTAATGATCTGTAGGCTGCTATTTTATGTGTATTATGGTGACAAGATTCATTTGGTATTGTTGTCTGTTTGTGTTGGTTTTCTGTATATGGAAAATTCAAATAGATTGTCTGCGTTAATCTTGATATTTAAGTCTAGAAAGTTTATAGCCTTGTTTTGTTCTGTTTCTAGTGTAAATTTTATATTAGGGTGGATACTGTTTATAAGAATTAAAAATTCATTGATAACCTCAAAAGAACTGTCAAAACAAGCTAAAATGTCATCAACATAACGAAACCGGAAGATAATGTGTTTAGAGAGGTTTAATTCAAATATTCGATCTTCAAACTTGTCCATAAATATGTTAGCTAATAGAGGACTTAGAGAATTACCCATAGGTAAACCATCCTTTTGTAAATAAATTATGTTATTAAAAGTGAAATAATTTTGACTTATACAAAGGTCAAATAATTGAATTAACTCTAACCTTTTAACTAATTCTATATTACTATTGATCAAGAAACTATCTAATAAAGGAATACATTCTTGTGGGGGTATTCTGGAGAACATGTTGCAAATATCAAAACTAACAAGTTTTGAATGTGGTGGAAGATGTATGTTTTGCAGCTTATCTACTAATTCTAATGAATTTCTAACAGAGTATTTCGATTTGTAACCTATCGTGTTAATAATCTGGTTCAGTTTTTTGGATAAAATGTGATTAGGTGCATTGATGTATGATACAACTGGTCTTATTGGCATATTCTGTTTGTGCGTCTTGACTAATCCATACAGTTTAGGTATTTGTGGGTTTTTATTAATGATTTGTTGCTTTTCTAATTCTGAAATGCAGATATTGCAGTTTTCTAAACCTTGTTTTATTTCTTTTTGGAATTTTGTGGTTGGGTTTTTGTTTAAAGTTTCTAAATTTTCTTTATTAATAAATTCATTAACTTTTTGTATGTAAATATCTTTTGAAAGAATTACCAAAGTGTTACCTTATTATTTATCTTTATTATGGAGTTCCACAAAATAAGGCTGGAAACAATAAACAAGATTATTTCGTCTTCGTTAGAAGAACAAGCCAAGTTATACAAGAAACTTATGATCAAACACGGAATCGCAAGTCAGAATGTTTGTTTATTGTTTCCAGCTTTATTTTGTGGAACTCCATAATCATGAAATAAATAAAGATTATTAAAAGTTTCACAGTTTTATTAAAATATAACCTGACAATATTGTTTCGACAGCTATGCTGTCATTATCAAAGGTAATATAATTATAAATATAGACTTAAATATCAAGATTAACTCAGACAATCTATTTGAATTTTCCATATACAGAAAACCAACACAAACAGACATAACAATACCAAATGAATCTTGTCACCATAATACACATAAAATAGCAGCCTACAGATCATTAGTACACAGAGCTTTAACTATTCCACTAACAAAATCAGATTTTAGCAAAGAGATATCAACCATTAAACAACTAGCACATGCAAATCATTATAATCCGAACATGATTGACACTTTAATTAAACAAAAAGATTATAGGTTAGCTATCAAAAGAATATATCCCATTGACAATCAAACAGAAGACACAAATTACATATCTATACCATATTTTGGCAAAATATCAGAAAAAATTGCACATATACTAAGAAAAACCAACAATTATAAAATAACATTTAAAACCAACACTAACACTTTTTCATTTTTATTTAATGCTAAAGACAGAACACATGATATCATGAAATCGGGCATTTACCGTTTAAATTGTTCTTTTTGTAGTTCGGTATATATTGGACAAACACTTCGAAATTTTGACATAAGATATAAAGAACACGTACGTCATTACAAAAATAAACATCCTGAAAAATCGAATTACGCCAAACACCTTTTAGAACAAAATCACACAATGACTCCTCAAAATAATATTAAATTCCTACATTTTTGTAATAACAAACGCAAATTAGACATTTTAGAAGCCTTTGAGATATACAAACACAAACTCAGGGTACCTTTAATGAATGAACAACTTGAGCTCAGTAATTCTCCGTTACTGGAAGTATTAGATATTTAATTCTGATTATTATTATTATTTTATCTAGTTACCTATTTTGTATCTACCTTAGCGACGTGTTTGTTTATAATTATATTACCTTTGATAATGACAGCATAGCTGTCGAAACAATATTGTCAGGTTGTATTTTAATAAAACTGTGAAACTTTTAATAATCTTTATTTATTTCATGATTATGGAGTTCCACAAAATAAGGCTGGAAACAATAAACAATTTTATCAATTACATTCTTACGTCAATAAATATACAATTGCTATCATAAGAGACACAAATATTTGTTTGGAAACTGAAAATATCGATTCTTCAGCACTTTCATCATTCGATTTTTATAAAATTATAAAATATGGGTAAAGGCAGTTTTACCCCAGCCATTTAATTAAATATTTATGAATGTTCAATCCTTGGATTTTTATTTAATTTATTTGCTTTTTATTATTAATTTCTAATTAATAATAATAATAGTCAGTCTGTCAATCCCATTGTTGGGCAAAGGCATCCCCCCTTGACTGCCATTCGTTTTTATTTGATGTTGCCAGCCACCAATTTGATCCCGCTTGCTCTTCCAGTTCCTGAGACCATCTTGTGGTTGACCTTCCTCTTCTTTTTGCTCCATCTTGTGGTGTCCGTTTTGTAATAATATTTGTCCATCTGCTCTTCACTAATCGTCCCATATGACCTGCCCAGCTCTATTTCATTGACCTATAGTTTGATACCAAATCTTCCACTCCAGTTCTACTTCTTCTAGTTTCACTTATTTTCACATTATCTTTTAACCAAATTTTTAGTATTGCTCTTTCCATTCTTGTTTGAATGACTCTTACCTTACTACGAATTTTTTTATTTAGCCACCTCGTATGTGCTCTGTAGCTAATCACTGATAATATGCATGTGTTAAACACTTTTTTTCTTTAAAGTTAATGCAATTTCGTTTTTAAGCACTTAATATTTCTTTCTCGAATTGGTTTTAAATGATATAAGTTGGCCTAGAAAAATAACTTCATTGCCCCTATTTGATTGTAGAGTTAGCAATTCTAAATTGAATACTTCTTCTTCTCAAATCCTTTATATCCATTACGAGCAGCGGATAAATTTCTTGTACAAATCTCTAATTAGACATTACATTTTAAACGAAAATTTTTAATCTTTTGAGGTATGGTATTCCATATGCAGACGTTTCCGAGGTATGGAATGCTCCATACACTCCAAACAATGATCGCCGGTCCTGCATGTAAGGTATTCTTTTTATTGAATATATGTCTAAAGGCACTACAATCACTATAGACTTTTACGGTAACACCCTCAAAAAGTGTACAGCTATTGCCAAAAAACATCTGAATTTTACGCAAGGTGATGTGATGTTCCTTAATGACAATATAACCATGCTAAAATCCATCCAACTTTGCATGAATGTAGCTTTATTGAGTTAGATCATCTTCTGTCTATTTAGAAGCCTAAAAAGAAATCTCAGAGTGCATTGCTTTGAAACAGATGAGCATTTGAAGGAGGCAATCGAGAACTATTTTGACACTAAGGAAAAAACTTGTTTTTTAATGGTATTAACTCTACAGGACAAATGGCACAAGTATGTTGATGTAAGGAGAGATCATATTAACAAATCAAAATGTTCAGAAAATTGTATATCTTTTGTTTCATACTCGGGTAGATAATTTTTCTAGTTCTCATCCTATCATATACTAAATAAATATGTGTTAGTTATTATTTGTAATATTTAGCCAATTGTTTAGAAAAAACATCATGATAACGTGACTTCTGTTACTAATGTAAAAGACTGTTAATTTATTACTCTTATATAATTCTTGGCACCCTGAGCGAACTGTGCCTTTATGTCTTGCAGACATCACACACCAATAGTTATGCCGCTGCTTCTTTGCAAAGATGAGCATTTATTTTTGCAGCCATATGCAACATATATTTCATTTGTAATTCATTGTTCAAGGTAAGTCTCAGAGTTGAGACCTTATAATCAGAAATAACAGTTGTTATAAATTGACGCACAATATTCACTTTATTCTTGCAAAAATACTGTAAGCTAGAAATTTATATGTGAATCAATTTTTGAACGATAGTGAGCAATCATGGTACCCACCTTGCCAATAGTTATTTCGTACTCAATTAAGTTAAGTAAGTGGTTAAAATGTATGTCGCAGATTCCTCGGAAATGTTTACAGTTTACATAGACGTCGTATGTCTTCAACTGGAAATCCTTTAATACCAGTTTGTTCACTTTTTCAATGATTTCTGGTGTTGTGGCTGATTTTGAACGTCCACTACGAGGAGCATCTTAACTGCTTGTACAACTATGTTTAGGTTCACAAACCCATTGATCAAAGATCTTCAGAATACTTTTAATTATTAAATTAAAACTGTCTCCTTTTTTATTTGTAGTATTATATTTTTTTACAATTTTTGAATATTACAGAATATTGCTGAAGAAATAAATGAATATAGAGCAGAATCGAGGTCTTCATTTGTTTCAATTGAATCACAAGAAGTTGCAAATATAAATACAAGTCAGCTAGGACAATTTCGTTCTTACACTGGAAGTAAGTTATTTTAGTATTCTGGTATTTAATTTAATATAAAACTACATACATATATAGACTCTCCGGCTGATTTACATGGAATGTGGTATCCAACAGTAAAACGAACTTTAGTGTGCCTTTCTCGTTTGTATTTCTGTTTGGATCGTGAAATATTCCAAGGTTTAGCTCAAGAAGCATTATCTATTTGTGTGGAAACAATTGCAAAGGCACAAAGCCAAATTGCTATGAGAAAGGTAATTTTGATAGATATTTATTTAATATATTTCTGTTCTACAACATGTAATAATTATTTTTTTACAGTCCCCAACAGACGGGCGACTATTTCAGATAAAACATTTATTAATTCTACGTGAACAAATAGCTCCATTCCAAGTTGATTTTACAGTGAAAGAAGTCAGTTTAGACTTTAGTAGTATAAAAACAGCTGCTGTTGGCTTAATACAAAATAGGGATAAATTATTTATTTTCAGTAGCAATAATGCACTGCTGGAATTTTTATTAGAGGGTACCCCTAGAGTTAAAGAATACCTTATCGATTCTAGAAAAGAAATTGACAAACAATTAAAAGCTTCTTGTGAGGCATTTATTTCACATGCAACAGTAGTTCTAGTTGGAAATATGCTTCAATGGATACAAAAGGTATATAAATATATATATTGTTCATTCCAACTGATCATGGTAAGTTTTATTTTAGGCAGACAACTGTTTAAAGGTGTCTAAACAACATCAAGAGAATATAACCCCGTTACGTGAACAAGACTTTGCAAGACCGCAAATAATAGCTGGAATTATTAGTATAGCACAAAGAAATATTAAAACCAAAATACCAGAGATACAAAAATCCATGCAACTTTATTTGGCAAATAGAGAAACAGAGTTTATATTGTTTAGACCAATTAAGGTAATTATTCTGCATATAATTCTGTAATAGAAACACTTTTTGATTATCCCTTTTGATAGAAATCTATAAATACCTATTTTTCAGAATTCGGTAATAAATGCATTTATACAAGTGGAACATATTTTAACAACAGGAAAGTATACAGTAGAAGATCAAATCATGATTGGATGCCCTACTCCAGAACAGATCAATGTATTAATATGCTCAGTGTCTTTAACTGCTGAGCAAGAAAATTAGTTTTTTGTTTCAATTATATTACTCTATCTATTCCAATAAGAGTTTCTTATTTATTGTAATTAGTGTAAGTATAGTATTTTGTGTCTCAAGGGCTGAAAATTAGCATTTGTAGCCCGCAGTTGTTTGATGCCCGAGCGAAGCGTAGCGTAGCGAGGGCAGCAGACAACTTAGGGCTACAAATGCTTTTCGGTCCGAGTGACATACAAAAGTTTTTCGCCTACCTGTTTGAAAGTTTAAAAAAGAATTACAAAAGTTAAACAGTAACGTAACTTATTAGTAAATTAAATAGGCATATGTTAGAGGGAATGAATGAAAATGAAAATAACGCCAGACGTTTTTAAGTAATTTATTAACTAAATTAACCTAATAATCATTACACTACATACAACACGGCCGTATAGTAAATGTTTTTATTATTATTGGTAAATAAAAGGAACAGGATATGACTTTTAATTAGGATGAGTAATTAATCTATCATTGTATAATTTATTGAAATTACAATTTTCTTTTTATTAATTAATTGTCACAACCTCCATTTATACATGCAATGACACTGTGAAAAGAAAAAACAAACGACAAATTTATCGACGAAGACATGAAAATCAAAGTTATGATCTAAGAAGCCTAGAAAAATTTGACGTATGTTTTTTATATTTTTAAAGGTTAAGTAAAAATATGTTTGAGATTACATTTTCCGTCATATTCTGTTGCTAAAAGTTTTACGAATGAGTTATATTTTTAATGTTAAAAACTAATGATTTCATTTTTTGATTAAAATCTTTTTAGGATAATGCACAGGAGTGGTCAAAGTATGACAATTTAAAAAACAATTACAATTTTTACAGTATCTCCAACTTAACATAAATAAATCGTGCTTTCATTTAGTAGTAGTATAGAGGTTATGTATTTGACATAAGAGGGCAGTAAAAAGTTTGACATAAGAGGCCCGCAAAGAAGCCTTAACTGCCCTCAAAACAGGACATTTAGAAAGCACTTTCTGATCAGGTAGGCGAAAAAGTCTTTTGTATGTTTACTGTAGGAAGCAAACTATTTTCTAGCAAACTATCAATATGATACGTATACTTATTACTTAGGTATGTATATACATATACATAGCTATGTATGTTTGTTAAATAAATTATATAGGAAGAACAGCAATAATAGTATTCATATGCCTTGCTAGATTCTTTGCATTTATAATAAATAGTGTGTTCATTATTGTTTGGACAAGATTTTGTATTTTCCAGTTTTCATTTAGCAACAAGGATATTATTTGTACTTTTTTGGAAAATACATTACTATATGTTGCATAAATTGTTATATAATATGTTACATAAATTGTTCCATCCATATGTATGTACGTTAGTTTTTTATAATCTACTTTTTTTCTTCTTACAATTAACGGGAATCCCTATTTTTCTGTTGTTATTCAAATTAACTTGATATTGGTAACCAGTGGGATATAAATTATTATGATGGAGTTGTCATATCCACCTATGACATATGCAGTCAATTGTTGTTAAAACCCTTATAATCTTATAAATTGGAGATATTTCCCTTTGTAATCCTTCTGCGAAGTCACTCTATACATTTATTATTACATCAAACTGTTACATTATGCTGAAATGGCAGCTTCTGTTTGGTGTACATGGCCTTCCTGCTTTGAACCTGCCTAAACTCAGGAAAACGAAGATTTCAGCTTCAACCGTAAAAGGTAAGGATTTATCCCCACACATCTCAATTACCCTTTTGCGCAAGTACGATGTTCTATTTCTACCCAAAACAGCAAAAAATGTTCTCTCTCTCTCTAACAGCTTTTAGACAGACTGTTATACAACAAATGCAAGAATTAAATAACTTTGCTAAGTAGTCTGTTGGTAATGTTAACTTATGTTACAGGGTCACCAGGGGTAAACATGAAACGAAAAATAAAACTTTTAATTTTAAACTGCCTTAAAATTAGAAAAGTCTTTATTTTTATACATCAATAGATTCCTTTTAGCCTTACCTATAATCTCCTATATAATAATAGCCAGTTCCTATGTCCGGTAAAAATTGTTATGGCTATATATCTCTTGAATGGCGTAAGCTACAAACTTTAAATTTTCACACATTTTACTTGAAGCAATTCTGAAGATAAAAAATACAAAAATTACCCGTATTTTATCCAGGGGCGGAGTAAGGCAACATTCCAGGGTGAGAAGAGTTTTCCGCAAAAATAACTATTATAAAAATCTTGATTGTGAGTAATCTGTAAGAGATACGTATATGCCATTCTGGGCTTTTTTGTAGATCTTTTTGAGGGCTACAATCCGTTTGCTTATAGTTTGGCTTTATCTGTTACCATTTTCGAAGCGTAATGCGTTTTGTCTCTGTTAGAGCCAATTTTCTTAAGTATGTATTTCATACTTTGGTTATTACTGGACTCTCCAAAAATCCTCTCAATAATCTGTATATATAGAAACCTTTGCTAAGAAATAAGCTATCAAATGGTGAAAGGGCATCAAAATCTATTCAGTGGTTCTCGAGATTCACCGGTTTTGAAAAAACTGGGCTTACAATAACTACAAAGTTAATGGGGTCACGCACTGATTGCCAGCGACTGGCGCGTTTTCAGCTGTGGCGCCTCCACACGCCGTTGATTTTCCAACGAATATTATGCTATATAGTAAGTACATAATATATTAATAATAAACTACATAGGTATATAACTGAAATAACTATATTATGTATTCTGTTTAAACATACCAACTATTCGTTTAAAGTTATTTTGAAAAAAGGGCAACTTATGTGCTTTTATAGCATTTATTTGAGCAAAAAAAATGTGGGACTTATTAGATATTACGAAGAAAGTCATTGCTAATTATGAATTAAACGTGATTATATTAACTTATAATTACATGTTATGATCCGATTGACATTATTATTAAGGAGAATAAAAAGTCCACTGCAGTAGCACATGCTGAGCTATGGCATCCCAAAAAAATAACTTTTATAAGTAGATTTGTTTTCTTACTTTGTGGATAGCTGACATGATCAGAAGAGGCACCGTTGATTTTTAAACTGATATTATGCTAGTATCATATAAAAGCAACTTATATAAAATTACGTTTGTAGTCATGAAGAGGTAAACACTGCGATTCATTTTTAACCTGGATGTGTGGTAAATATGAAACGCAAATGAGAAAACGTGAAACATCACCATAACTCTTTATTTAATGAGGTTTCAAGTATGTCAAAATTTCGAGGATATTATCGAGAAATGAGCTGAAAAATTGCACTTATTTTTTAATAGTTTATTTTATTTGAAAATAACTAGGTATAGAGTAAGTTGATTTATAATTCATGTTAACATATACATCTCAATAAAGTGTCATAATGAAAATTAAATTAAATAAACAAAATTAGTATTCTTACATAATCACACCCTTGCTTCAAAAGTGACACAACTCAAAAAATATGATTTTTGAGTTATTATAATGAATGAGTTAAGCAAGTATTATTACTCTATCAATCATCAGATTAAAAATGACCTACCTTAACTTTATAATTTCTTTGACAGATTCCCAAAAGATCATATTGCATACATACTACAGAAAAAGTGACACTGTTGAATGCAATGTGATCTCTTGGTAATCGTCAAAAATGACACAACAAACAAAAGAAACAACATGCCCACGATGTAGCGGGCCGCATAGTCTAAAAGAGTGTAAGAGTAATGAGAAAAAATGCATTAACTGCCTTAATGCAGTACGGAAATTAAATCTGAAATTCAATGTGGAACATGTAGCCTGGGATAAAACGTGTCCGGTATTGCAGCATTATCAGGAAATCGAATATAATAAAGTTGATTTTTTAGGTTAAAGGAAAATCGTTTACATGATAATAAAGTAGAAAATTGTGGAATTATGTATACTAATATTGAAAAGTACCTTCCGCATAACGAAGAACTTGAAATTTTAGCAGAAATGTACCAACCACCCTTACTAATGCTAAGTGAAACGTGTACAACTGACTAGATTAATGATTGTGAACTCAGTGTTTCATTTTGTGAACAAAAGACATACTTGAAAAGAACGCGTAGATAATGAGTGCCAAGGTGACCAAAGGTCTCCCTCGCGGCATATATACGGTATTGTATCATTCCCCAAACCAAAGAGACAGTGAATTCCTCGAATTCTTTGAAAATTGGTGTGAACAAAATTTATCCAATAATGAAAGACATGTAATAATTGGAGACTTTAATATTAATTGGTTTAAAGTAACATCTAGTAGTAATAAGTTAAAAAATATTGTTCATTTTTATAGTATTAAGCAAATTGTAAAATTGGCAACAAAAGAGGTTAAAGGTAGCAGGTCTTTAATAGATTATGTGATTACCAATGACAACAATTTAGAAGCAATAGTACCCCAGTCCCCTAAAATTAGCGATCATTCCTTTGTTGGAGTTCGTTTTCAAAACCAAAATTTTAAAACAAAGTATTTCGAAACTAAAACAATCAGGTCAAGTGCGACGCTCTTCGGTGACTGATGTTCTGAGAGGCCGAACGCCTGCTATGTCCGTCCATCCTATAAGGTACTACTTTTCTCGGGCGCCAGATTTTATAGAGTTTACTCAATGCTACGTCCAATAGGGTACCCTTTGACCCTATCGGAGCCAAGGTAACTTACAGTGGAGACACGGTACTCCAGAGGTCTTATAAAGGTGTACAGTAAGATTTTAAGCAGGTAAGCAAAAGCCAAGCAAGCAATCGGACTTCTAATACTAACCCTCGGTTTACTCGGATAACCCCAGCCAAACCAGCAGGAAGGATAGGAATACCAGAATACCGGGGTTAGGGTAATTAGATGGGGTGGCAGGGCGGTATGAGGGAAGAGGGGACCTGCACCGCGGTCCAGCTCGGTGGTGCGGCAGCAGGGAAAAAAAGGAACCGGCACCACGGTCAAGCTCAGTAGTGCGGCAGAGAGAAGAAAGTGGAGAAAGAGAGAAGGAACCAGCACCACGGTCAAGCGCAGTAGTGCGGCAGAAGAAAAGAAAGAAAGAGAGAGAGAAGGAACCAGCACCACGGTCAAGCGCAGTAGTACGGCAGAAGAAAAGAAAGAGAGAGAGAGAGAAGGAACCAGCACCACGGTCAAGCGCAGTAGTGCGGCAGAAGAAAAGAAAGAAAGAGAGAGAGAAGGAACCAGCACCACGGTCAAGTGCAGTAGTGCGGCAGAAGAAAAGAAAGAGAGAGAGAGAAAGAACCAGCACCACGGTCAAGCGCAGTAGTGCGGCAGAAGAAAAGAAAGAAGGAGAAAGAACCGGCACCATGGTCAAGCTCAGTAGTGCGGCAGTAGAAAAGGAAAGAGAGAGACGGATGTCAGTAAAGGAGAGCGGGCTGGTGTAGCGGAAAGCTGTGAATACACTAAAGCTAAGCTCACCTGTGTATTTTCGGTCGGACCCGTTGTTTTTATTGTTCACTAGGTTCAACTAGGTCTAAATCTTTGGGGGGGCTAAAGAAAATTCAAAATTCATCTGTAAAATCACTCCAAGTACTTAAAATTACTAAATCACTCTTTTTTATCATTATCGTTATGAGTTTAAAGAGTACTAATATTCTAAAAATTGTGAAAAAAATTTGATTTAGATCCATTTAAAAAAAACTATTTAAATGAGTACAACTTTTAACAATTTTTAAAATAAATGTGGCACGCGCGCTAATGTTTTTTCGTAGCTCAGTTAGTTGTACCGGGGCGATAATAAGCCAAAGTCGCTGCAGCTCCAAGTTTGATTCTAGCTGGCAGGTAATTTTATGAATATATTTTTTCAAAATACAAATTTAAAATAATTTTTCTTCCCGAAAATATTTTCCACATAATCTTAAAATTACAATTCTACCCGCAATATTGTACACGATTAAAAATTACAATGCCATTTGAAAATTAAGTAAATGGTTAAGTAAAAATGATGATCTTTTGCATTGACGACCTGACTAGGTTATTAAGTACTTAATTACAAAATTAGTGAAAATTTAATTACATAACTATAGTTTTATAACTAACTGTAATGTCTACAAGAAAAAATCCTTTGTAAAATCTCCCCAAGTAATTTAGGTAGTATAAGTACTACCATTCTGATCATAAGTTTAAAAAGTATACTTATATCCTTAAAATGGGGAGAAAAACATTACATTCAAATCTTGTTTTAAAGAAAAATCATTTAAATAAGTATAACCTACTTTTAAGATAAATGTGATACGCGCCGGCACTATTTTTTCCTAGCCTAGTAGCTAAAAGCGGGGCGGTAATAAACCAAAGTCGCTGTCGTCCCAGCCTCGATTCCAGATGATGGGTATCTTTATAATTTTCTTACAACACACAAAAATTTTGAGAAGACACTTTTTCTTTTTGAGAAATATACTGCATGTATTTGAAAATTAAACAATATCTATTAGTTTTTTTTTCAATGGTTAAAAGTAATTTTTTCAACCATTTTCCTGAAAACCATCAAAAGGTCGAACGAGTCTACCTCCAGAGTTGGGCTTTCCATTTTCGAGTATTCTTTCTTACTCTGTGTACAGAAAAGAACAATAACGGACCATGTAGAAAAACAAAACTAAAATTTATTATGCAGATCCAAACAAAAGGTCTCACAAAATATATAAAACTAAAACTAACTCTCACGGCCATTGTATTACAAAACCCGACAGTATTACAATTTTTTTAAGGTATACCACCTATTATTGACATGACAACGGTACGGGAAACGACCCTTACTAAAAGTGTTAGGAATTAGGGCCTGAACTGCCGTGTCCCAACTGGAGAAGTCAACCTGACGAGATACCAACAGGTCCAAATTTTGTTGAACTAACACTGGACCGGTTTCGGGTTCCTTTTGTACCTCCATAATGACAGATGGTCGAGGTTTTGATACTGTACTCGGCCTAACTAGCAGATTGGAGGCTGGTTTCTGAGGGGGTAGAACGGCCGGGACCGGTGGAGGAATGTTTGGTTTGCCGGGACCTACTAGTCTGATATCTTGATGAATGGTAGCTTTCCGACTGGAGGCCAATGGTTTAGGGCGCGTAGGTGCCCTTCTTGTTGGTTCCAATTCTGACGGAGTGTCTGACTTTACAGGACGGCTCGGAGGCCGTCTTCTGGTAAATTCCTGGGCCTGCCGTTTGGCTATTTTAATAATAGCGGCGTGATGAGCGGCTCTTGTGTTTTTCACCGCAGTCGATGAAGGATGTTGCAATTTCATGGCTGTAAAGATGACTACTATTTAGAGTCGTTTCAATCGGTCATTTATAAACGGTTTCAGGTCTTTGACGTGGATATGGGAGATCTTTCCGGAATCATGTCTGAGATTATAGACTACTGGGGATAGTACTTTGGTAATGGTATAAGGACCGGAATATTTGGGTGCTAGTTTGGCGGCGAAACCCTGAGCGGCCGAGGATAAGTAATTCTCTCGCCTCATAACCCGGTCTCCCAGCTTAGGTCTCCAATCCCGTCGCCGGAGATTATAATGATGTCTTTGTTTCTCAAAGGCTCGGCTGAGATTTATACGGAAAATATCGTTCATTTTATTTAGGCGGTTACAGTGATCCGTCATACCCGTCGTACTGTTGAGATTTATTTCCGGTTTTTCCTCTTGGCGGCGCACTGTGTTAGGAAGCTCCATTTTACGTCCAAAATTTAGAAATGCTGGTGTGAAGCCTGTTGACTCGTTTTGTGAGCTATTTAACGCCATTATCAGATCCGGCAAATGTTGATCCCATACCCTTTGGTCCTCCTCGCAAAACTGAGCGATCACAGTTTTGAGTGTTTTGTTGGCCCGCTCTACTGGGTTGGACTGGGGCGTGTACGGCGGAGTGCACTTGTGGATTATTCCAAAATCTTTTAATAACCCACGGAAGGTACGGCTAACGTATTGCGTTCCGTTGTCTGTTATAACGACTTTGGGTGTTCCAAATCGTGCGATTACGTCCTCAAACAATGCTTGTGTGACTACGGCTGCTGTAGCTCGTCGAGTCCCTCGACATTGAATCCACTTTGTAAATCTATCTTGAAATACCAGCAGGTAACAATTTCCCTTTTTGGAACGCGGTAACGGTCCGACCAAGTCGGTACTAACGGTTTCCCAGGGATATCTTGTTGGCGAAGGTTGCATTTTACCTGGTGCCTGTTGAGAAATTTTATATTTCTGACATTGAAGACATTTTCGAACGTAGTTAGATATATCTCGGAACATTCCTGGCCAATAATAAAGATTGGCTATCCTAGCAACTGTCTTTGTAATACCCATATGACCAGCGGTTGGTTTATCATGGTTTTCCTTTAGAACTTGTAAGCGTAGCGGTTTTGGAATACATAATTTCCAAGGTTCTCCAAAATCGTCATCCTTAAGGTTGTAATTATGAAAGTGGCGGTATAATTTATCTTCTTTAATTCAGTAATCAGGAAATTGGTCGGGGTTTTCTCCTACTTCAGTTAACTTCTTATACCAGGCACACTCACTTGCTTCAATAGCTCCTGCTTCGGGTAGAATTAAAGTGTTATCCTGTCCTGGTAATGGATCCCTAGAAAGAGCGTCTGCAACCCGGTTTAAAACTCCACGTCGGTATTTTACCTCAAAATCGTATTGTTGAAGGAACACACTCCATCTGGCAATCCTTCCCGACGGATTTTTAATAGAATTCAACCATCGCAAGGACTGATGGTCTGATATAACCGTAAATCTATATCCCTCCAAATATTGCCTCATTTTCTCTATTCCCCATACAATAGCTAGACATTCTTTTTCCGTGACGGAATAATTCTGCTCGATCGGAGTCAGCGTACGGCTTGCGTAAGCAATCACATGGTCGCCCCCAATCTACATTCTGTGTTAACGCTGTCCCTAAACCTTGGGCCGATGCATCGGTTTGGAGTACGAACAGTTTACTAAAGTCCGGGCAAGACAGAACTGGGGCTTCAGTTAGTTTTTCTTTGAGTTCATCAAATGCTTTTGTTGTTCGTCACTCCATGTCCACCTCTGGTTTTTCCGTAAAAGTCTAGTTAGTGGACTTACTATCTTGAAAAAGTTTGACACAAACCGCCGGTACCAGGATGCTATTCCCAGGAAACGACGGAGATCCTTTAGTTTAGTTGACTCGGGGATGCGTCGTATTGCCTCGACTTTGTCAGGATCGGTTTGTATGCCTCCATTGCTAACAACGTGGCCCAAATATTTCAAGGACTTCTGGCAAAACTTGCATTTTTTAGGATTTAGCTTTAAGTTAGCCTTTCGTAATCGCCTAAAAACTTCCTGGAGGTTCCTTAAATGTTCTTCGAAATTTTCTCCTAGAACTATGATGTCGTCCAGATATGCAAATGCTCGAGGTTCCAGGTCCGGGCCAATAATCTAGTAGTCTTTGAAAGGTAGCTGGAGCGGAATGCAATCCAAAGGGCATAACCCGGAATTGAAAAAGTCCCCTACCTGGCACTGTAAGCGCGGTGATGGGCTTGGAGTCCGGATGCAAAGGTATTTGCCAGTAACCGTTCTTTAAATCTATACTCGAGACATATTTCGCGAGTCTAAGCTTATCTAAAATGCCGTTTATATAAGGCAGCGGGTAAGCGTCCTTGACACTTACTTCGTTGATCTTTCTAAAGTCTATGCAAAACCGTGCTTTCTCATCTTTCTTCGATGCTATCACTATGGGACTACTCCACGGACTTTCTGACGGTTCTATTATGTCTTCTGCTAACATTCGGTTTACCTCTTCATTTATGAATTCCTGCATCTTCGGATTTTGTGGGCGGTACCGTTGTTTAATGGGTACAGATTTTGAAAGTCGTATTTGATGGACTACTTCCTGTGTGGGCACTGTGATTTTTTTGAAAACCGGTAACTCATTGTCTAAAAAGTTTTGTAACCGGACCTCTTCCTCTTCAGTGAGGGAAGCTATGGCGGAGCATTGTGTCCTTACTATTGATGCTACACTTTGCCTTCTCGGAGCGGAAACTAAACTATTTCCATGGAAGGCATTACCAGTCTTAAAGTTTATGTGTAAATCGAAACTGCTTAGTATATCCATTCCCAGCAAGACGTCATACATCAAATCAGGTATGTGTTGAAACACATGAGTAGCCTCTTATCTCGTATGCTTAGTTTCAAGGTGTATGCTTTAGTATAGGAACTGCGGTCCCATTAATTACGGTCGCACTGCGATACTCGGAATTTTGACTGGGCACTTGTTTATGCTTGCAAAACTCCCTCCAGTTTTACAAGGATGAACGGTCTGTTTTCAGTTAAGTTGGAGGCGGCGATAGTAGAGGAGAGCTGATCAGGCCTCCGATTTCAACAGCTCTGCTTTAGTTTTCCGACCCTCTACACCGACAGTCTCTAGTCATTATGCCCTTTCTGCCACATCTTGAACAGAATAGTATCGGTTTATTTCGGCAGCTCTGCCGGAAATGTCCGATCTGGCCACATCTCCAGCATAACGGTCCGGGCTCTTTAGTTGCAGTGATATTTGTGCTTTCCCTTCTTGGGGCTACATTCGTTTGCGGTCTTGGTTCTACAACCAGCGTAGTTTGCCGCATATCTTGATACGATTTATTGCTCCTTCGAGTTCTTTTTTCCTCCTCTCGTAAAGTCTCATATTCCTTGACGGCCTTTATGAGAGCAGTGACACTGGTGCAGTCCGATCGTCTGACATATAATTTGTATTCGGGTAGAAGGTTTCGGTAAAGCCAGTACAATTCCTGAGCTTCAGTCATTCTTCCATGCCTTCTAATTAGGGTCTGAAGGTCTATAATATAGTCTACAGCGGTTTCTGTATTACCTTGCAGACGTTGGCTGATCAGTATGACCATTGAATCTAACATTCCATTCTCGAGTGCTAATAGTTTCACTGCTGTGCATGGTTGTTGTACCTTTCCCGTACTAGTATAGCTGACAGGGGGTTTATTCCCTAACATTTGAGGGAGTGTTGTCGCAAAAGGCGGGTTTATTACGGTAGAATACTGTGGATACGACGTCATTGTGGCGTACTGGTTCTGACTCTGGCCCATGAATGGCACTAACGAAGTAAGACCTGTTGAAAGTGTCGCCGGAAATCTATGGTAACTCGGTATATTGTGTAACAACGGTGCCATATAAGGCCGGCTGTCTGTTAACGATGTTGTCAACGTTCTGTTATCGTTTCTAAGTTTCTATCGGGAGAAACATATCGGTACTTTTTTCTATTCTCGGAGTACGTTGTCCTTCACGAAGAAATTTACCGAGCCGTCGTTTTAGCTCTTCTACAGGCCCGTTGGGGTCTAGCTCAAATTTACCTAGTTTCTCTACTAACTGTTGTTTCTTCAGCTTGTAGATCCAACTCACTCGCACATCCGTAAAACTTTGTCCATCAGATTCTTCTTCGGGGTCGTCTTTTAGTCCTTCTTCGTCTGACATGTTGCTTATTCTTGACTTGATAATGTGTAATAGTCTCAGAGCCTTCGAAACGTGGCTTTCCGTTGCGTCTCTAAACCCTTAAGTGGTTTTTAAACCCTTGAACGGTCCCTGCTCCTTTGAACGGTCTCTGCTCGGGCGCCAAATTTGCGACGCTCTTCGGTGACTGATGTTCTGAGAGGCCGAACGCCTGCTATGTCCGTCCGTCCTATAAGGTACTACTTTTCTCGGGCGCCAGATTTTATAGAGTTTACTATCTGCTAAGTCCAATAGGGTACCCTTTGACCCTATCGGAGCCAAGGTAACTTACAGTGGAGACACGGTACTCCAGAGGTCTTATAAGGGTGTACAGTAAAATTTTAAGCAGGTAAGCAAAAGCCAAGCAAGCAATCGGACTTCTAATACTAACCTTCGGTTTACTCGGATAACCCCAGCCAAACCAGCAGGAAGGATAGGAATACCAGGATACCGGGGTTAGGGTAATTAGATTGGGTGACAGGGCGGTATGAGGGAAGAGGGGACCTGCACCACGGTCCAGTTCGGTGGTGTGGCAGGAGAGAAAAAAAAGGAACCGGCACCACGGTCAACCTCGGTAGTGCGGCAGAGAGATGAAAGAGGGAAGGAACCAGCATCACGGTCAAGCACAGTGGTGCGGCAGAAGAAAAGCAAGAAAGAGAGAGAGAAACAACCAGCACCACGGTCAAGCGCAGTAGTGCGGCAGAAGAAAAGAAAGAAAGAGAGAGAGAAGGAACCAGCACCACGATCAAGCGCAGTAGTGCGGCAGAAGAAAAGAAAGAGAGAGAGAAGGAACCAGCACCACGGTCAAGCGCAGTAGTGCGGCAGAAGAAAAGAAAGAGAGAGAAAGAACCGGCACCACGGTCAAGCTCGGTAGTGCGGCAGAAAAAAAGGAAAGAGAGAGACGGATGTCAGTAAAGGAGAGCGGGCTGGTGTAGCGGAAAGCGGTGAATACACTAAAGCTAAGCTCACCTGTGTATTTTCAGTCGGACCCGTTGTTCTTATTGTTCACTAGGCACTTCACTTTTACTTACGAGTTCAACTTGTAGTTGAGAACTACCAACTCATTTAACCGCAACACGACCTCGGCTTTTATAGGCGACAGGGTGCGCGCGTTACGCTAGGTGGGCTGCTAGACAGTGGGGGATCAACGGTGGGGGAGTCGGTGTAGCCGGACTCGGTTTACGGTAAGGTCGCGCGGAAATATAGAAAACTTCAAAATTAAATAATACTCTTTAACAATAATTATTAAACGAAATGTTCTAATAAATTAATAACTTTGTTTAAGTAAAAATAAAAAATTAAGTAACTTCGTTACACAAGAAAAGCTTACACGGAAATCAAAATGCAAAGGTTGTTGAGACTTGTAAGGCTAACTGTCCGCGAAAAAGAACTGAATCCTTTTCTACAGTGATCTATTAGCCTATTACCTTTAAAATATACAATAGGTCGTAGTAATTGTCTATTAGGTATTTGATACATGACTAATTTGACGAACTTTAAGGGTGTTCCTTCCCGCCTTTAAGACGAGCCGAAGCTCGAATAATTGAGTTACGCTCAATTAGCGCGCATTGTCACTACACTAAACAATGCTACCAGCTACACTGGTTGGAGCGAGATACTATCCATACTCGACTAGCTCTCCAGGCTAGTACCGGAGCGATAAACGTGCTCACCCGTCGGCTCCATCTCCAAGGAGGCTGTGAGGGACGTATCACACGACCAAGGAGATTTCACCTAGTCTAGCTTCAGACTTTTCCCCCAATATACTGTCCCAAGCTGTTGGGAGCCACTGCCCGATTGAATCCAACCTCAATTGTGGCAGGACTTGGTTTTTTAAATGGTTTTGCCACCCCGATCTACCAATATATAGGCTTGGTGGGCCCTCGACAGAGCTTCGTCCATGGGTCTACAGCTTATAGACCCCCAGTGTGTACCTAGCTAAGGTGAAGTTGTCTTGATTGTGAGAGGCTGTGTATTCGCTTCAACAATCCTTAACCGTAAAGGCTTTTAGAACTTCTCCTAGCCACTGTACCCGGCTGCAGCCCGGATCATAGGGTGGTCGGGATAGTTCCTAAGCACAATTACCTGGCGGCATGCGGTTTCCCATTGGCATGAATTTACCCCTTCACACCGGGATAAACCTCACTTCGCTTCTCCTCCTTAAGATTCAGCCAAACAGCTGGTTCCGCAGGTGACCATAAATGACCTAAGTCAATCAGCGGGTTCCGTTTGGTGACCATAAATGACCTCCTCCAAGGCGAGACTCGAATCCGCCCACACCGGTATCATATTACCAGGGCTCCCCCTGATCGGTATGAGTAACCGTCGAGAATTCTCAGGAATTTTTCTACCACACACTTGACCTAACTGCTTCGCCCATTACCCAGTCATGTTTCCATGCCCCGTACCCAGGTTCCAAGGATAGGGTAGAAGACAGCCAGTTTTACGGGTGTGCGTCATGTGGTCTCCCACACACCCTAACGTTGTTGAGACAGTACGATTTTGTACAAACCAGTAATGTTGATGTCATGTGTGCTGAACGGCAAGAAAATTTACAAAACTGTGTCAATAGTTTAATGCCATGTCAAACAATAATAATGCGTAAGCAAAACAAGTGGTATACACAAGAACTCAAATTTCTTAAAAGTCAGCGAGATTATTTGTGTCAGGTAGCTAGATTAACAGATAACCAATTGAACTGGGTAAAATACAGAACAGCAAAAAATAATTACAACACTTCGGTGACAAATAGTAAATGTCAATATTACGAACGCGAGATCGATAAGCTTAAATATAATTCTGGCCGATTATGGAAAATGTTGAAAGGCCTATTAAATAATAAAGATAATTGTAGCTCTAATTATATCACTTTTAATGAAAAACAAATTGATGATCCGGAAGAAATTTCTGAAAACTTTAACGATTATTTTATTAGTAGCATTGAACAAATTCATGCGAGTATTAGTAGCAATAGTTTAATCAATTTCAATAATATAGGAAGAAACTGTGAGGCGGTTTTTAACTTTTCTCCAATTTCAGTTCAAGATCTTCAAAAAGTCATTAGCGGTATAAAAAATAAAAATTCCACGGACGGGATCACAATAAATATAATTAAAGATTCGATGCCTATTATAGGAGACGTGTTGGTAAACATAATCAATACATCATTTGAAACTTCTAAATTTCCGCAGAATTGGAAAACGGCTACAGTTATTCCGGTGCCAAAAATTGCAGGGACTAGTAAATGCGATGAGTATAGGCCCATAAATATGTTACCCACATTAGAAAAAATTATGTAGCAAATTGTTAAAATTCAATTAGTAGATTATCTTGAAAATAATAAATTGCTTTTGAAATACCAATCAGGTTTCAGAAAACATCACTCTTGTAAAACATCATTAAATATGATTATAGCAAAATGGAAGAAACAAATGGATAAAAATAAGAAAATAGTTGGGGTCTTCTTGGACTTAAAAAGAGCATTTGAAACCATTGATCGGGATATTTTATTAAGAAAAATGGAAAGATATGGGATTAAAGGTTCAGCCAATAGATGGTTTAGAAGTTATTTAACTAATAGACATCAAATTACCAAGTTTAATGAAGTCAATTCATCTAAAAGACAATGCGATCTGGGAGTACCGCAAGGGTCAATCTTAGGTCCATTACTATTTATACTTTATATTAATGATATAGACACGCAACTAAATGCCTGTGATATAAATCTTTTTGCAGATGATACCTTAATAACAGCATCGGACATAGATGTTGAACTAGCGATAAAGAGATAAATTCAGACATGATAAATACAAGTTGGTTAAAACTCAATAAAC
This sequence comes from Agrypnus murinus, assembly GCA_929113105.1. NCBI lineage: Eukaryota > Metazoa > Arthropoda > Insecta > Coleoptera > Elateridae > Agrypnus > Agrypnus murinus. The sequence goes on from OV816023.1 coordinate 140,034,391, forward strand.
TAAAACTTAATACTTCAAAAACTAAAGCAATGATAATATCAAACAAGGTATGCTCTAATTTAACGGATAGGGTAAACATTGATGGAGAAAATATAGAAATTGTTGATGATATGAAATATTTAGGAATTATGATAAATAATAAATACACTGAAATTTAGCAAACATGTAGATTATGTTGTAAAGAAGACAGCTAAAAAATAGGGTTTTTAGGTAGATTAAGCAATAAGTTAAACATATGGTCTAGAATATTAGTATATAAGAGTATTATTGCTCCACATTTTGAGTATTGCGCCGATAGTTGCGCGCGATTCTATTCCTAATAAAGGAAACTGATATGCAAAGACTTCAAAAATTACAAAACAGAGCTATGAGGATTATTTTGAGTTGCAACAGAAGAACTAGAATATCCCTTATGCTAAATTTTTTTACCATAAAGCAAAGAATTTATTATAAAACTCTATTTTTAATTTTTAGAATAATGAACGGGCAGTTACCACATTGTCAACATAATATTAATGAATTTAGATTACCTTTTCATACAAAATCATCATCACAAAATAATGTATTCTATAAGGGGTTGAAATTATATAATGAACTGCCACGGGATGTCAAAAATTCAAAAAATAATAGCGAGTTTAAGCGTAAATGTTGTAATTTTATTAGATGTAAACTAAATTGATTTATAACTGTACTTACAGATTAAAATAGCTGTAGGTAGTAATTAGTATTTTTAGCATGTAAGCAATTAAATGTATCCAAATAACATCATATGATGGAAATAAAGAATCTATAACTAACAAGCGCCATCTGACAAAGAAATTTTGAAGTTAAGTTAGTTCGTTTTTGATGATTGATAGAGTAATACTTGCCAAACTCATTATATAGAATAATGACGTAATAAGGTATTGATTGTTTAACCTATAATTATATTTATTTATTAAGACAACTACACATAAAATGTTACTACAAACTCAATAGGGGCAAAAATACAACTCCTAAAATGATTTTTGAATGGCAATAATTTTTACTATTTTAAACTATAATTTTTGTTTTTTATTCTGGGAATTTTTCTGTCTCCTTAAACAAGTCTGTATTCTTCTGAGGTAATAACTTTTGCATAAAAACCAACTTTTCTTCTTGTCTTCGTAACTGGAGTAGGTTTCATGATTTGTGATGACATGTTCTCCAGAATACCCCCACAAGAATGTATTCCTCTATTAGATAGTTTCTTGATCAATAGTAATATAGAATTAGTTAAAAGGTTAGAGTTAATTCAATTATTTGACCTTTGTATAAGTCAAAATTATTTCACTTTTAATAACATAATTTATTTACAAAAGGATGGTTTACCTATGGGTAATTCTCTAAGTCCTCTCTTAGCTAACATATTTATGGACAAGTTTGAAGATCGAATATTTGAATTAAACCTCTCTAAACACATTATCTTCTGGTTTCGTTATGTTGATGACATTTTAGCTTGTTTTGACAGTTCTTTTGAGGTTATCAATGAATTTTTAATTCTTATAAACAATATCCATCCTAATATAAAATTTACACTAGAAACAGAACAAAACAGGGCTATAAACTTTCTAGACTTAAATATCAAGATTAACGCAGACAATCTTTTTGAATTTTCCATATACAGAAAACCAACACAAACAGACATAACAATACCAAATGAATCTTGTCACCACAATACACATAAAATAGCAGCACACAGATCATTAGTACACAGAGCTTTAACTATTCCACTAACAAAATCAGATTTTAGCAAAGAGATATCAACCATTAAACAACTAGCACATGCAAATCATTATAATCCGAACATGATTGACACTTTAATTAAACAAAAAGATTATAGGTTAGCTATCAAAAGAATATATCCCATTGACAATCAAACAGAAGACACAAATTACATATCTATACCATATTTTGGCAAAATATCAGAAAAAATTGCACATATACTAAGAAAAACCAACAATTATAAAATAACATTTAAAACCAACACTAACAATTTTTCATTTTTATTTAATGCTAAAGACAGAACACATGATATCATGAAATCGGGCATTTACCGTTTAAATTGTTATTTTTGTAGTTCGGTATATATTGGACAAACACTTCGAAATTTTGACATAAGATATAAAGAACACGTACGTCATTACAAAAATAAACATCCTGAAAAATCGAATTACGCCAAACACCTTTTAGAACAAAATCACACAATGACTCCTCAAAATAATATTAAATTCCTACATTTTTGTAATAACAAACGCAAATTAGACATTTTAGAAGCCTTTGAGATATACAAACACAAACTCAGGGTACCTTTAATGAATGAACAACTTGAGCTCAGTAATTCTCCGTTACTGGAAGTATTAGATGTTTAATTATGATTTTTATTATTAATTTTTATTATTATTATTATTTTATCTAGTTACCTATTTTGTATCTACCTTAGCGACGTGTTTGTTTATAATTATATTACCTTTGATAATGACAGCATAGCTGTCGAAACAATATTGTCAGGTATATTTTAATAAAACTGTGAAACTTTTAATAATCTTTATTTATTTAAAGAAAGAAATGCTCGAAGAATTGTCATCTCAAATTAACCGTGTTACATTACCGAGAATCGAATTTGCACAAATTCTCAGGTAATGTCAAAAGTTAGAAAACTTTTCAAACAATATTATATTAAGAAAATTCAATACCTTAACAGTTTTTCATCGTCCAAATTAGTGTTCATACCAAAATTCCTTTCACAAGTTGAAGGATTCAAACGCCTGACACTCTAAACACCATAAAAGCTCTAAACAAAGCTACAATAACAAACTGCTGATCTGCAACGATGCGGGAAGAAGTCTTCTGGATTTTGAACTAAATGTTATTAACGAGATTCATCAAACTTTAACGTAATTGTTTGCAATAACTGCCTTTGATAATAAATTCTTTATTACTCTTCTGACTGGAACAATACTCGAAATCACTTGAATGATGCTCAAAATAATTGTGGAAATTATTATATAACAAATATTTATTCGTTATTTGTTATGTTTCCAATAATTCAAAAAGACCAGTGTATCGGTATGAAAATCCCCTTTTCTTATACATGGTAATTAACACTGAATTCTAATGACAAATGTCCGGCAACTAAACTATTCTTCTATAAATGAAGAATCACGAAATAACTTTATTTAAGCGGTACTGTAATACTGTATTTTTATTCGAACAACTCGAAAAACTAAACGGCACTTTAAATAGTTAATTTGTTATTTTATAATAAACAAATCGAACGGTAATCACAACATACTCATATATTATGGCTATATTATTATATACTAAGTAATTCGGAGGGTGCAGTTCTGCATAGACCAATCAAAGAGTCGCGTGTTTTGGCTTAAACGAATCAGGGTTAAACAGTCCACGTGGAGTCGATAGGGAAGATTTTCTTAACTTTGCTACTATATTTTGACCCTAAAGAACTAAATGCTACGCAATTTGTATTTCCGCGGACGGATAGTACATGCAGATGTTGTTTTGTAAAACTGCAGACGCTTCACGTTATTATTTTTTAAACGCATATGTGAGTAACCAAAGAAATTTTTAACACATAGCAAACATAAAATTTGATAAAGGTGACTTGCTTTATGACATATTCACGGAACCCAACTACAATATCTATGGGAACTGAACAAAATTAAGTTTATCACGAACCATATTTAATAGTTTCCAAGATTTTTAACAAAGAAGCCACTTTAACCAATATACACGTGCATAAATAAAATACAGAAGGGAACAATTTATTGCCCAAATGCTTTTATAATTCTAAGAAAGTTCGAGACAGCCTTTTTTTAAAATAACTTTTATAGGATTGTTTATACCAAAATTGCTAACACAAGTTTACATTTTAAGAGGAACGCAAATTTGCAGAACCGGACTTAAGATTTTTAGTGAATATGTAGACAAAACTACATTTGTTCAGGACTAATAAAAATATACCGTTACACAGTATGCATTAACGTTGACGATATGAGTGATAGTAGGTATGGCGGCACCTGAGCCAGACGTTTTTGAGGGGGTAATGGTAAGTACGGAATCTGTATTACCGACATTCTGTATTACCGGCTAAATGGCAACGCTGTTGCTAGGGGAAAAACAGATGACGCCAGTGTCGTCAAATTTGGGGATTTTTTATGTCGATCTCTCTCTAATCTAGGGATTTTTTATGTCGATCTCGCTCTAATCTAGAGATTTTTGTCTCGTTAAGTGTCGAAGTACGGAACCTGTATTACCGACATTCTGTATTACCGGCATTTGATTCGTCGCTCGGCTAAATGGTGTTAGTGCTGTTAGGGGAAAACAGATGGCGCTAGTGTCGTTTTAGGTAGTTTTCTCTCGAATCTGGTGACTCTTTATGTCGTTCTCTCTCGAATCTAGGGACTTTTTAGGTCGATCTTTCTCTCTAATCTAGTGACTTTTGGTTCGCTGTGTGTAGAAGTACGGAATCTGTATTACCGACGCTCTGTATTACCGGCATTTGGTTCGTCACTCGACTAGATGGTCGCGATGTTGCTAGGGTCTAATAGAGATCGCTGGTGACTTCAGGTGCGGGACTCTGCAAATCCTAACATTGTCGTTCTCGCTCTCTCTCTCTGTCGAATCTAGGGACTTTTTGGGTGAGTTGGTACCGATCAAGATTCTTACGGTTCTGTACTCTGCTAATAATATTCGTGTAATAGTGTCTGCTAATAGAGGTCGCAATAAAGAAATCTGTATTATCCATTACCTATGTACTGATGCTATTAGAGGTCGCATTAAAGAGCCTCCTCTCTCGCTCTCTCTCTCTCCTTCTCGCTCTCCTTCTCACTCTCTCCTTCTTGCTCTCTCCCTTCATCCTAATGCTAGTAAATGAAACAACATCACAATTTTATTTTTAATTTTTTATTTGTTTAAATAGAATATTTACGAGGGTGGTCCCAGAAGTACCCGACCTGACCAAGAGGTGGCGGTAGTTGTTTGAAAATATCACTGTATTGGAAAGTACGCAGTCTATAAAGTATATGTTTCAAGTTTGAAAGCGCCACGTTGTTCAGTATTTGTTTGGCAGCCATCAATAGTGAACGTTGTCAGTGAATTTGTGAAAATGGAGAAAATTGGTCATCGTTATGTGATACAATACTTTTATTTGAAAGGCCTCAGCCCAACCAATATAAAAGCTGAACTGTATTCTACTCTGGGTGAGTCTGCTCCTTCGTTTACAACAGTTAAATTTTGGGTAGCTGAGTTTAAACGAGGCCGTACGAGCTACCAAGACGAGCATCGCAGTGGTCGACCAAATGAGGTGACGACTCCAGAAATAGTGAAGAAAATCCACAAAGCGGTACTTGATGATCGTCGACTAAAAGTGCGCGAGTTAGCAGACATTACGGGCATTTCAAAAAGTGCGGTACATTGCATTTTATCTGAAAATTTGGACATGAGAAAGCTGTGTGCAAGATAGGTGCCGCGTTTGCTTACACTCGAGCAAAAACAGTGTCGTGAAAATGTTTCAATTGAGTGTTTAGCGAAGTTTCACAGCAACAAAGCAGAACTTTTGCGCCGTTTCGTAACAATGGATGAAACATGGGTCTATCATTTCACACCCGAGACAAAAGAACAATCGAAACAATGGACTCAAAAGGGAGAACCGGCTCCAAAGAAGGCGAAGACCGTTTCATCTGCAGGCAAGGTTATGGCGTCGGTTTTTTGGGATGCGCGTGGAATAATTTTTATTGACTATCTCGAAAAAGGAAAAACTATCAACGGCCAGTATTATGCAAACTTATTGCAACGTTTGAGCGAAGAAATCAAGCAAAAACTGCCGCATTTGGCTAAAAAGAAAGTGTTGTTTCATCACGACAACGCGCCAGCTCACAAATCCGTAATTGCAATGGCCAAAATTAATCAATTAAAGTTTGAACTGCTACCTCATGCACCATATTCGCCAGATTTAGCCCCCTCGGATTATTTTCTGTTCCCAAACTGGAAAAAATGGCTCAGTGGTCAAAGATTTTCCAACGATGAAGAAGTGATGTCAGCAGTTAATGGCTATTTTGAGGAGCAAGACAGTTCTTATTATAAAAAGGGTATCGAACGGTTTGAACACCGCTGGGAAAAGTGTATAGAGCTGAAAGGAGATTACGTTGAAAAATAAATAAATCTTTTTCCAAAATTTTTGTGTTTTCTTTGTTGGGTCGGGTACTTCTGGAACCACCCTCGTATTTAGCTAGGAATTATTATTATTACAATTAATTTTACACTATGATCAGATGACGCAATATTGCAGAGCAATCGCCGTCGTTCATCTAGTATTTACTGTTCGCCTCGGTTTTCTATTTGCGGTTCCAGAGGCTAGAAACACAAAATAGAGCATTAAAAGAGAACTCAATGATGATTATGATGCCTTTAATGTACCTTATTTGTTTCCACAAACATGCAGTCGTCATATGGCAAACGTCTACTTGTTTTCCCCAGGTACAGCAGGCCCAGAGAAATAGTTTTAGCCGCAATCTGCTCATTAAGGGCCTTAACCCTCTCGTCCGTCAGCTTATCACTGATTCGCTTAGGTAGAAATGTGACGTGGTTTTCAGCAACAATAATCACACTTTGACGTTTATCACGGCAAACGACTCTTTTGAACTCTAGTATTTCGACGACCTCTTTGACCCCGTAGTCGTACAATTTCTTGATAGGTTTCAGGCCGCCGCTGCTGCCTGAAGGTTTGTTCAATTGTTGTAACAACAAGTCCATTTTTCTACGTAAAAACAAAGACACACACATGTTAGATTTAAATAGTAGCATTTTTATTTAAAATTTTCTACGTAAACACGCGCACACGTTAATAATAATAATAATTAGTTTTAACATACCTGTTTTTAATGTTGAAGCAAACACTGCCGAGTAAAAACTAATTAAGTAATAATAATATCACCGAGCGGTAGAAATAATTATCACTAACCGCAACGTCAACAAGAATAAAACTAAAGACAGTGTAGGGAGAAGCTCGTTTTTATAGCCAGCTCAATTTACAAGAATGAACTTGTATGTCCCGGAGACCCAAATGCAGCTGTTCTTAACACCTGATAAAAACAATATCTAGATTTATTGCCCCGAGAGAAAGCATAATGAAAGGGTTTATCTTCGTTAAATCAGCGGTGTTTTAGACTGTCAAAGGTACCGTCATCACCACCGGTCACTCTCGACATATCGAAGCTAATAAATTTGTATAGTTTACCTCGATCGTATATTCCCCACACATTTCAAAACAATAGTAGTAAATCATTGATATCATACACCAGGTGCGAATGTATAATGAAAGAGTTCATTTTCGTTAAAGCTGAAGATCGCTTGATAACAAGCAATCTTTTATCTGTATACATAGTGTGTAAGAAATATGCAAGGGTAAAGTTGATATCGAACTCATATATCCAAATGTATTCAAAGAGCTTATTGCAATCTTCGGCAGATATACCAGAGCAGACATATCTTAATCACTTCGCAGAAGAAATATCTTTGTGATATCTTGGTGATGGCAGTTTTTGATTATTGTGACTGTGTTTATGGTCCTAGCTTTCTTGCTACAGATAAACTTAGAATTCAACGAGTACAAAATTCATGCTTAAGACTAATCGTTGGAATTCGTAAAACTCAGCACATCTCTCATAAGCTTGCAGAATGTAAATGGCTAAATATGACCACTCGCCAGTATTTGCATGCTGCTTGCTTATACCATAAGATTATATTAACAAAAACTCCAGCATATTTGCACAAGTTAATTCGTTATCGGACTGGCGTGCATAATCTTAATTTGAGATTTAAAGGGCTGCTAACTCCTCCTCAACATGCTACTGAGACCTATAAACGGTCTTTCTCATACTGCATAGCTAAAATATATAATAATCTTCAGTCTGACTTAAAAAATCTTTCACTTTCTAATTTCAAAAAACATCTTAAGCAAATGCTCTTGCGTTGACATTACTATCCGTCTAGAAATTGGCCACATTAAGCTCTATTATTTAATTTTTTACGCACAATTTTATTTACACTTTATTATATATTATCTACAATTACTAACTATGTATCTATATTAAATTTAAAAATACTGGCAAAAATGTTATTATTTTGATTTTAGGTTAAGTGTAACAGCAGCACTCAGTCTAATGAGTAGCTGAACTGCGCCTTTTGTTGCTAATTTCTTTGTTTTTTTTCTCTTATTATTATTATATTATATGTATAAAATGTACTACTTAATAGCAACATTAAAGACATATTATGATTATTATTATTATTATTATTATTATTATTATTATTATTATTATTATTATTATTATTTTTTTTTTTTATATATAAGTAAGCGACTCGACTACCAGGGTCATTTGTCGCTCTTGCTATACAACATTGCTGTTGTATTTGTATGATCCATAATTAGCAGCAAACTGATGCAATAACATATAAATGCAACTAACGAACGAGCACAAAAGTATATACGACCATCATGAACTAAAATATGTAGTACAATACGACACAAACACTAATCAGACAGTAACAGGTATATAAATATGCGAAATAGCATAAGTTAAAACAAGTTGTGTAAATAAATAAACATAATTTATATATATAAAATATCACAGTTAATAGCTTTTATCACAGACTATGTAGTTTCACTCAGTTTCACTTCTTACTCAGTATTTCTTTTAAATAGTAATAGGTTAAAATCATGTATAAATAAAATATAGAAAATTAATAAAATATAGAAAATATCACAGGCGTTTCTTGATTTTTATACTATAAATCCTTGAATAGCTCTATTCTTTTTATAAATTCTAGGGCTTCTGTACTGCCATTAATCAGTTTTTCAATGTCAAAGGAGGCACGTTGAACATTGTATTGGTGACATTCTAACAATATATGACGAATGGTTAATGGCACTTCACACATATAACAGATTGGTTGATTATCACCAGACAACATATATTTTGAGGTCAGGTAGGTATGCCCAGTTCTGATTCTCTGTAATACTACTTGTTCCTTTCTTGTAAGGTGTGGTGGATATGTAAATTCACCGACTTTAGGCTGAAAGCTTCTAAGGTAAGTATTACTTCGCTCCCAATAACTTTGGTGTTTCTCTCGTATTTTGTTTTTAATCGCCGTTTTCAGGTCCTGCAATCTAAGTATTTGCTGAATTTCCAACTCATCACTTGCAGCCTCCTTTGCGGCTTTGTCTGCTTTCTCATTGCCTTGAATATTGCAGTGACTTGGAACCCATACAAATATTATCATTTTATTGTTACTTAACAGGTGATGGCATGTGTGACGTATTTTTTGTATTATTGCATCTCGGGAGAAACGATCATTTATAGCTAATAAAACAGAGAGAGAGTCAACGCAGATTGCGAACTCTGAGTAGATAGATTCTAAACATATGTTGAGAGCGTCCTGTACGGCTAATGCTTCGCAGGTAAATATGCTCACCAATTTCGGTAGAGAGCGCTTCAAAACAGTATTATTATGTACAACAGCATAGCCAGCACCATGGTCCGTTTTGGAACCATCCGTAAATATCAGTTGATATGTGTTTATATTATTCACTAAATCGTAGTAGGCTTGCCTTATAGCTGCAGAATTGATCTCTCTCTTGTTTAGTTTAATTAAATCAATTTTTATTATTGGAGAGCTACAGATCCATGGTTGTATATGATCGTTTACTGTGGGACTTGTTAAATACTGATGGATATCTAAGTTATTTACAATAGAAGAGGAACGGAATGAAGATGATTGATGCCGACTGGGTTGCGCGGAGTAGTAATTAGCAAAGGTGTTTCTTTTGAACAGCTTGTATACTTTATGCCTAGAATCCCGACTTAAGTTAACGCGATATTGTGCTATGCATCGTTCGCGTCTTAATTCCAATGGTTCTAATCCTGAATCGGCATATAGACTGTCGACTGGACATGTTCTTACGGCGCCTGTAGCATATCTAATTCCGCTGTTGTGAATTACATTTAAAGGAGCAAGCTGACTTGGTTTTGCTGATGAGTATGCTACACAGGCATAGTCAAGTCTGGAAATGATTAGACTCTTATGAATGTGCAGCAGAACTTCTCGATCAGATCCCCAACTGGTGTGTGCTAATACTAGTAGGTATGGCCCCTCCTGGCCAGCCCCCCACTCCTTTTCTACCTGTGATGACGTCATGTCACCTGACTGACAGGTGATGATTGAGGTGAGAATTTTAGCGGTTACCTGTGAAATGATTAGCGGTTACATGATTAAAGGTGATGATTAGCAAAGGTGCTGATTAGCAAAGGTGATGATTAGCAAAGGTGTAGATTAGCAAAGGTGATAATTAAAGGATTTAATATGATTAGAAGGGGTGAGGTAGCATGTGATCTAATTAAATTTTTGAAATAATTAGAAGGGGTGAGGTAGCATGTGATCTAATTAAATTGATATGGTTTACCTATGACATGATTAGAAGGGATAAGGTAATATGTGATCTAATTAAAGAATTTGATATGATTATAAGGGGTTAGGTAACATGTGATCTGAATAAAGGTACGGCTTTAATAGGGTGATCTGCTTAAAGGTGTTGATGCAAAGGTAATAATTAAAAAATTTGATATGGTTAGAAGGGGTGAGGTAGCATGTGATCTAATTAAATTGATATGGTTTACCTATGACATGATTAGAAGGGATAAGGTAATATGTGATCTAATTAAAGAATTTGATATGATTATAAGGGGTTTGGTAACATGTGATCTGAATAAAGGTACGGCTTTGATAGGGTGGTCTGCTTAAAGGTGTTGATTTGAAAGGGTGATCTGAATAAAGGTAGGGATTTGATAGGATGATCTGTTTAAAGGTACGGCTTTGATAGGGTGATCTGCTTAAAGGTGTTGATTTGAGATAGCTTACGATATGATTAAAGGTTATGATTACAAAGGTGATAATTGAGTAGCGGATACCTAAGATATGATAAAAGGTGTGAGGTGAGAATTGATTAGAGATAGCTTGCGATATGATTAAAGGTTATGATTAGCAAAGGTGAAAATTAAAGGATTTGAAATAATTAGAAGGGATGAGGTAATCTGTGATCTAATTAAATTGATATGGTTCGTTGGTGATAGGATTAAAGGATAAGGATTTGATATGATTAGCGGATACCTATGAACTGATTAGAACGGGAGATCTAATTAAAGATAAGGATTTGATATGATTAGTGGTTACCTACGATATGAATAAAGGTGTGAGGTGAGAATTGGTTAGAGATAGCTTACGATATGATTAAAGGTTATGATTAAAAGGTTATAATTGAGTAGCTGATACCTATGATCTGCTTAAAGGTGTTAATTTGAAAGGGTGATCTGAATAAAGGTACGGTTTTGATAGGGTGATCTGTTTAAAGGTAAGGATTTGATAGGGTGATCTGCTTAAAAGGTATTGATTTGAAATGATTAAGTGAGAATTAGCGGTCACCTGTAAAATGATTAGCGGTTAAATGATTAAAGGTGATGATTAGCAAAAGTGATGATTAAAGGATTTGAAATAATTAGAAGGGGTGCGGTAATCTGTGATATGATTAATTTGATATGATTCGCGGATACCTGTGACCTGATTAGAAAGGGTGATCTAATTAAAGAATTTGATATGATTATAAGGGGTGAGGTAACATGTGATCTGAATAAAGGTACGGCTTTGATAGGATGATCTGCTTAAAGGTGTGGATTTGAAAGGGTGATCTGAATAAAGGTACGGCTTTGATAGGGTGATCTGTTTAAAGGTAAGAATTTGATAGGGTGATCTGCTTAAAAAGGTATTGGTTTGAAATGACTAGGTGAGAATTAGCGATCACTTGTGAAATGATTAGCGGTTACATGATTAAAGGTAATGATTAAAAGATTTGAAATGATTAGTAAGGGTGAGGTAATCTGTGTTATAATTAATTTGATATGATTTGCGGATACCTGCGACCTGATTAGAAAGGGTGATCTGTTCTGCTTAAAGGTGTTGATTTGAAAGGGTGATCTGAATAAAAGTAGGGATTTGATAGGATGATCTGTTTAAAGGTAAGGATTTGATAGGGTGATCTGCTTAAAAAGATATTGATTTGAAATGATTAGGTGAGAATTAGCGGTCACTTGTGAAATGATTAGCGGTTACACGATTAAAGGTGATGATTATAAAGTAAAGACAAATTAGTTAGTTAAAAGAGTTATCGTTTTATATCTTATACGTTTTATTATTTATAATTCCGATATTACAAAATCAAAAATCTAAGTTTACGAATATTAATACCAATTATACATGAATAAACTTTATGAAGGTAACACACACTCACAATCTAATCCTAAACGAATGTTCGTCTTTTCTATTTCATGGTAAAGTTTAGCAAACGCTCTTTCCACTTGTTTCTCATTGATACCTTTATGGATGTGAACTGGTACCGTTGTATATCGTCGAGGATCTAGTAAGATTTCACCTCCAGATAATATTAACTCATATTCATAGCATACAAGTGCTGATATCGAAAATAGATCGGTTGTATCGTTATCTAAGATTGGAATACCGGAGACGGAAGACCGGAATTGTCGTTGTAATTCTTGTTTATTCATACATAATCCTGTATCTTCGAATATGTAATGATCACTGTCTAGCGAGGACACTGAAGTGGTGCGGGATAACGGCATACTTTCGTCTTGAACACGACAAACAAGTTACAATTTTAACGGGTCGGTTTCTATTCAGAGGCTGAAACAATCGAAATAGTTATAGAAAAAGGTTAACCTTTCAAGTTTCAATTTAGAAAATAACTGAGCTAAAGACGATGTAAGAATATACAATACTAATAAATAGGAACTACATTAGCATAAAAGGTTAACATTCAGTCGATCAATTTAAAAACTTATGATAATATAATCGAAAACTCACCTATTGATCTTGAAGTTGTAAAACACAGTCGTCTTACAGTATTGAAGAATTGCTGGATTTCATGAAACTGATTAAAAATGAGGCTTATATATGTACGTATATGTACGTATATCTATTTGCTGACTTTCAGATATTCTCACACATTTCTTAATAGTACTGCATACATCTGTTTGATAAAAATAACATTTCTCTGATTAGAAATATAGTAAACACTAATTGATAATTTATCGAAACTATTTGCGTTTCACAGGCTTGAAATAAAAATCTGTTAAAATGTGTTTATTGTATTGTATTGTAATTACCGAAGATTATAGGGGAGCATGTGAATTGAGTATTATTTATATAGTTTACGTAAAAAAGAACGAATTTAATAAATGTACCTGAGCAATTATAATTAGAAATATTATATAGTATCATTATGACTAAAATTAAATTAATTGTATCCACGATTTCTATTAAATACAATAAGATTTATATTGCTGTAGAAATAAATAAATAATTGATAGCATTATTCGCTAATATTTAAACACTTCGAATTATTATCGATATCAATTTCCTATTAATTAATATAATCAGTAATTTGTTTACAACAAGTAAAGACAGATTATTCTGTTATATTAAATTAGACAAAATTCCTCATTCTGCTATCAAATCCTTTAATCAGTTCAGCAGATAGTGGTAGACAGGTAATCAGTAATTAGGTCACAGGTAACCGCTAATCAATTCTTATTTTTAATCATACCGTTATACGAGTTCAGCCGATCGCTATTCCTGTTTGCAATTTCGTTAAGCAAGGCATTCAATCAAAATGTATCGTTGAACTATTATAATCGGATGTAATGAGAAACAAACTCTCTATCGAAGTATAATTTCTCTTGCATTACATACAAGGCAATAAATTGTGTACATCTTTGTCTGTAAAGATATAAAATCAATACAATTTGCAATAATTCTATTGACTGTTTTTCATAAAATATTATAATATTTCTAATTATAAACTTATATTAACAATCAAATCCCTTTCGATATCTACCCTTGTCTAGAGAACAATCTTTATTAATAACTAAAAAGTCATATGGTTCGTTCCAACACATGAAACAAATATTATGTTTAAATTCAAGTTTAATGTTTAAATGTTTAAGTTCATCATAGCTTGCATCTCCTAAAATATGAGCGTTATACACATGTTTTAAATTCAATTCATCTTGCTTAAAGAGAATAAGTAAGTTAGCGTTATCCCTAATCAGATGTTTGGGAATTTTCGTATATGTTTGACCTAAATAAAATGAATCAACACCGTTTATGTCTACCCATGCTATAATATTGTCTATTTTTCTTGTTTTTCAGAAATTATATCATCAAAAATGAATACTGAATCAGGTTTCACATCATTAGGGGTGATTGCATCATCGTTTTCGCCATATTTAGGTTGAAATAAAGACTTGGCGTATAGGTAGATATTTTCAAATTTTAATCCGAAAAATTTGATATGGTTAGAAGGGTGAGGTAGCATGTGATCTAATTAAATTGATATGGTTTACGGCTACCTATGACATGATTAGAAGGGATAAGGTAATATGTGATCTAATTAAAAATTTGATATGATTATAAGGGGTTAGGTAACATGTGATCTGAATAAAGGTACGGCTTGATAGGGTGATCTGCTTAAAGGTGTTGATTTGAAAGGGTGATCTGAATAAAGGTAGGGATTTGATAGGATGATCTGATTAAAGGTAAGGATTTGATAGGGTGATCTGCTTAAAAAGGTATTGATTTGAAATGATTAGGTGAGAATTAGCGGTCACTTGTGAAATGATTAGCGATTACATGATTAAAGGTGATGATTAAAGGATTTGAAATGATTAGAAAGGGTGAGGTAATCTGTGTTATGATTAATTTGATATGATTTGCGGATACTTGTGACCTGATTAGAAAGGGTGATCTGTTCTGCTTAAAGGTGTTGATTTGAAAGGGTGATCTGAATAAAAGTAGGGATTTGAAAAGGTTAACCTTTCAAGTTTCAATTTAGAAAATAACTGAGCTAAAGACGATGTAAGAATATACAATACTAATAAATAGGAACTACATTAGCATAAAAGGTTAACATACAGTCGATCAATTTAAAAACTTATGATAATATAATCGAAAACTCACCTATTGATCTTGAAGTTGTAAAACACAGTCGTCTTACAGTATTGAAGAATTGCTGAATTTCATGAAACTGATTAAAAATGAGTCTTATAAATGTACGTATATCTATTTGCTGACTTAGATATTCTCACACATTCCTTAATAGTACTGCATACATCTGATTGATAAAAATAACATTTCTCTGATTAGAAATATAGTAAACACTAATTATAATTTATCGAAACTATTTGCGTTTCACAGGCTTGAAATAAAAATCTGTTAAAATGTGTTTATTGTATTGTAATTAGTCGAATTATTATCGATATCAATTTCCTATTAATTAATATAATCAGTAATTTGTTTACAATAAGTGTGAGAATATTAAGGCAGATTTAGTATAAAAAAGACGAGACAGGAAATACATCAGTTCATCACCAAGAATCATTAAAGCAACATCTCAAAGTTCAGTGAAGCACCATAATAAGTAAGTATGATTTCAAATATATGTAAGATTTCTAATATATGTTTTAATATTTTCTATTTCGATTTTCAGTATGTCATTATCATCACTGAATGAGATCGACGATGAATTCATATTCAACAATGTTGAATATAGTCTAGATGAGTTAGAATTACATCAGCAATTTCGGCGTTGTATCTTAGATGTAGGCGACACACCGATTTCAATAGCAGCGCTTCTATGCTATGAGCAGGAACTATTACTACCTTATGGGGAAGTGTTATTAGATTCAATACAATACACAACGGCATCAGTTCAAATACAGAAAAGTGACAGCGAAGAACATGTGAGCAGGGCGTATAATCAACTTTTACAAGAAATTGAAATGATAAATAGACGTTTAGGGGTGAATTGTATCACATTTGTAAAATTTATTCATGTATAAGATAGAATTATTTTTTACGCTAAAGCAATTTTACTAAACATTTACCAGTACTATTATAAATTAAGATTAAATGTAATTATCTTTTTTATTATTAAAAATATTAATCTATAATTCATGAAGTAATTTTCAAATTACTAAAGATACAACTCAACAGAGTCATCCAGTCCAGTAGTGGAAATTACAGGCGATAAACAATCCATCACCTACCTACCTGAAGAGTTTGGGGGATTCATCACACACACACAAACGGTAGATATCTAAATATTTCGTGAAGCCTCAAGATTCAGAGCCTGCATACTTTAACGGGTGCGAGATCCTATGAAGAGTGTGAGATCCTATTCACGACATTCAATTCAGTGCCAGTAATCAAAATTACTAAAGGCTAGAGAAGCATCACCTTAGAATGATGATTAGCAAAGGTGTAGATTAGCAAAGGTGATAATTAAAGGATTTAATATGATTAGAAGGGGTGAGGTACCCTGTGATCTAATTAAATTGATATGGTTTACGATGGTAACTGTCAGCAGTTTAAAAGAATAGATAGTATATATAACTATATCTAATTATTTTGTATGGATATAAAAAGCCTCGGATCGACTGATGTTATGGTCCTCATGTAGTAATAATATCTGTATATAGTTTTCAAAATAATTTTTTCTTTATATAGTTTAATAATGTTTGTATATTTTTCCCCATGTATTTCGTTAATCTCTCGCACTAACCCTATATTAGGGTATGAACCCTCTAGAGGTCGAATACAGGCGTATATATTCTGTATATTACCTCTTAGTTAACATAGTATTTTATAAAATAATTAGATATAGTTATATAAGAAAGGTGTGAAGTGAGAATTGGTTAGAGGGAGCATGTGATAGCATTTTAAACGAATTGAGTATTATTTATATAGTTTACATAGAAAAGAACGAATTTCATAAATGTACCTGAGCAATTATAATTAGAAAATATTATATAGTATCATTATGCCTAAAATTCAATTAAATGTACCCACGATTTCTATTAAATACAATAAGATTATATTGCTGTAGAAATAAATAGTTTGATTGCATTATCAGCTAATATTTAAACACGTCGAATTATGTCTATATCAATTTCCTATCAATTAATATATATTCAGTAATTTGTTTATAACAAGCGTGAGAATATTTAATACATTCTAATCATTTGTGTATAATATTTTCTAATTATAATTGCTCAGGTACATTTATGAAATTCGTTCTTTTCTATGTAAACTATATAAATAATACTCAATTCGTTTAAAATGCTATCACATGCTCCCTCTAACCAATTCTCACTTCACACCTTTCTTATATAACTATATCTAATTATTTTATAAAATACTATGTTAACTAAGAGGTAATATACAGAATATATACGCCTGTATTCGAACTCTAGAGGGTTCATACCCTAATATAGGGTTAGTGCGAGAGATTAACGAAATACATGGGGAAAAATATACAAACATTATTAAACTATATAAAGAAAAAATTATTTTGAAAACTATATACAGATATTATTACTACATGAGGACCATAACATCAGTCGATCCGAGGCTTTTTATATCCATACAAAATAATTAGATATAGTTATATATACTATCTATTCTTTTAAACTGCTGACAGTTACCATCGTAAACCATATCAATTTAATTAGATCACAGGGTACCTCACCCCTTCTAATCATATTAAATCCTTTAATTATCACCTTTGCTAATCTACACCTTTGCTAATCATCATTCTAAGGTGATGCTTCTCTAGCCTTTAGTAATTTTGATTACTGGCACTGAATTGAATGTCGTGAATAGGATCTCACACTCTTCATAGGATCTCGCACCCGTTAAAGTATGCAGGCTCTGAATCTTGAGGCTTCACGAAATATTTAGATATCTACCGTTTGTGTGTGTGTGATGAATCCCCCAAACTCTTCAGGTAGGTAGGTGATGGATTGTTTATCGCCTGTAATTTCCACTACTGGACTGGATGACTCTGTTGAGTTGTATCTTTAGTAATTTGAAAATTACTTCATGAATTATAGATTAATATTTTTAATAATAAAAAAGATAATTACATTTAATCTTAATTTATAATAGTACTGGTAAATGTTTAGTAAAATTGCTTTAGCGTAAAAAATAATTCTATCTTATACATGAATAAATTTTACAAATGTGATACAATTCACCCCTAAACGTCTATTTATCATTTCAATTTCTTGTAAAAGTTGATTATACGCCCTGCTCACATGTTCTTCGCTGTCACTTTTCTGTATTTGAACTGATGCCGTTGTGTATTAGAAAATATTATATAGTATCATTATGCCTAAAATTAAATTAAATGTACCCACGATTTCTATTAAATACAATAAGATTATATTGCTGTAGAAATAATTAGTTTGATTGCATTATCAGCTAATATTTAAACACGTCGAATTATGTCTATATCAATTTCCTATCAATTAATATATATTCAGTAATTTGTTTATAACAAGCGTGAGAATATTTAATACATTCTAATCATTTGTGTATAATATTTTCTAATTATAATTGCTCAGGTACATTTATGAAATTCGTTCTTTTCTATGTAAACTATATAAATAATACTCAATTCGTTTAAAATGCTATCACATGCTCCCTCTAACCAATTCTCACTTCACACCTTTCTTATATAACTATATCTAATTATTTTATAAAATACTATGTTAACTAAGAGGTAATATACAGAATATATACGCCTGTATTCGACCTCTAGAGGGTTCATACCCTAATATAGGGTTAGTGCGAGAGATTAACGAAATACATGGGGAAAAATATACAAACATTATTAAACTATATAAAGAAAAAATTATTTTGAAAACTATATACAGATATTATTACTACATGAGGACCATAACATCAGTCGATCCGAGGCTTTTTATATCCATACAAAATAATTAGATATAGTTATATATACTATCTATTCTTTTAAACTGCTGACAGTTACCATCGTAAACCATATCAATTTAATTAGATCACAGGGTACCTCACCCCTTCTAATCATATTAAATCCTTTAATTATCACCTTTGCTAATCTACACCTTTGCTAATCATCATTCTAAGGTGATGCTTCTCTAGCCTTTAGTAATTTTGATTACTGGCACTGAATTGAATGTCGTGAATAGGATCTCACACTCTTCATAGGATCTCGCACCCGTTAAAGTATGCAGGCTCTGAATCTTGAGGCTTCACGAAATATTTAGATATCTACCGTTTGTGTGTGTGTGATGAATCCCCCAAACTCTTCAGGTAGGTAGGTGATGGATTGTTTATCGCCTGTAATTTCCACTACTGGACTGGATGACTCTGTTGAGTTGTATCTTTAGTAATTTGAAAATTACTTCATGAATTATAGATTAATATTTTTAATAATAAAAAAGATAATTACATTTAATCTTAATTTATAATAGTACTGGTAAATGTTTAGTAAAATTGCTTTAGCGTAAAAAATAATTCTATCTTATACATGAATAAATTTTACAAATGTGATACAATTCACCCCTAAACGTCTATTTATCATTTCAATTTCTTGTAAAAGTTGATTATACGCCCTGCTCACATGTTCTTCGCTGTCACTTTTCTGTATTTGAACTGATGCCGTTGTGTATTGTATTGAATCTAATAACACTTCCCCATAAGGTAGTAATAGTTCCTGCTCATAGCATAGAAGCGCTGCTATTGAAATCGGTGTGTCGCCTACATCTAAGATACAACGCCGAAATTGCTGATGTAATTCTAACTCATCTAGACTATATTCAACATTGTTGAATATGAATTCATCGTCGATCTCATTCAGTGATGATAATGACATACTGAAAATCGAAATAGAAAATATTAAAACATATATTAGAAATCTTACATATATTTGAAATCATACTTACTTATTATGGTGCTTCACTGAACTTTGAGATGTTGCTTTAATGATTCTTGGTGATGAACTGATGTATTTCCTGTCTCATCTTTTTTATACTAAATCTGCCTTAATATTCTCACACTTATTGTAAACAAATTACTGATTATATTAATTAATAGGAAATTGATATCGATAATAATTCGACTAATTACAATACAATAAACACATTTTAACAGATTTTTATTTCAAGCCTGTGAAACGCAAATAGTTTCGATAAATTATAATTAGTGTTTACTATATTTCTAATCAGAGAAATGTTATTTTTATCAATCAGATGTATGCAGTACTATTAAGGAATGTGTGAGAATATCTAAGTCAGCAAATAGATATACGTACATTTATAAGACTCATTTTTAATCAGTTTCATGAAATTCAGCAATTCTTCAATACTGTAAGACGACTGTGTTTTACAACTTCAAGATCAATAGGTGAGTTTTCGATTATATTATCATAAGTTTTTAAATTGATCGACTGTATGTTAACCTTTTATGCTAATGTAGTTCCTATTTATTAGTATTGTATATTCTTACATCGTCTTTAGCTCAGTTATTTTCTAAATTGAAACTTGAAAGGTTAACCTTTTCAAATCCCTACTTTTATTCAGATCACCCTTTCAAATCAACACCTTTAAGCAGAACAGATCACCCTTTCTAATCAGGTCACAAGTATCCGCAAATCATATCAAATTAATCATAACACAGATTACCTCACCCTTTCTAATCATTTCAAATCCTTTAATCATCACCTTTAATCATGTAATCGCTAATCATTTCACAAGTGACCGCTAATTCTCACCTAATCATTTCAAATCAATACCTTTTTAAGCAGATCACCCTATCAAATCCTTACCTTTAATCAGATCATCCTATCAAATCCCTACCTTTATTCAGATCACCCTTTCAAATCAACACCTTTAAGCAGATCACCCTATCAAGCCGTACCTTTATTCAGATCACATGTTACCTAACCCCTTATAATCATATCAAATTTTTAATTAGATCACATATTACCTTATCCCTTCTAATCATGTCATAGGTAGCCGTAAACCATATCAATTTAATTAGATCACATGCTACCTCACCCTTCTAACCATATCAAATTTTTCGGATTAAAATTTGAAAATATCTACCTATACGCCAAGTCTTTATTTCAACCTAAATATGGCGAAAACGATGATGCAATCACCCCTAATGATGTGAAACCTGATTCAGTATTCATTTTTGATGATATAATTTCTGAAAAACAAGAAAAATAGACAATATTATAGCATGGGTAGACATAAACGGTGTTGATTCATTTTATTTAGGTCAAACATATACGAAAATTCCCAAACATCTGATTAGGGATAACGCTAACTTACTTATTCTCTTTAAGCAAGATGAATTGAATTTAAAACATGTGTATAACGCTCATATTTTAGGAGATGCAAGCTATGATGAACTTAAACATTTAAACATTAAACTTGAATTTAAACATAATATTTGTTTCATGTGTTGGAACGAACCATATGACTTTTTAGTTATTAATAAAGATTGTTCTCTAGACAAGGGTAGATATCGAAAGGGATTTGATTGTTAATATAAGTTTATAATTAGAAATATTATAATATTTTATGAAAAACAGTCAATAGAATTATTGCAAATTGTATTGATTTTATATCTTTACAGACAAAGATGTACACAATTTATTGCCTTGTATGTAATGCAAGAGAAATTATACTTCGATAGAGAGTTTGTTTCTCATTACATCCGATTATAATAGTTCAACGATACATTTTGATTGAATGCCTTGCTTAACGAAATTGCAAACAGGAATAGCGATCGGCTGAACTCGTATAACGGTATGATTAAAAATAAGAATTGATTAGCGGTTACCTGTGACCTAATTACTGATTACCTGTCTACCACTATCTGCTGAACTGATTAAAGGATTTGATAGCAGAATGAGGAATTTTGTCTAATTTAATATAACAGAATAATCTGTCTTTACTTGTTGTAAACAAATTACTGATTATATTAATTAATAGGAAATTGATATCGATAATAATTCGAAGTGTTTAAATATTAGCGAATAATGCTATCAATTATTTATTTATTTCTACAGCAATATAAATCTTATTGTATTTAATAGAAATCGTGGATACAATTAATTTAATTTTAGTCATAATGATACTATATAATATTTCTAATTATAATTGCTCAGGTACATTTATTAAATTCGTTCTTTTTTACGTAAACTATATAAATAATACTCAATTCACATGCTCCCCTATAATCTTCGGTAATTACAATACAATACAATAAACACATTTTAACAGATTTTTATTTCAAGCCTGTGAAACGCAAATAGTTTCGATAAATTATCAATTAGTGTTTACTATATTTCTAATCAGAGAAATGTTATTTTTATCAAACAGATGTATGCAGTACTATTAAGAAATGTGTGAGAATATCTGAAAGTCAGCAAATAGATATACGTACATATACGTACATATATAAGCCTCATTTTTAATCAGTTTCATGAAATCCAGCAATTCTTCAATACTGTAAGACGACTGTGTTTTACAACTTCAAGATCAATAGGTGAGTTTTCGATTATATTATCATAAGTTTTTAAATTGATCGACTGAATGTTAACCTTTTATGCTAATGTAGTTCCTATTTATTAGTATTGTATATTCTTACATCGTCTTTAGCTCAGTTATTTTCTAAATTGAAACTTGAAAGGTTAACCTTTTTCTATAACTATTTCGATTGTTTCAGCCTCTGAATAGAAACCGACCCGTTAAAATTGTAACTTGTTTGTCGTGTTCAAGACGAAAGTATGCCGTTATCCCGCACCACTTCAGTGTCCTCGCTAGACAGTGATCATTACATATTCGAAGATACAGGATTATGTATGAATAAACAAGAATTACAACGACAATTCCGGTCTTCCGTCTCCGGTATTCCAATCTTAGATAACGATACAACCGATCTATTTTCGATATCAGCACTTGTATGCTATGAATATGAGTTAATATTATCTGGAGGTGAAATCTTACTAGATCCTCGACGATATACAACGGTACCAGTTCACATCCATAAAGGTATCAATGAGAAACAAGTGGAAAGAGCGTTTGCTAAACTTTACCATGAAATAGAAAAGACGAACATTCGTTTAGGATTAGATTGTGAGTGTGTGTTACCTTCATAAAGTTTATTCATGTATAATTGGTATTAATATTCGTAAACTTAGATTTTTGATTTTGTAATATCGGAATTATAAATAATAAAACGTATAAGATATAAAACGATAACTCTTTTAACTAACTAATTTGTCTTTACTTTATAATCATCACCTTTAATCGTGTAACCGCTAATCATTTCACAAGTGACCGCTAATTCTCACCTAATCATTTCAAATCAATATCTTTTTAAGCAGATCACCCTATCAAATCCTTACCTTTAAACAGATCATCCTATCAAATCCCTACTTTTATTCAGATCACCCTTTCAAATCAACACCTTTAAGCAGAACAGATCACCCTTTCTAATCAGGTCGCAGGTATCCGCAAATCATATCAAATTAATTATAACACAGATTACCTCACCCTTACTAATCATTTCAAATCTTTTAATCATTACCTTTAATCATGTAACCGCTAATCATTTCACAAGTGATCGCTAATTCTCACCTAGTCATTTCAAACCAATACCTTTTTAAGCAGATCACCCTATCAAATTCTTACCTTTAAACAGATCACCCTATCAAAGCCGTACCTTTATTCAGATCACCCTTTCAAATCCACACCTTTAAGCAGATCATCCTATCAAAGCCGTACCTTTATTCAGATCACATGTTACCTCACCCCTTATAATCATATCAAATTCTTTAATTAGATCACCCTTTCTAATCAGGTCACAGGTATCCGCGAATCATATCAAATTAATCATATCACAGATTACCGCACCCCTTCTAATTATTTCAAATCCTTTAATCATCACTTTTGCTAATCATCACCTTTAATCATTTAACCGCTAATCATTTTACAGGTGACCGCTAATTCTCACTTAATCATTTCAAATCAATACCTTTTAAGCAGATCACCCTATCAAATCCTTACCTTTAAACAGATCACCCTATCAAAACCGTACCTTTATTCAGATCACCCTTTCAAATTAACACCTTTAAGCAGATCATAGGTATCAGCTACTCAATTATAACCTTTTAATCATAACCTTTAATCATATCGTAAGCTATCTCTAACCAATTCTCACCTCACACCTTTTATCATATCGTAGGTAACCACTAATCATATCAAATCCTTATCTTTAATTAGATCTCCCGTTCTAATCAGTTCATAGGTATCCGCTAATCATATCAAATCCTTATCCTTTAATCCTATCACCAACGAACCATATCAATTTAATTAGATCACAGATTACCTCATCCCTTCTAATTATTTCAAATCCTTTAATTTTCACCTTTGCTAATCATAACCTTTAATCATATCGCAAGCTATCTCTAATCAATTCTCACCTCACACCTTTTATCATATCTTAGGTATCCGCTACTCAATTATCACCTTTGTAATCATAACCTTTAATCATATCGTAAGCTATCTCAAATCAACACCTTTAAGCAGATCACCCTATCAAAGCCGTACCTTTAAACAGATCATCCTATCAAATCCCTACCTTTATTCAGATCACCCTTTCAAATCAACACCTTTAAGCAGACCACCCTATCAAAGCCGTACCTTTATTCAGATCACATGTTACCAAACCCCTTATAATCATATCAAATTCTTTAATTAGATCACATATTACCTTATCCCTTCTAATCATGTCATAGGTAAACCATATCAATTTAATTAGATCACATGCTACCTCACCCCGTCTAACCATATCAAATTTTTTAATTATTACCTTTGCATCAACACCTTTAAGCAGATCACCCTATTAAAGCCGTACCTTTATTCAGATCACATGTTACCTAACCCCTTATAATCATATCAAATTCTTTAATTAGATCACATATTACCTTATCCCTTCTAATCATGTCATAGGTAAACCATATCAATTTAATTAGATCACATGCTACCTCACCCCTTCTAATTATTTCAAAAATTTAATTAGATCACATGCTACCTCACCCCTTCTAATCATATTAAATCCTTTAATTATCACCTTTGCTAATCTACACCTTTGCTAATCATCACCTTTGCTAATCAGCACCTTTGCTAATCATCACCTTTAATCATGTAACCGCTAATCATTTCACAGGTAACCGCTAAAATTCTCACCTCAATCATCACCTGTCAGTCAGGTGACATGACGTCATCACAGGTAGAAAAGGAGTGGGGGGCTGGCCAGGAGGGGCCATACCTACTAATACTTTTATTAAATTTAGAATATTTTTACATTTAAGTGTAAGTTGGTCGATATGGGCTTTCCATGTAAGTTTTTTGTCTAACGTTATTCCGAGATATTTAATATTATCAACATTTTCTATTTCGTGATCTCCCAGTACGAAGGTAGGTGGATTTTGACAAGTGCTACGCTTCCTGCAGAAATGTATAGATTTTGTCTTTGGTGACGAAATCTCAAGATTTTTTTGTTTTAATAGGTTAAAGACGTTTGTGAGTGCAGATTGTAGCCTCTCCCGTATTTCATCTGCAGATTTTCCTGCGAAGAGCACTATGTCGTCAGCATAAGCGCAAAAGCCAACCGAATTCCCTATGGACGATAATACTGAGTTAACAGCGACTAAGAATAAAGTAGCGCTTAACGGTGACCCTTGAGGTGTACCATTTTTTAAAGGGTACGTATTCGACAGGGTGTTATTTACTCTGACATTTATAGAGCGATTCTCCAAGAATTGTTTTATAAAATTGGGTAGATTACCTCTAAAACCCCACTGATGTAATTGATGCTGAATATGAGTTGGTTTTATAGCATTGAAGGCATTCTTTAAGTCGAGAAATACTGCAGAGGCGTGTAGATTAAATAAAAAGCAATTGTTAATAGTATTTTCAATGCATACAATTGCGTCCGTCGTGCAGTGGTTTTTCCTGAATCCAAACTGGAAAGGCGACAGTAGGTTTAAGTTTTCGAGCGTCCAACATAATCGATAGTTGACCATCTTTTCCATTAGTTTACCGATACAACAAGTAATGGAGATAGGTCTGAAATGTGAGGGCTCGGACGGGTTTGGAACTTTAGGTATCGGCACTATAATAGCATTTTTCCAAGATTCAGGAACGTTTTCACCTTGCCATACCGTATTTATGGCGGCCAGCAATTTTTCTTTGTTCTCGACCGTTAGGTGTTTTATTATCCCTATAGATAAATCATCTGGACCCAAGGCAAAACTCTTAGAATTAACAATAGCATTATCTAGTTCATCCATTGTCAAGGTTACGTTGTAAGGGAGTTCTTCTTCTGTGTTAAAATCTGAATATATTTCTTGTATTGCTTCGCCAAATTCTTTGTTATGCGATTGTGCAAAGTGTATTCCTAAGTTGTCTGCTATTTGTTTTGAATCACTGATAACAGCATCATCAACAGCTATAGAAGAAATAGATAATGGACAACTGGTCCCTTTTATCGATTTAACCTTGTGCCAGATTTCCTTTATATGTGTGTCTTCCCTCATGGACGAAACATACTGTTGCCATGACCGTTTCTTAGCACTGTTAATGGTTTTGCGACAAATGGCCCTTTTCCGTTTGAAGAATATTAAATTCTCTTGCGTGGGTTGTCGCTTGAATTTTTGTAATGCTTTTTTCTTTTCAGCAATAACCACCCTTACAGTGTCCGACCACCATGGAACCTTGCGAGAGCTTCTAATTGCGCCGAATCGTTTCGGTATAAAGTCGTTTGCTGCCTGGAGGACTGCATTGGTGAAATCTTCCATTGATGTGGATGGGGTTTCTATTAATGATTTAGCTAATTCACTATTAAATTGTATCCAATCTGCTCTTTGGAATATCCAGCTTTCAGGTAGGTATGATGAGGTTTTCTTTAAGGCGTTGAACTCTATGACAATCGGATAATGGTCGCTATGATGTAAATCTTGTTCGACATACCACAGCAAATTTGCTAAAATAGTTGAGGAGCATATAGTCAGATCGATAGCCGAAAAAGTCCCATGTCTCGCAGAGAAATGTGTGAATGAACCATCATTTAGCAGTGTTAGCTCAATGTTTTCAAGTAGGTTTTCAACAACACGTCCAGTGCCACTGATTTCTGTTGATCCCCAAGATGGACTGTGAGCATTAAAGTCACCGACTAGCAGAAAAGGTCGAGGAAGCTGTGAAACCAAATTGGTTAAATCATCTAGGGTCCAGTCAGGATTTGGCAAGTAAATAGAACATAGAGTGACTTGAATCGGAAATTCTATTCGGACTGCTACTACTTGCAAGTTTGACTGTAGGGGTACTAAAGCACTTCGAAAGTTTTGTTTTATTAAAACTGCGACTCCGCCATGCGCTCTTTCACCATCCTGAACATCTTTACGATAAATGTTGTAGTTTTTATATTTTACAATCTTAGCTGGAGAAAACCTCGATTCCTGGATACAAATACTGAAAGAATGATATTTTTTAACCAGGAGGTCTAATTCTGGAAGCTTGTTGAGAAAACCGTTACAGTTCCATTGTATAAGAATAGCACTTGTATTGATAATATTGTCATCGGTTAATTGCATAGTTTGAGTGGGGTCCATTATTAAAGTATTATAAATAGTTATAAACAAAATTAAAACGGTTTACAGGATTAAAAATAAATTGTTAATTAGGATAATTATTTGCTCTTACGAGGCTTACCTTTCGGCCAGCCTTTTTTCTTTTTCGTTATTTTCTTTATTATCGCTTGATCAACATAATCTAGACTACAGTCTATGCCAGATCTCTCATCTTCCGATTTACTATTAATTTGGGAGAGCTTTCTTTTATCATGCGTACTTAAATTTATCGAGTTTACATCGGGTTCTTTACTTGATGAAGCATGTACTACGAGTTTATTGGTTTTAGGAGTAGGTGTTTGGGAATTAATTATAATCTCATCATCACTAGTAGTGGTTTCTAAGGAAGCAGTTCTTTTTATTGAAAGAGCACTGGTTAATTTAGCTAATTCAGTTTTAATGATCCCTCGGATTTCAGGAATTAGCATCCGAAGAGTTGTCACTTCTAAAGGAGTAGTAGCTTGGGCATAGGAACGGGAAGGGACCACAAGGGTATTAGACATGCGTTTTGCTTCGATATAGGTAACTCTGTGTACGGTCTTGATTTCCTGTATCTTAATTTCTTGTTGGAATACTGGACAAGTCTTTGATATCGCTGAGTGGTTTCCCTTGCAATTAGGGCAATTGAAGGGTTGGGTACAGGCTTCACCTCTGTGCGGAGGGTTACCACATATACATATTTCAGTCTTGTTACAAGCAGACGACACGTGACCAAATGATTGGCATTTGTAACAGCGGATAGGTGGAGGTATATAAGGTCTCACACTTAAGGAATAAAAAGCTGCAGTGAAAGTTTTCGGTAACTTAGGTGTGCTAAAAGTAAGAATGTGATTGGGGGTATCGACAAGTTCACCGTTTCTTCTACTTTTAATCCTTCTTACTTCAACAACACCCTCATGTTTCAAACCCTGCTTGATCTCATCTAGACTGCAGTTAAGGAAGTCTCTACAGTACACTACACCCTTAGATATGTTAAGTGTCATATGAGGATACACCTTAACATCAAAATCGCCAAATCGGGTAACTTCTAACAGTCGTTGCGACTGTGCATTCGAAACTGTCTCAATCAAAATCATCCCTTGTATTCTTTTAACCATTTTCGTTCTTCCAATTAAACCATAAATCACCTTGGATATGATAAATGGACTAGTCGTTACAAAATCACCTTCATTCTTCTCCATGACTAGGAACCGGGGACAATCCACCGTCTCTCTATGCCAAAAACTCTCCCTTATAGAGGGGAAATCTGTATTGGAAAGGGTTAGGTTGGGAAGGACTGAAGGGGTTAATGGGATTGAAGGGGAGGTTGGGATTGGGGTTGGGGTTGGGATTAGGGATTGGGAAGGGGTGGAGCCGGGAAGCTCCGGATTTAAAATATCAACACTCATGACTAAAATAATCCCTAACTTAGGGGAGCTGCCCCGGTGGGGTATACCCATGACGGCGGGATCACCACCGACACCAGCAAGTTCCCCTGCTGCACCGGGAATATGCCCAGGTGGGAGGAAAATTCAACTCCCTAGGACTCCAGTCCCTTACTAGTTAAAAATAACCTTCGGGGATCCCACGCCTCCGACGACGTGGGCACCCCCCTAAGCGCTTGCCAGGCCGGGGGCCTACGGAAGCTTGACTCCACTTCAAGAAGTGAAGCTACACCCCGCAGCGCCAGCTCGTACGTCAAATCCAAAACCATAATCATTTGCTTAAGCCAGTCCATTGCATAGGTCATCATAGAAGAAAGAAGGAAAATTAAAAGGTCCCCTAGCCCTCGAATACTCTAATAGCGTCGGGGCCTGGAAGGAACAAGAGTTGGTCAAGGGAGACCAGATAGAACAGAAAGACAGAGAGGGACCTGTCCGTAAGACTAGTTGAAGTATAGACAGGCCCAGCTAGGGTACCTCGGGTTGCCAGCCCCTGTACTCACAAGGTGTGAGCCCCTCAGGGGGATTATTATTATTATTATTATTATTATTATTATTTTTTTTTTTTTTTTTCCTAATTCACGAATAGATATAATGCGGATCTATTCGGTTACACAAAATACAGAGAGGTAATTCAACCTATTCTGTATTTAGAAACTTTCGAACTATTCTGCAGGTGTGTAGTATGGTAGTTCTTTGAAGCGTGGTAAATATCCCTTTTGGTATGTTGAGGGAGTCTAAATTTTTAAGAAAGTGTTTGGAAACTACTCCTTCTGCTGAGATGGCAATAGGTACTATTCTGACCTCTTTTAGTTTCCATATACGTTTTAGCTCTATTGCAAGGTCTTCGTATTTTTGTATTTTCTTGGCTTCAGCTTCTAATACGTTATGGGTAAGAGGGATCGTTATGTCTATAATTACGCCATTTTTTTCTCGCTTGTTTATGAAAAGAATGTCCGGCCTGTTGTGGTTGACGGTTTGGTCGGTAACGATTGTGCGATCCCAGTATAGTAAGTATTCACTATTTTCAACAACTGATAATGGTAAGTATTTATAATATGGTAAGTATGACTTTAACAACTTATTCTTTAAGGCAATATGTTGGTGAATTGTTTTTGCCACAGCATTATGTCTCTCAAGGTAATCTGAGTTAGCCAACTGGGGACAACTACCCACGATATGTTCTATAGTTTCCCCGGGGTTGTTACATTTTCTGCACCTATCTACGATGTTTTCCTTGAGTATGTGCTTTTGATAGTTGCGCGTTTTGATGACCTTATCTTGAATGGCTAGTATAAATCCCTCTGTTTCGGAATGAAGGTCACTACGCCGAAGAAAGCTAAATGACGTCATTTTGTCGATATTCTCATTATCCATCTGCTGAGGGTATCTACCATGGAGAGCTTTTGATTTCCATTCTCTAATGCTGTCTGTTTCGTTAGAAAAGTCATCTATTATATTCTCCCTGTTGTTCAAATATAGGGGGTATATGAGATGTCATTTTCAACAATAGTTTTTATAAAGGGATCGGTATGGTTTAAAAAGTACTCTCTTAACTTTGATTCTCTTCTTCTGCAGAGTTGGTGAATGTTAAGCAGGCCCCTGCCACCCTTTTTTCTGGATATATAAAGACGTGACACAGATGAATTGGGGTGCAAATTTCTAAATTTGGTGAGCACTCGCCTAGTTAGACGGTCAAGCTCGCGCAGGTCAGTCTCTGACCATTTAATGATACCAAACGTGTAGTTTAATAGGGGAATTGCCCATGTGTTGATAGCAGTAACTAAGTTTCTAGCGTTTAGTTTGGTATTCATGAGTTTAGTTAGCCGTTGTTTGTACTTTTCAATATAGATCTGCTTCATAACAGTGTGTTCTACCCCTTTCAGTTGGTGAAGTCCTAAGTACTTATAATGTTCGTTGGGAGACAGTTCTGGAATGTCTGTGATATCATCTCCTGTGTGTGTAACTTTTCCTTTCGTTAGTGAAACCGTAGCGCATTTGTCTAAGCCTAGTTTCATGCAGATACTTTCGCTAAAATGCCGTGTGATGTTTATCAAGGATGTTAATTGAGCTTGGGTTTCGGCAAATATTTTTAAATCGTCTACGTATAGTAGATGGCTAGCTCGTGCAGGATTATTCTTATAGATTCTGTAACCTTTCTGTGAGTTATTTAGGAGAAGAGAGAGTGGGTTTAGAGAAAGACAAAACCAAGTGGGACTCAGTGAGTCTCCTTGGAAAATCCCTTTTCTTATTTCAATGTTACCTAAAGTTTCTCTGTTTAGCTGTAGGTTTACCTCCTATTCTTTCATCGCTTGCTTCAAGAGTTCTTGTACTGCAGGGTGTACCTTGTATATATTTAGTATTTGCAAAAGCCAGTTATGAGGTACGGAATCGAATGCTTTTGCGTAGTCAATATAGCAAGTAAACAAATTACGTTTTTTGATTAGCGCCTGTTTCGTTATTACAGAATCAATAACAAGTTGTTCGTGGCATCCCATTGCACCTTTAGTGCATCCTTTCTGTTGCGGCGCCATTATACCGTTGCTCTCACAGTGTGCGTATAAGTATTTATTAATTAAAGATGTTAACAGTTTGTAAACAACCGACAAGCATGTAATCGGCCTGTAGTTGCGGGGATCTTTTGTATTTCCTTTCTTATGGATAAGGTAGGTGTTTCCAACGGTTAAAAACTTTGGCAGCAGGCTTGGTTCTTTTAGAATTTTATTGAAACATCTTGTTAGAGGTAAGTGGGATGACGTTAAGTGTTTTAGCCAGAAATTCTGTAGATTATCTGGTCCAGGAGCCTTCCAATTGTTGAGACGACTTGTTATATATTTAACATCAGCTTCCGTAAAGTTGGGTTCGACCATATTTGTGATACTTTCTGCATGTTTGCTAAGTTCGTTTAACCATGGAGCATTCATATCTGCCGAAGTTGGTTCAGCCCATTATTATTATTATTATTATTTCATTTCAATTTCTTCTTGTTTCTCAGGTTAGCATCCTGGCTTCTATTACCGAAGGTGCACCGCACCCCTTGGGCTTATTCTTAAAATTAGTTCTGTGATGCTTTGTCCAATACTTTTCGCAGTATATGTGTTGTTCCTAATAGGACACTTTTCTGCAGACTTTGTATGAATTGAATTCCCGGTACTTCCTTAATATAAGTGTTAAATTTGTTGGATATGGCGCCTAGTGCCCCTATGACGATAGGCACGATAGTTGTTTTGCAGTGCCACATCCTCTCTATTTCTTTGGCGAGATCTCTGTATTTTACCAGTTTTTCCGCCTCTTTGTCCCTAATTCGACGATCTCCCGGTACTGCAACGTCTATGATATAGCATGTTTTGTTCTTTTTATTTTTTATTAAAATATCAGGCTTATTGGCACGAATCTCACGATCGGTTTGTATTTGCTAATTCCACATGATTACTGTATCATCTTTTTCAGTTACCTGCTTTGGTTCATGCTGGTACCATCTTGAACACACATCTATACCATAGGCCTTACTGATGTTATAGTGCACGTTTCTACATACTTGGTCATGTCGCCGTATGTATTCGTGTTGTGCCAATACCCGACATCCTGATACGATATGTTCCGTGGTTTCATCAAATTCTCCGCAAAGCCTACATTTTCCATCTATTTGCTGCCTTAAGATCGTCCTTGCAAAGTACCTAGTGTTTATGGCCTGGTCTTGTGCGGCAATAATTGTACTCTCTGTTTCCCCTTTTAAACTCCCTTCAGTTAGCCAATTGTAGGTTCGCTGTTTGTTCACTGTATTTTCATTTATTGCCCGGGCATATTGACCATGCATCTCTTTGGTGTGCCATGAAATTTTAATTTGATTCGCAATAGCTCTTTTTGTTTGAAATTTTCTTTGCTGCTTAGAAGTGTTGTTTTCTTCCCCTTCTAACTGGTCTATCTGTAGATTTGATTTTAGCATCTTTGCGATTTTGATTATAGACTTGCTGTTAGGTAGTTGTCGATCTTGTCTTTTTATGATGCTTTTGTATTGATCTTCGTTGTCCTCTTGCAAGTAGTCAGCTAAGTTTATTATTGCGGATTTATAAGCTGCTGTTACCTGTACCAGTCCTCGGCCTCCGTCTTTTCTAGCTACATATAACCTATCCACATCTGCTCTAGGGTGCTGTAGTTTGTAACACGTGAGTAATTTTCGGGTCTTTGTATCTATGTCTTTTACTTCTTTTTCTGTCCAATGTAGTATTCCAAAGGTATATAACAGTACCGGTACAGCTAGTGATCCTATTGCTAGTATTTTGTTCTTTCCTATTATTATTATTATTATTATTATTATTATTATTATTATTATTATTATTATTATTATTATTTTTTTTTTTTTTTTTAATAAGTAAGCGACTCGACTACCAGGGTCATTTGTCGCTCTTGCTATACAACATTGCTGTTGTATTTATATGATCCATAATTAGCAGCAAACTGATGCAATAACATATAAATGCAACTAACGAACGAGCATAAAAGTATATACGACCAACATGAACTAAATTATGTAGTACAATACGACACAAACACTAATCAGACAGTAACAGGTATATAAATATGTAAAATAGCACAAGTTAAAAGAAGTTGTGTAAATAAATAAACATAATTTAAATATATAAAATATCACAGTTAATAGCTTTTATCACAGACTATGTAGTTTCACTCAGTTTCACTTCTTACTCAGCATTTCTTTTAAATAGTAATAGGTTAAAATCATGTATAAATAAAATATAGCAAATTAATAAAATATAGAAAATATCACAGGCGTTTCTTAATTTTTATACTATAAATCCTTAAATAGCTCTATCCTTTTTATAAATTCTAGGGCTTCTGTACTGCCATTAATCAGTTTTTCAATGTCAAAGGAGGCGCGTTGAACATTGTATTGGTGACATTCTAACAATATATGACGAATGGTTAATGGCACTTCACACATATAACAGATTGGTTGATTATCACCAGACAACATATATTTTGAGGTCAGGTAGGTATGCCCAGTTCTGATTCTCTGTAATACTACTTGTTCCTTTCTTGTAAGATGGGGTGGATATGTAAATTCACCGACTTTAGGCTGTAAGCTTCTAAGGTAAGTATTACTTCGGTCCCAATAATTTTGGTGTTTCTCACGTATTTTGTTTTTAGTCACCGTTTCCAGGTCCTGCAATCTAATTGTCTGTTGAATTTCCAACTCATCACTTGCGGCCTCCTTTGCGGCTTTGTCAGCTTTCTCATTTCCTTGAATATTGCAGTGACTTGGAACCCATACCAATACTATCATTTTATTGTTACTTAACAGGTGATGGCATGTGTGACGTATTTTTTGTATTATTGCATTTCGGGAGAAACGATCATTTATAGCTAATAAAACAGAGAGAGAGTCAACGCAAATTGCGAACTGTGAGTGGATAGATTCTTGACATATGTTGAGAGCATCCTGTACGGCTAATGCTTCGCAGGTAAATATGCTTACGAATTTCGGTAGAGAACGCTTCAAAACAGTATTATTATATGCAACAGCATAACCTGCACCATGGTCCGTTTTGGAACCATCCGTAAATATCAGTTGATATGTGTTTATAGTAATCACTAAATCAAGGTAGGCTTGCCTTATAGCTGCGGAACTGATCTCTCTCTTGTTTAGCTTAATTAAATCCAGTTTTATTATTGGAGAGTTACAGATCCATGGTTGTATATGATCATTTATCGTAGGACTTGCTAAATACTGATGGATATCTAAGTTATTTACAACAGTAGAGGAACGGAATGAAGATGATTGATGCCGACTGGGATGCTCAGAGTAGTGATTAGCAAAGGTGTTTCTTTTGAACAGCTTGTATACTTTATGCCTATAATCGCGACTTAAGTTAACGCGATATTGTGCTATGCATCGCTCGCGTCTTAATTCCAATGGTTCTAATCCTGAATCGGCATATAGACTGTCAACTGGACATGTTCTTACGGCGCCTATAGCATATCTAATTCCGCTGTTGTGAATTACATTTAAAGGAGCAAGCCGACTTGGTTTTGCTGATGAGTATGCTATACAAGCATAGTCAAGTCTGGAAAGAATAAGGCTCTTATGAATGCGTAGTAGAACTTCTCGGTCTGACCCCCAAACAGTGTGTGCTAGCACTTTTATTACATTTAAAACGTTTTTGCACTTAACTATAAGTTGATCGATATGGGATTTCCAGGTAAGTTTTTTATCTAATGTTACTCCAAGATATCTAATATTATCAACATTTTCTATTTCATTGTCTCCCAATATAAAGGTAGGTGGGTTTTGACACGTGCTACGCTTCCTGCAAAAATGTATGGATTTCGTTTTCGATAATGAAATCTCAAGATTTCTTTGTTTTAATAAATCAAAAACGTTTGTGAGTGCAGTTTGTAGTCTTTCCCGTATGTCATCTGCAGATTTTCCGACTGTGAAAAGCACTATATCGTCCGCATAAGCACAATAGTTGACCGAGTTCCCTATAGAAACTAAAACTGAGTTAACAGCAACTAAAAATAAAGTGGCGCTTAGCGGCGACCCTTGAGGAGTACCGTTTTTTAAGCGATATGTGTTAGACAGCGTGTTATTTGCTCTGACATTTATGGAGCGATTCTCCAAAAATTGTTTTATAAAACAAGGTAGATTACCTCTAAAACCCCATTGATGTAGCTGCTGCGAAATATCGGTAGATTTTATCGCATTGAAAGCATTTTTCAAGTCGAGAAATACTGCAGAGGCGTGTAGATTAAATAGAAAGCAATTGTTAATAAAGTTTTCAATGCAAACAATTGCGTCCGTCGTAGAGTGGTGTTTCCTGAATCCAAACTGATAAGGCGAGAGCAGGTTTAAATCTTCGAGTGTCCAACATAGTCGATAGTTGACCATCTTTTCCATTAGCTTAGCAATACAACAAGTGATGGAGACAGGTCTAAAATGTGATGGTTCAGATGGTGTTGGAACTTTTGGTATCGGCATTATAATAGCATTTTTCCAGGATTCAGGAACATCTTCACCCTGCCATACCGCATTTAGAGCAAAAAGCAATTTAACCTTGTTTTCTACCGTCAACTGTTTTATCATCTCTATAGATAAATTATCTGGACCCAAAGCATTACTCTTAGAATTGGCGATAGCATGATTTAATTCATCCATTGTGAAAGGGAGGTTATAAGAGAGTTCCTCCTCTATGTGAAAATCCGGTTCTATTACTGGTAGTGCTTCATCAAATTCTTTGTTATGTGACTGTGCAAAATGTATACCTAAGTTGTCCGCTATTTGTTTAGGATCACTAATCACAACATTATCAACAGTTATTGACAAAATGGATGATGAACAACTGACTCCTTTTATAGATTTGACCTTGTACCAGATTTCTTTCATAGGTGTGTTACCTCTTATGGACGAAACCTACTTTTGCCAAGATTGTTTTTTAGCATTTGCAATGGTTTTACGACAGATGGCTCTTTTCCGTTTAAAAAGTATTAGATTCTCTTGACTAGGTTGTCGCTTGAATTTTTGTAACGCTTTTTTCTTTTCAGCAATAACTACTCTTACAGTGTCAGACCACCACGGAACCTTGCGGCAGCTTTTAATTGTGCCGGATCTTTTTGGTATACAATAGTTTGCTGTCTCAAGAACTGCAGCGGTGAAACCTTCCATCGATGTAGATGGATTTTCTGATAATATTTCAGCTAATCGACTATTGAAATCTATCCAATCTGCTCTTTGGAACATCCATCGCTCAGTTAGATAAGTTACGTTTTTCTTTAAATTATTGAAATCTATAATAATCGGGAAATGATCGCTGTGATGTAAATCTTGCTCAACATGCCACGATAAGTTAGTTAGGATAGATGACGAGCATATGGACAGATCGATAGCCGAAAACGTACCATGTCCTGCTGAGAAATGGGTGGGTGTACCATCGTTCAGAAGTGTTAGCTCGATGCTTTCAATTAAGTTCTCGACAACACGTCCAGTACCGCTAGTTTCTGCTGATCCCCAACATGGACTGTGGGCATTGAAGTCGCCGACTAGCAGAAAAGGTCTAGGAAGCTGAGAAACCAAATTGGTTAAATCATCGAGGATCCAGTCAGGATTGGGTAAATAAATAGAACAGATAGTGACTTGAATCGGAAATTCTACTCGAACTGCTACTGCTTGTAAATCTGATTGTAATGGTACTATATCACATCGAAAGTTTTGTTTTATCAAAATGGCTACTCCGCCATGCGCTCTTTCACCATCTTGAACATCTTTACGATAGATGTTGTAGTTTTTATATTTCACGATTCTTGCTGGAGAAAACCTCGATTCCTGGATGCAAACACTGAAAGGTTGATATTTTTTAATGAGAAGTTCTAATTCGGGAAGCTTGTTGAAAAAACCGTTGCAATTCCATTGTATAAGAACAGCGTCTGTGTTGATAATATTATCGTCAGTTAATTCGATAGTTTGATTGGGGTCCATTATTAAAGTATTATAAATAGGTGTAAACAAGGTTAAAACGGTTTGAAAGATTAAAAATAAACTATTAATTCACGCTGATTATTTGCTCCTCCGAGGCTTACCTTTTGGCCAGCCTTTTTTTCTTCTTTATAACTTTCTTTATTACCACCCGATCGATGGAACCTATGCTTGATTCAAAGGCTTGTTCGTCGTCCGACTTGTTACTGAGTTGAGAAAGTTTTCTTTTTTCTTTTGTATCAGGGTTAACATTAGTTATTGCGCTTGTAGAAGGATTTACTAACGGAAACTGATTACGGGGTGGAGGTGAATTTACTTTGGGAGTAGAAGTTTGAATACTATTTCCGTCTTCGTCACTACTGACGAGTTCCGGGGAACTCGGTTTTCTTGCTAAGAGAGCGTTAGTAAATTTTAAGTTCCTTTTTAATAATGCCACGAATTTCAGGTATTAGAGTGCGTAATGAATCTGCTTCTAATGCTGTAGTTACTTGGGCATATGATCGGGATGGAACAGTGAAAGAGGTAGACATTTTTTTTGCTTCCGTATACGAAACCCTATGGAGAGTTCTAATTTCCTGAATTTTCATCTCTTGTTTCAATACTGGACATGCTCTTGATAAGGCAGAATGGTTATCTTTACAATTAGGACATGTAAAGGGTTGTGTACAAGGTACTCCTCTATGTGGGGGATTGCCACAAATACATATATCAGGTTTTACACAGCTAGAAGAAACATGACCAAAAGATTGGCATTTATAACAGCGAACAGGAGGTGGTATATAAGGCCTTACGTTTAATAAGTAAAATGCGGCAGAAATGCTCCTGGGCAACTTGGTAGAGTTAAACGTAAGAATATGATTGGGAGTGTCAACCAGTTCTCCATTCTTCCTGCTTTTAATGCGTTTAACTTCTATTACTCCTTCGTGTTTTAGACCTTCTTTTATTTCTTCTAAAGTGCAATTGAGGAAGTCTCGACAGAAAACTACTCCCTTTGATATGTTTAATGACAAATGAGGGTACACTTTAACCTCATATTCACCAATACGAGTAACTTCTAATAATCGCTGCGATTGAGCGTTAGATACTGTCTCGATCAATAACATTCCCTGCATTCTTTTAACTTGCTTCGTTCTACCTAATAAACCATATATAACTTTGGAAATAACAAAAGGACTGGTCATGTTAAAATCACCTTCTTTTTTCTGCATGACTAGGAACCGGGGATAAGAATCCACCGTCTCACTAGGTCTATAAGAATCTCTTAAAGGGGGGAAATCTATACTAGTAGGGGTTGGGATTGGAGGGTTGGGAGGGATTGGGGTAAAGGGAGTGGAGCTGTGAAGCTCCAGATTTAAAATGTCTTCATTATCTGTCATCTAAATAAATCCCTGACTTAGGGGAGCTGTCTCGGTGGGGTATACCCATGACGGCGGGATCACCACCGACACCAGCAAGTTCCCCTGCTGCACCGAGAATATGCCCTGGTGGGAGGAAAGCTCAACTCCCTAGGGCTCCAGTCCCTTACAAGCCGAAGCCTTCGGGGATCCCACGCCTCCGACGACGTGGGCACCCCCCTAAGCGCTTGCCAGGCCGGGGGCCTGCGGAAGCTTGACTCCACTTCAGGTGAAGTGAAGCTACACCCCGCAGCGTCAGCTCGTACGTCAAATCCAAAACCATAATCATTGCTTAAGCCAGTCCATTGCATAGGTCGTCATAGAAGAAAGAAGGAAAATTAAAAGGTCCCCTAGCCCTCGAATACTCTAATAGCGTCGGGGCCTGGAAGGAACAAGAGTTGGTCAAGGGAGATTATTATTATTATTATTATTATTATTATTATTATTATTATTATTTTTTTTTTTTTTTTTTTTGGGTGTTAGCGTTTACAAGTTTTGTTTACAAAACTTTGTCAGATAATTTCTTTTGAAGACTCTTAGATTGATATGATATCCAATACAAAATGTATATATATTAGTACGTAAAACATGGGTTTAATAAAAATCACATATAATTAGACAAACAGTATAAGGAACAGAGGTGAGATTAAACATGAGGTTTAGGGTAAAGAATAGACTGAGTACAAAACAAGTTCACGTTAAAATAATTGTATATATAAAATTTGTAAATAAATAGAGTTGTAGATAATATGTAAAGATGTATAGATAAAATAATTAAGTAAATATATATATGTTTAAAATATGTAACTAAAAATAAATAAATAAATGGATGTTGTATATACTGAATAAAATAAATGTATAAAACATTATAATTTATTTACTAGACCTATGTTTTTTATAAATTCTATAACACTGCCTTCATTTTCAGATGATAAAATTTCGATAATATTATTTTTAAGAGATGTTCTTAAGCGAGCTTCATTGTAGGTAGGACAATCCACTAGTATGTGCTTTACTGTCAGTTGACTTTGACAGTGTTGGCAGATGGGGGGTTCGAGACCTTGTAACAGGTAGGATGACGTTAACCTAGTGTGTCCTATACGTAAGCGGGTGATAATTGTTTGTTCGTGGCGTGTTAAACGACTTTTCTTAGGTGGATTTATTAATGGTTTTATTGTTTTGAGTTGTGTATCAACTTCGTTCCATTTTAATTGCCACAGGTTTAAAACTTTCTCTTTTAAATAATCTTTCAGATCCTTTGGGCGTATGCAGATATCCTCTAGTTGGTCATGTTCCACAGCAAATCTGGCTGCTTCGTCTGCTTTCTCATTACCCTGGATCCCTACGTGGCCAGGTGTCCAAACTAGAGTTATTTCTTTTTGTTTATTATAGAGCCAATCAAATAACGCTTGTATTTCTTGAACTAAAGGATCGAATGAAAATCTGTTTGATAATGCCTGCAAAGAACTCAGTGAATCTGTACAAATTAGAAAATTAGATTTACTAGAAAATTCTGTACTATGAAGCGCTTGCCATAATGCGTATAATTCCGCTGTATATGAACTAGCGGCTTCATGTATCTTCCAATGATAAGAATCGTCAAGGTTAATAAAGGCACTACCAACTCCCATTTCTGATTTGGACCCGTCTGTGTATATAGTTTCGGCACTAGGATGATGATCTAAAATATTTTTAAAATTGTTATGAAATAGTTTACGATTAACATCCTTTTTCCCTCCTTGTAAGCAAGATAGGTCCATTCGGGGTAGGTGAATTTGCCAAGGTGGTATTTCATAATTTCCTATTTGGTACAATGGCTGCATTGTTTCATTCAGTTCCTGCAGTATGGCGTATAGACGTATTCCAGCAGGACGAGTTCTAGTAGGTCTAGACATGTATTGTATAGCTTGCTCCTCGTTAAACAGCAGCGCATGATTAGGATATCGCGGTTGGGCATATACGTTTATTCCGTAGTTTATAAGTAAACGGTATCTTCGATATTTTAACGGTGGTACTCCCGATTCGCAGTATATAGATACTGTGGGACTGGTTCTAAAAGCCCCTAGAGCAAGTCTTATACCCGTCGAATGGATTTGGTCTAGTACCTTCAAGTGTGATTGACGGGCGGCACCGTAAACTATTGATCCATAATCCAGTTTAGACAAAATCATACTTCCATACACATTTAGGAGTATGCTTCTATCTGCGCCCCATTTCATACTAGATAAGCACCTAATGATATTCAATCGTTTTTTGCAATTGGCTGCTAAGCTTTTAATATGAGGACCCCAAAGTAGTTTTCTGTCGAACGTAACTCCTAAGAACTTTATTTCTGTTTTATTAGTTATAGGAAGACCATTTATTGTGAGCTGAGGATTTTGATGACACGATCTCAACCTGCAGAAATGAACGCACTGTGTTTTTAGCGTGGAGAAACGGAAACCTCGATTTTCTGCACAATCTACGACTGAATTTATAGCTTCTTGCAGGACTGAATGGATATCATCAAAATTATCTCCTGCATAGAAGATGCAAAGATCATCTACATATAAGCTTCTCCCGACTCTATGATCTATACCTGACATTAAAACATTTACGGCTACTGCAAACAAAACCACGCTAAGTGTGGATCCTTGGGGTATGCCATTTTCGACTGTATAGGTGTTAGATTCAGTATTTCCGACTCGAGTTCTGATTTTCCTGTCAGAAAGAAAACTGGCAATGAAATTTGGCAAATAGCCCCTCAGTCCCCATTTGTGTAGAGTTTGCAATACACCATATCGCCACGTCATGTCGTAAGCTTTTTCAAAGTCGAAGAATACTGCTGTAAGGTGATTTCTATTTAAAAAACTTGTTTGTATTGCATTTTCGATATAAACCAGTTGATCGTTTGTTGATCTGAATTTCCTAAAGCCCATTTGAAATTTAGATAGTAGATTATATTTTTCCAAGACCCACATCAAGCGAAAACTGACCATTTTTTCCAGGGTCTTACTAAGGCAACTGGTTAAAGATATTGGGCGATAGTTGGATGATATTTTGGGGTCCTTGCCAGGTTTTAGCAGTGGGACTATAATTGATTCTTGCCATTGCTCTGGATAGATTCCTGTCTTCCAAATTCGGTTGTACAATTGTAGTAATTCGACTTTGGCAGTTTCAGGTAAGTGCTTTAACATGTTGTAACTAATAGTATCTCGACCTGGCGACGAGTCTTTAGTTTTATCTAGAGCTTCTGTTAGTTCTTCCATGGTAAAAGGTACATTATAGAACGACTCTATTCGTTCTGTAAAATCCAATGGAATCTCTCTAGCGAATTTATTTAGACGAAAGTCTTCGTTGTAATTATCAGAACTACTTGTTGATTGAAAGTGACGAGCAAATTCGTCTGCCAATTTTAGAACATCTGTTATCAACTCTCCATTGATGTCTAATACAGGTGATGTAATAGGAAGTTTCTTTCCTATTAGTGATCTTATTTTCCCCCAAACGTCTGACGGTGATGTTTGTGGGGTGAGAGTTGATACATACGTCTTGAAAGAGAGCCGCTTCTTTTCCAAAATGACACGGCGAGCTCGAGAACGGAGTCGCTTAAAATTAATCATATTTTCGGCAGTAGAGTGTCTTTTAAAAAGATTGAGTGCTTGTTTCTTAGCTTTAATTGCTTTGGCCACCTCTTCATCCCACCACGGTACTGTTTGCGGTCTCTGTCGGTTTGTGATAACTGGAATACTTTCTTCAGCAGCCAAAAGAATGGATTGAGTAACATGGTCTACTGAAGAAGCAATAGTGTCAGTTAAATTAAAGGTGGTAATGTTTGTTTGAAATTTTGGCCAGTCAGCTTTACTTTCTCTAAACTTTACGTGCCGTTAATGGTTGTAATTGTGGGCGCGATGTAGCAAGTTGCAGCATTACAGGGAAATGGTTCGAGAAATAAAGATCATCAAGTACATCCCATGAAAACAAATGAGTAACTTCTGGAGAACTCACGGAAAGATCTATAGAGGAGAAGTCGTTTGATCTTAAATTAAGATAAGTACCTTTACCCGTATTAAGAATATTCAATTCTAATTCCTCAAAAAGGTTTTCTAGACTTCGTCCACGAGGATTTAGATTAGCCGATCCCCATATCGGATTGTGTGAGTTAAAATCTCCAAGAAGTACAAATGGTCGGGGTAATTGAATAATCGCATTTCGCAAGTCGTCTACTTCCCAGTGAATATCGGGCAGATATATGTTGCAGATGGTTAAAGCAAACGGATAAAAAACTTTAACAGCAATTATCTGTAATTCTGTGTTTATATTTACAGGTTGTGTCGGAATAGAATCTTTTATAAATATTGCAACACCACCCCTAGCTCGTAGATTAGGCATGACATCTTTTCCTGTGTCATACGGAGTTTCAGGTTTCAAATGCGTTTCCTGTAATGCTACAACAAGAGGACATTTTTCAACAAGTAACAACTTAAGTTCGCTAGTATGAGTTCTAATGCCATTTATATTCCATTGGATGATATTATCCATTTGGATAGTTTATTGATAAGTACTACTGGGAGGAAGTCTCCCGAGTAGACGAATCTTTGCTTTTAGGACGAGGGCCTCTAGGGACGCCTTTTGGCCACCCTTTCTTCTTTTTAATGGTTCCTGTAAGAGGATTCATCTCGTTGTCGGAGCATGAGCTCGCTGTCAGTAGAATATCACTTGCATCCATACTACAGGAAATATGGAGAAGTGGGTTGGATTCTTGAGGATTTTGGGATGAATGGGAAGATTTACTAGGAGTTTGAGGTTTTTTAAACTTCGGTGGTTGTGTAAGTGGGGAGATTTGGGGTTGTTGTTGGGGGATTGGTAGTGGGGAGATTGGGAGTGGTAATTGGGGGGAGAGATTTGTAACAGTTTCAGTCGGTAAGGTTCTTAGCGAAGTGGTTGAGAATAAATCTGATTTTTTTAAATGTGTCTCGAGTGCTTTTATAATTTCTGGAACGAGAAATTTAACTAGCAGGCTTTGATCTGGTACCGCTGGT
This sequence comes from Agrypnus murinus, assembly GCA_929113105.1. Classification (NCBI taxonomy): domain Eukaryota; kingdom Metazoa; phylum Arthropoda; class Insecta; order Coleoptera; family Elateridae; genus Agrypnus; species Agrypnus murinus. The sequence goes on from OV816023.1 coordinate 140,078,406, forward strand.
GGTTGACTAGGCCTAGCAGCAACTCTGGCATATGAAGTAGTCGGACCGGTGACTATAGAGGGTGTATTAAGCATTACTTCGCGTTTGGCGTCAAAATAACTAATACGCTTCGTTACTTTTAGTTTCTGAATTGCTACTTCCTGTTTGTAGATTGCACATGTTCTAGAGTTTGCTGGGTGGTTATCTCCACAGTTGACGCATATTACGGGGGTTTCGCAGGGATTCCCTTGGTGCATTGCTTTACCACATATACACACTTGCTCTTTCCGACAATTAACTGCCGCATGGCCAAACTTCTGGCACCTGAAACAACGCAGTGGTGTTGGTATATATGCGCGAACTGGGAGGGAATAAAAAGCTATTTTAACACGTTCCGGAAGAACGGTCCCCGTGAATGTGAGTAGATATGAAGAAGTGTTTATTATCTCACCCTGTCTCTTATAGGTTAATCTTTTTACATCAGCGACATGCCTGGATCTTAATATTTCTTCCCTAATTTCTTCTATGCTGCAGTTATTAAGGTCTTTACAAGTTATTACTCCCTTTACAAAATTTAGGGTTTTATGAGGAGTTACCTTAACTTTCAGTTTATCAAGATTGATTATATCTAGTAACCGCTTCGTTTGCTCCTTACTTACGCTTTCAATTAATAGACCGTCGTTTATCTTTTTTACACTTTTTACTTCCCCGACTTGTTTCTTTAAACTATTGAAAATTAAGAAGGGACTTACGTCGTTAAATGAACCTTCTTCTCTTTGCATTAGCAGAAAATTAATTTTGGAATAGCTAATTGGATGTTTCTTAACATTTCCTGTTTCTGTTTCACAATCAGTGTCAACAATCGATTCACTAGTCTTTTTTCTTTTTCCTGGAGATTGAATCCCAGGAGCATTTTTTTCATAGGGTATGGAAAAGGGATTAGGAGGTATTGATAGGGTTCTTGACTCGTTGTAAGAAGGGAGTTCTAGTGTATGGGAAGGGGGATAGGTTAAGGTGAGTTGAGGGGTGGAGCCGGGAAGCTCCGTTTGCGACAGGGGCACTTTTGTAACGTTATTACCTGTACTGTCATCCATGTTTCATATTTAATAATTTGTTTAAAAAGTGTGTATGTATAGAATATGTGTTTTTCATTCCTTTCATGTTTGACTGCCTGAGGAACCAGCAACAGCCAAAGGATTCCTGTGAACCCGACTCTGGTGGCCTCGACGGAGCCCCCCGCATTATACCGCAAGGTTCCCGGTCCAGGCGCCACCTGGCATTACGGCATAAGCGAGATTTTCGCAAGTTGATAGGGCAGCCAGGTCATGTTGGCTAGACCGACCCGGGCCCCTGTACTACCTTGCAGCCTGGGAGTGCACACCCCGGAACCCAGTTTTATCCGCTGTACCCTCCAGCAGGCGAGCCCAAGGATCCCAGACTGCTACTAGTTCCCCATGCTGTTAACCAAGGAATGAGTGTGCGTGTTGGTGACCTGCCCGTATGCAGTGTACGTGTGTGTAGTGTAGGTGTGTTTGGGTATAATTTAGAAAAACTGTGTGTATATGGTTGTGTTTACGGGCAGGTATGTGTGTTGGAACGAGGTGTACTGAGCTGGTACCCGTGGGGGCGCTACTCCCCAATGGCTGCCCGCTTTTAGCCACCCTGCGGGTATTATTATTATTATTATTATTATTATTATTTTTTTTAAATTATTACACAAATTGTGGATAAGTGGACTGTTCTAGCAGTACGCCGGATTTCTCAAGACGACTTGTATTTTATGGCTCTTCTTATTATTGCTGTTGTGGCCAATATGACAGCTTTTTGCATATGATATATGGCGCTTTGGGGAATTCCTAACTCTTGGAGGTGCAAAGGTACCTTTTTATGTACAAGCCCGTTTGCGGTTATTATAAACGGTTTTATTTCTACTTTAAGCATTCTCCACATTTCACTGATCTCATCGGCCAACTCACTGTACTTTGCCATCTTGTCTCTGTATGCCCTGCTTACATTTTCGTCTAATGGCACAGAAAAGTCTATTATAGTACAGCATTTAGTTTCTTTATTGATGATTATCATGTCGGGCTTGTTATGCTGTACTGTGTGGTCTGTCATTATACTTGTATCCCAATATATTTTAAATGATACATTTTCCAGTACCGGTTGGGGTCTATATTTGTATGTTGGTACATTATTCGCCAGCCCAACGTGCTGTCCAAACATTTGGTGTACGACTTTTCCCATATTGTCGTGTCGACTAAGATAAGCTGTAGCTGCAAGGTTGGTACAGGCTGATGATAGATGCTGTACAGATTCTTCTTCTTTATTGCAGAGTCTACATTTCGTTGTCTCGGGGTTTAACTTCATGATATGTTTTTGATAATATCTTGTTGGTACTACTTGATCCTGTATAGCTAGAAGTGCCCCCTCCGTCTCTGGAAACAGGTAGCCAGCTGTGAGGTAAGTATTGGAACATTGTTTATCCACATCTTCTTGACATAGGTTGTTGAAGTAACGGCCATGCATGGGTTTATTCTTCCACTGTTGTTTTAGTTTGTCAGCATAGTTTGCTGTTTCAGGCTCGGGTGTTGATAGGCCTAGTGCAGAAAAATTCTTGTCAACTCGTATTAGATCTTGGTACAAGGGTAGGTAGGAATTACCAAAGTACTGTTTTAGTTTTTGTTTTTCCCTTTGATTGGTATTTTCTAGGTTAACGATACCACGTCCTCCCTCTGCTCTAGACAGATTTATTCTTTCAATTGCAGAGTTAGGATGTAACATCCTATACTTTGTGAGTGTGGTTCTAAGTTTCCTATCTAATGCTTGTAGATCTGTTTGGGTCCATGACAGTACTCCAAATGTGTACGATAATACAGGCATAGCCCAAGTGTTGAGGGCGGTAATCTTATTCTTTGAATTGAGACTAGTATTTAAAATTTTATTTACTCTGCCAAAGTATTCTGTTGTGATTGTCTCTTTATTGGCTTTCTCGTTTATTCTCAGCCCCTGTTGGAAACCAAGGTACTTGTAATATTCATCTGGAGTGAGCGCAGATATAGTTGTTGTATTGTCCATCAGCGTGACATTTTCCGATTGAATAATTTTGCCTCTATCGGCGTGCATAACGGCGCATTTCTCTAGACCTAACTCCATTCTTATTGCTTCGCTAAATGCCTTGACTAGTTCTAATGATCCACGGAGTTGTTGGGGGGATTTTGTGTAGATCTTAAGATCGTCCATATAGAACAGATGTGAAATTCTGGCTCGATCTTCGATGGTATAACAATTACCACTTCGATTTAACATTCCGCTAAGTGGATTCAAAGCCATGCAAAACCAGAGAGGGCTAAGACTGTCCCCTTGAAATATGCCCCTTCTAATTGGTATATCGTCTGTTATATATTCTCTGGTCCTCAGTATAGTTCTCCATGTCTTCATAAGGTGGCTGAGGAAAGCTATTACCGTACGGTCTACTTTGTATATGTTAAGTATGTGCAAAAGCCAGGAATGTGGTATTGAGTCAAATGCCTTTTGGTAGTCTATCCAGGCTACCGAAAGCTTCCTCTTTTTTGTTTTTACCTGTCCTGTGATAATAGCGTCAATTATTAGTAGTTCCTTGCAACCTCTAGCTTGCCTTTTACATCCATTTTGTTCCCATGCTAAGATTTGATGTCTTCTTAAATGTTCTGCGATTTTCGTATTTAACACAGAAGTAATAATTTTATAGATGGCCGGTAGACATGTAATGGGCCTGTAATCTTTTGCCTCCTCGGTATTTCCTGTTTTTGGCAGCATGTGTGTTACTCCGAGGGTAAAGTATTCGGGAACTATGTCTGGATTGTGAAGTGCGTTGTTTATTTGAGTCGCTAATGCTGTATGCAAGTTGGTTAGTATTTTCCACCAATAGTTATGGATGCTATCAACTCCAGGTGCTGACCAATTTCTTAACTTTCTCGTCACTGCAGCAATGTCTTCTGCAGTTATTTGTATTTCATCCATAGGTGGTATGTTTAAGTGTTGATGTTCCTCTGCTGCAATCCAGTAGGCATCTCCATTATGTTGCACTTGGTTGGACCATATATTTTTCCAGAATCGGGTCATTTCTTCTTTCTCCGGTGTTTTGTCTTCTGTTGTTCTATTGCCTTGTTGTAGGTTTCTGTAGAAAACAGATTGTGCTCTGGTGAATTGTATATTCTCGTGATACCTCCTTGTTCGTGCTCGGTATCTTCTTAATCGGCAGCCCAACATAGAAATTTTTTGTTTAAAGTTATCCAGGAGTACTAACAGCTTTTGGCGGTAGGATGGGTCTCTGGCTTTGATCTTCGATGCTTTGGCGAGTTTCCCAATCTTTTTCCGCGTTTTTCTACTGGGATTTTGATTAGTAAGGTAAGTATGTAATATACCTACATCTTTTCTAATATTGGTTATTTTGTTCTCTATTCTTCTCTCCCACGGTGGTTTTTTGTTTATTTTTGCATTATGTTTATTTTATTATTATTATTATTATTATTATTATTATTATTATTATTATTATTTTTTTTTTTTTTTTTTTTTTTTGTTATCACACAAACTGTGGATGAGTTAGTGACTGTTTTAGCAGTACGCCGGATTTCTCAAGACGACTGTTATTTTATGGCTCTTCTTATTATTGCTGTTGTGGCCAATATGACAGCTTTTTGCATATGGTATATGGCGCTTAATGGGATGCCTAATTCATTGAGATGCAGGGGAATCTTTTTATGTACAAGTCCATTAGAGGTAATAATAAATGGTTTAATGTCTACCCTCTGCATTCTCCACATTGCACTGATTTCATCGGCTAAATCTCTGTACTTTTCCATTTTGCCTCTGTAAACTCTGCTTATATTTTCATCTAACGGCACTGAAAAGTCTATTATAGTACAACATTTTGTTTCTTTGTTGATTATTATCATATCGGGCTTGTTATGTTGTACTGTACGGTCGGTTATGATGGTTGTATCCCAATATATTTTGAATGATACATTTTCTAGTACCGGTTTGGGACTATATTTATGAAATGGTGTGTTATTTGCAAGCCCTACGTTTTGCCCCAACATTTGGTGAATAACTTTTCCCATGTTATCGTGCCGACTTAGATAAGCTGAAGATGCAAGATTTGTACAAGCTGATGAGAGGTGCTGTATCGATTCCTCTTCCTTATTGCAAAGTCTGCATTTTGTTGTTTCAGGGTTTAAATGCATGATGTGCTTTTGGTAGTATCGTGTTGGAACTACCTGATCCTGTATGGCTAATAGCGCCCCCTCCGTCTCGGGAAACAGATATCCCGCTGTAAGGTAAGTGTTAGAATAGGTTTTATCCACGTCTTCTTGGTGTAAATTATTGAAATAACGCCCATGCATGGGTTTATTTCTCCATTGATGTTTTAATTTGTCAGTATAATTTTCTGTTTCAGGTTCGGGTGTTGCTAAACCTAGTGCAGAAAAGCTTTGATCAACTCTTACCAGACTTTGGTGTAAAGGTAAGTTTGTATTGCTAAAATACTGTTTTAACTTTTGTTTTTCTCTTTGATGTGCATTCTCTAAGTTGACGATTCCACGGCCTCCCTCTGCTCTAGAAAGATACATTCTTTCAATTGCAGAGTTAGGGTGTAACATTCTGTACTTTGTAAGCGTGGTCCTAAGCTTCCTATCTATTGCTTGGAGTTCCGTTTTTGTCCATGCTAGTACTCCGAAAGTGTACGACACCACTGGTATAGCCCAGGTGTTAACGGCAGTAATCTTATTTTTTGAGTTAAGACTTGTGTTTAAAATTTTCTTAGCCCTGTCGAAGTATTCTGCTGTGACTGATTCTTTATCTTTATTATTATTATTATTATTATTATTATTATTATTATTATTATTATTATTATTATTATTATTATTATTATTATTATTATTATTATTATTATTATTATTATCCGATTTTTCTCGCACGTTCTCAGCGGTTTTTGCTGGAACCTATTTCACCTGCCCAGATGTTATCGGGGCTAGGCTCGGATGTTATCAAGGGTTTCCAGCTTCACACTACCTCGGCGTTGCCGCAAGAGTATAGTGGGTTTTATTGTTAGTAGTATATACGCGTCTAAGTGGCTAGTTGGATGGTTACGATATTCTATCCTATAACTTTTCTTACGATGGTACAGGTGTTCAATATAACAATTTTCTGTAAGAGGATATTAATAGATTCCTGAATGTCTAATTTTTGTAAGCTGTCTTTTAGGTTTCTTGGGATCTCTCCTGTTGCGCCGATGATTATTGGTATTATTTCGACCCTATCTTGTTCCCAGATTTCTTTTATCTCCTGAGCAAGTAATGAGTATTTTTGGAGCTTTTCGGCGTGTTTGCTTTGTATATTGGTTGCTAGTGGTATGCTGATGTCTATTAGCTTGGTGCGTTTTGTGAGCTTATTACGTATTACCAAATCTGGTCTGTTATGCTCAACAGGTCTATCTGTTATGATGGTTCTGTTCCAATATACTAAGTATTCTTCCGTTTCTGTAACAGATTTCGGTTGGTATTGGTAGTATGGGGTATGTTGTTCCATTGCGCCTATATTGATCAAGATCTGCTGATGGATAATACCTGCCACTTGGTTATGCCGTGTGGTATATGCGTTGGGTGCCAGTGTGGGACAGCCTCCGATGATATGTTCTATTGTTTCGTTTTGTCCTCCACACATTCGACAGCTATCATTTCCGGCTTCAGGGTCTTTTAAAATATATTTTCTGTGATTTCTGGTGGCTACTACGTGATCTTGAATGGCGACCATGAATCCCTCTGTTTCTCCGAAGATGTTTCCTGTTATCAGCCACTTGCATGTTGCGTTGTAGTCGATGTGCTCTTGATTTAGTATGGCTGGGTACCGTCCATGTAGTTCTTTTCTCATCCAGTTGTTCACCTTTTCTTCTATGCCAATTGTCATGGATTCGTCTTGAGTATCTCGTTTCTTGAGTGTTAGTGGAGTATACTCGTCTATGTTGCATACGGCACGGTGTAAGTTGCTGTGTTCAGCTTGTTTGTGGAAATAATCTCGCAAATTGTGTACTTGTGTTTCGTGTAGTAGAGCTATGTCTACTGCTCCTCGACCTCCTTTTTTACGAGGTTATTATTATTATTATTATTATTCTCTCATATGCATAGCTTCGAAGATTTTAGCTAGTACTGTTGAAGATCCGGATTGCAACAAGCATTCTAGGGATTCTTCTACTTGATTATTTAGTACCTAGGAATTTTCTAATGATGTGGGCTGTTCCTAGTATGGCTGTTTTCTGTAACTCATCGATGTTAATATTACCAGGAATCTTGCTTATATGTTCTTCATGTCGCTTAGTTGTTGTACCTAAAGCACCTATTATGACAGGAACTACTGTTGCTTTTGTTTTCCACATGCGGCTAATCTCTATCTCTAAGTCCTTATATTTACTTAGTTTTTCAGCTTCTTTTACGGCTATATTAAGATCGTCTGGAATAGCTACATCTATCAAGAGGCATCTTTTGTTGTTTTTGTCGTAGTAAACTATATCGGGCCTATTTGCATTTATAGTTCGGTCTGTGTATATAGGATGGTCCCACATGACCACGATGTTGTTATTCTCAACGACTTTTTTTGGTTGGTGTTCGTACCATTTCTCAGTTGTTTCGACGTTTATTTGGTTAAGTAGCTTCCAGTGTATGTATGTCGCCACACGATTATGCCTGTTGAGGTATTCTTTTCCAGCTAAGATAGAACAGCCGGAAATAATATGGCTGATATATTCATCACATTGGTTACATAATCTGCATTTAGGGTCTACATTTTGATTGAGTGTCTTCTTCTGGTAGTATTTTGTATTCAATGCTTGATCTTGCGCAGCAACTATCAAGCTCTCGGTTTCACCTTTTAATCCAGCTTTTTTCAACCAACTGAATGTTCTCTCTTTACTTATAAATGGTTTGTTGTGTACGTTAGTGGCGAATTGCCCATGCAGTGGTTTCTCCATGTATTTTTGAATTTTTTCTTTCATCATTATTTCTTTAATTTCTTCTTTTTTATTTGTTTTGTATTCGTTGCGTATCTTATTGTACGTTTTGGTAATGGAATACTTATTCTTGCTGTTTTCGTGTTGTTCGACCTGGGCGATGTACTTATCTTTCTTCTGGTTTATGTAGGTACCAAGTTGTACTATTGTTGACTTGTAGGCCGATATGACCTGGATTAGTCCTCTGCCACCTTCTTTCCTTGGCATATATAAGCGCTCGACATCTGCTTTTGGGTGATGCATTCCGTGGATTGTAAGACGTTTGCGCGTTTTTATATCTATTTTTTCAAGTGCTTTTTCTGTCCACTCTACTATACCGAAGCTATATTGCAGTACTGGTATGGCAATGCTATTTATTGCCTGTATTTTGTTCTTAGAGTTCAATTCGCTCTTTAGTACCATCCTCACTCTTCGAAGGTATTCTTTAGTTAGTTTTTCTCTCATCTTTCCATGTTTTACTTCATTACATTCTTCAACACCTAGATACTTATAAAGCTCGTTATGTTCGAGTTCTCTGATTACTGTTGTGTCGTTGATGTTGACATTCTCTTTCTTTACAGTTTTACCTCGTTTAATACTGACTTTGGCGCATTTGTCTAGACCAAATTCCATTTGTATATCACTGCTGAATTCATGAACGATGTTCAGCGCTTGTTGTAGGTGGTAGTCATCTTTCGTGTACAGTTTCAGATCGTCCATGTACAGCAAGTGATTTATTGTTTCTTTTGGTGTTATTTTATATCCGATTTGTTCTCTATTAAGCAGCTGACTTAAAGGTGTTATTGCTAGACAAAACAGAAGTGGAGACAATGAATCGCCCTGGAAAATACCACGTCTTATGTTGATGTTATTGGTAGCGATGCTGCCATCTTTATAGTACAAGTGCATTTGTGTTCGCCATTGTTTCATAGATTTAGATATAAATTCAACGACGTTATGGTTTATTTTGTACGTGTTTAATATTTCCATTATCCATGAATGTGGTACGCTGTCGAATGCTTTACTATAGTCGATCCATGCCATACTGATACTATGTTTTTGGCTCTTTACTTTTTCTGTGATCATCTTATCTAAAAGGAGCTGGTCTTTACAACCTTGAGTTGATCTTCTACATCCTTTCTGCTCTACTGGAAGAATATTATGTTGTATTAAATGTTTGTATATGTTGTCAGCCAGCACTGATGTTATTATTTTATACATAGTTGGTAGGCATGTAATAGGTCTGTAGTTTTTGGCTTCCTTGGGGTCTTTTCCTTTGTATAACAAATATGTTGTACCTTCTGTTAGCCAATCGGGAGTGTTACATGGGTTTCTGATGATATCATTGTAAGCATCTGCTAAGCTCTGATGTACTGCAGTTAGCTTTTTGATCCAGTAGTTTTGAACTTTATCTGGCCCTGACGCTTTCCAATTATGTGTTTTGTTGATTCTCATAGTCAGCTCTTTAGTCCCTATACTTGACCAGTCCTGTTCTGGTATTTGACTGTTGATTTGTTTGATTTCCTTTATCCATGCAGCATCGTTATTATGCTTTTTTTGGTTTTCAAGAATGGACCGCCAAAATTTGTCTAGCTCTTCACTATCGGGAGCCTCGGATACTTGTTTGATATTACTATTTAGTTGCCTATATAGCTTTTTTGTGTCCTCAGTAAAGAGTTTGTTTTGTTCATATTGCTGTTTTCTCTTTTTGTATCGCGCCAATCTCTGGGCTTTGGCTTGTAGTTTCATTTTATTCTCTTGTTCGGCAACGGCTATCACGTCTGTTGTTATTGTGTCGCTTTTAATAATTTGTTTGAGTTTATTGCGTGTTTTACTTGATATTTTGTCTCTTTTTGTTTTATACTCACTGATTATAGACAACTTGTATCTATACGGGTCGATTTGTCGATTTATTCGTCGACTCCATGCCGGTTCACCTTTATTTTGCTTTTTTGTAGATATTTTGCGTTCTCCAGCTATTATGCTTGCAGTTGCGTACACTATATGATTTATATCGGTTATATCATGTTTTTCATCTTGTAAGATCTTCCTGATCACTTCATTTGCAGTCTTTATTTGTTGGTTTGCTTCTTTACTATACTTAATCTTGTTTATTTGACTTCGTTCGTTGATCGGAATGCATTTCACTTCAGCTATTTTCTGTTTTAATTTTTGTTCTAAATCTAGTGCTAGTTCATTCGCTGCTGGTGTTTCTGGTGTAGAAGTCGTAGTAAGATTCGTATTTGATTTTTGTGATAGTGACGGTGGTTCACGTTCATAGCTGTCAGGTTCGTTTACTAAAGTGACGTTTTTGTCAGCAGAGATAGTGTCGTCGTTAAGGACACTTTGTATTCTGAGCTTTAATTTTCTAATTCATTTTTGGTTAATTTATTTTTCATTATATAATTACGTTGGTTATTGAGTCTGACCGCGTCTATATCTGTATGGATGTTCGGATTATTTTCCCTCCATATTTGGTACGTTCCTGCCATCATACCTCTCGGATGCTTGTTTAGTATTGCCTGATAATATGCTTCAATGATGCTGATGTATTCTTCTTTTGTCCACTTGCTTCTTTGTTTGGTTGTATTGTCATTTGTTGATTGAGTGGAAATTTCTGATGTTATAAGTTCAATTGGGCCGATTTGAGATAGCTCGGCTCGGTTACCATTTGAACTATTGATTTTGTTATCAGCTTCCTCAGGGGGTCTGGGTTGTTGGCTCGATCCTCCTGTAGTTTCGTTAGCCTGTTTCGTTTGCCTAAGTCGTCGTCGTATAGTTCTATCCTCCCTCCGGAGATTCTTGGCACCCTGTGACCACTTAAGGTCTGCCGGAGACTCAGGGCCATTATTATTTTCTGTACTTTCCATATTAATTAAATTCTCGGGTAAAATACCCGGTAGTTTTAAAGTTGACTGGGGTTGCTGGCTGTACCCAAAGTGGAGTGCCGCTCCTAACATGGAGACAGACGCATTCCTGCCACTGGTTCATCCGCCCGTAGCCGTTGACCATGTGGCTTCCTGTTGGTCCGCGGGAGGTATTTTATTTCCCTCCTACCATCCATATCTGGAAGGCATTCCCCTATCCGCCACCTGGGGACGCGCCCGATGGGGGTTACAGGATTCCCCGACGGTTTTATTATTATTATTATTATTATTATTATTATCTGTGTTTCACGCATTTCTGCGGTTATTCCACCTTTACGGGCCAAAACCAAGGTAAAGATGAATTTGCTATTAATATTTCTGCTTATTGAAAGAATTTTCTGACAATGTGACACGTGCTTAAGATTGTTGATTTTTGCATGGTTGCATAGATGTTTTTGTGAATATCCAGCTTTTCTATTGATTCATGCAGATGGTTCGGTATAATTCCAGTTGCTGAGATGACAATGGGTAATACATGCACTTTCTCTAATCTCCACATTTGTTGGACTTCTATTGCTAACTCGGCATACTTCCTTATTTTATTTATGTATGCGTTTTGTACATTTGAAGTGTCGGGTATTGTTATATCTATTAAGTATGCAGTATTTTTCTTTTTGTCGATCAGCGTGATGTCAGGTCGGTTGTGTGCAGTCGTTCTATCTGTTATTATCCCTCGGTCCCAGTATAATAGTATCTCATTATTATCTATTACTTTCGAAGGTTCATATTTGTAATACGGTACTATTTCATTTATTAAGGCGTACTTGACTGCTAATTGGGCGTGTAGGATTTTTCCCACGTTGTCGTGGCGAGTTTTGTATTCTGCTTGAGCCATGGTTTGACATCCTGAAATGATGTGCTGAATATTTTCGGTTGCTTCTTTGCATCTTCTGCATTTGTCATTCTGAGTACCATCCTTAATTATGTGTTTTTTATAGTTACGTGTGCTTATAACCTGATCAAGAATGGCACAGAAAAATCCCTCTGTCTCCGGGTACAGCTCACCTCTTATCAACCAGGCGTTCGATGCTAATTTGTCGACATTCGGCTGATTCAGATCGTGAGGGTGTTTACCATGCAGAGCTTTTTGTAACCATTGGTTATGCTTTTCTTGGTTTGTTGTTATTCTTTGTTCTGTATCCGGTTTTATACTTAGTGGTGTGTAATTTCTATCCGCAATCGTTATTGCTTTGTGTAAGTTTGATGTTACTTTTTTTGTATCAAAGTACTCTTTTAGTGTTTTTATTTGTTTAACTTGCATGTTCTTGATGTCGATTAGTCCACGTCCACCTTCTGCTCTGGGTAATGTTAATCGCTCCTTTGCCGATCTAGGGTGGTGATATCTTGAATTTGTAAGTATTTTGTTTGTTATACGTTGGAGATTATGAAGGTCTGTGTCAGACCAGTGCACTACACCGAAAGAATAGGTAAGTATTGGTACCGCGTATGTGTTTATTGCCTTTATGAGATTTCTACTATTTAGTTTAGTTTTGGCAAGTAATTTTACTCTATCTGTAAACTTCTCTTTTATGTCATTTTTCATTAATGTTTCGTCTATTAGTCTCGCCTGCTTCATTCCTAAATATTTATACACTTGGCCTTCTTGTAAGCTTTCTATCATTTCGCTAGTCTCTGTTTTGTAATTCTTTAATTGCCTTTTTCCACGATTTATACATTGCATTTTACATTTCTCTAGACCGAATTGCATGCATATGTCTTTACTTATCTTTTCTGTCATTTTTAAGTTTTGCACAAGGTGCTCGTATTTGCTGCAATATATTTTAACATCATCCATGAACATTAAGTGCGTTATCTGATGCATATTTTGTCCAGCATTTCTTATATTATATCCCTTTCCTTCTCGATTTAACAACTCGGATAATGGGTTCAGCGCTAAACAGAACCACAGAGGACTCAGTGAATCCCCTTGGAAAATACCACGCCTAATGCTTATGGGTTCTGTTACCATATTTTGTTTTCCGCTGTTTATATGAATCACTGTATTCCACTTTTGGATGTTTAGCCGCAGAAAATTGACGTAAATTGGATGTATTTTGTATATACACAATATTTCTATCATCCAGCTATGTGCAACAGAGTCGAAAGCCTTTCGGTAGTCGACGTATGCTGTATATATATTCCTGTTCATTTTGTATGCTTGTTTCGTTACGACTGAATCTATTATCAACTGCTCCTTGCACCCTTGTGTATTCCTTCGACACCCTTTTTGCTCTTCTGTAAGTATATGATTTGTTTCACAGTGTTTGTATATCTTTTCGCTTATACAAGCTGTTAGTATTTTAAATACGGTGGGCAAACAGGTAATCGGCCGGTAATTAGCGGGATTCTCGGAGTCTCCACTTTTAGGCAGCATGTAAGTTATTCCCTGTGTTAAAAATAAAGGAGTTGTATCAGGCTTTTCAATGAATTGCCTTATATGCTTAGCTAGTTCTGAATGCACACTAGTAAACTTCTTCCACCAATAATTGTGTATCCGGTCGTTACCAGGAGCTTTCCAATTTGCAGTTGTTGCAATTATTTTGCTAACATCTTCAGTGGATACATGCTCATATTGCATGCTATCAATACGCTGGGCCTTAGTTTTTTCTTTGCCAATCCAATTTGCAGCTTGGTTATGCCTAACTTCGTTTGACCATAAACTTGACCAATATTCTTGAATAGTGCCCTTATCTGGTATGCTAGATGGAGTACTATTTTCGTTATTAATTTTTTTGTAGAAGAAGCTCTCTTTTTGTCGAAATAGCTTATTTTGTTGCCTTCTTTTTTGACTGGTTACATATCGGTCTAATCTCTTACTCAGCGCTTTTAATCTCTGCTTCAGGCTATCCATGAATTCTTCTACTGTTGTGTTCTCCGTTTCAAATTGTGTATGAACTTTGTATTGAACTTTATTATTATTATTATTATTATTATTATTATTATTATTATTATTATTATTATTATTATTATTATTATTATTATTATTATTATTTCGTTGTTTTGTCTCAGCTACAGCTGGTATTAAAAGAGGTACGGGTTTACACCTAGTATTCTCTTTTTCTAGTGTTAATTTAGAAATTTCCTTACGATACGGCAGGTGTTCAGTATTACTGCCTTTTGCATATTTATATAAATATTAGTTGGCAATTGTAAGGTTTTGATGCTCTCATGTAGTTGTTTTGGAATTATACCTGTCGTTGATAATACTACGGGTATTATTTGTACTTTACTTTGGTTCCATATTTGTATTATTTCGTGTTTAAGGTCAGTATATTTTCGAATTTTCTCTGTTATTGCGCTTTCCAGATTGTGCGAGTTTGGTATTGTGACATCTATTAAGCATGTTTGTTTGGACACTTTATCTTGTACAACTATATCAGGCCTATTGTTGGCTACTAATCTGTCTGTTAAGATTGAACGATCGTAATAAATTTTGTACTGATCGTTTTCTAGTACAGGCGATGGATTGTATTTGTAATATGGTATTTGTTCGCCATCTAAGAGTCCATATTTTTGAGCCAATGCCTGGTGGATTATATTAACTACCTGATTGTGACGTATTGTTGTTTCTTGGTTTGTCATGACATTTTCTGCATCTGTCGTCAGTGATCGTGGGGTCTTTGATGATATATTTTTGGTAATTTTTTGTTTTAACAACCTGATCTTGAATGGCCATTATGTGCCCTGTTGTTTCGGGAAAGAGGTAGCCTAATTTCAACCATTTGTTGGATGCGGTTCTGTCATTTGTTGGTTTCTCGAGGTCGTATGCGTGTCGACCATGTAATGTCTTGTTCTTCCAAATATTCAATTTCTCTTGCTCGGTTTGTATGTTTTCTTTTTGTTGTGGTGTTTGGTCTTGCAGATTGAGTGGTGTATATTTATTATGTATATTACATAAGATCTTGTATATATGTGATTCGTGCTGTTTGATATGAAAATATGTTCCGAGTGTTTTTATTTGTTGGTTGTGTAAGTTCGTAAGATCTAGGATTCCTAAACCTCCTTTTTCATTGGGTAATGTAAACCGTTCCACGTTAGCGTGTATGTGACGCATTCGATTCTTAGTTAATTCGGTTCTAAGGAGACGTTGGAGATTTTGTAAATCAGTTTCTGTCCAGAAAATTATACCAAACGAGTATATTAATGATGTGATAGCATATGTATTTATTGCTTTAATTATATTTTTTGTATTTAGTTTTGTATGTAATATGTTTCGTGTTCGTTTTCTTAGTTCTATAGTTAGTTGTGTTCTATGTGTTTGGTTTGAAGTATTCCTAGGTACTTGTAATATTCTGTTTCGTTCATGGCTTCTATAATATCTCCTTGTTGAGTTTCAAAATTCACTAATTCCATTTTACCTCTTTTCATATTTATTGTACGACATTTGTCTAGACCAAATTCCATACATATGTCCTTTGTAAATATGGCTACAATTTCTATCAGTTGTTGTAATTGGTGTATATTCCCTGCATATATTTTTAAGTCGTCCATGTACAATTGGTGAGATATGATGTGACTATCACCTGTAGGACTCCTTAATTTAAAGCCATATTTTGATTTGTTTAGCAAATTTGATAGTGGATTTATGGATAGACAAAACCATAGGGCACTTAATGAGTCACCTTGAAAGATTCCTCGGCGAATTGATATTGGTTTAGTTGTTTTGTATTCTTCACCTAATTTTAATGTTAGTGTTGTTTCCCAGTTATGCATTGCTATTTGTAAGAAATTTATTATTACAGGATTGATCTTATATATATTTAAAGATTTTAGCAACCATGAATGAGGTACCGAGTCGAACGCCTTTTTGTAGTCAATATAGCAGCCATTAAAATTTCGACGCTTTACTTGGGCTTGCTTTAGGATTATGGCATCGATAATCAGCTGTTCTTTACAGCCTTTCGCATTTTTTCTACATCCTTTTTGTTCTTCTGCTAATATGTTATTGCTATCAATGTGTTTAGATATTATTTCTGTTAGACATGATGTTAGGATCTTATAGAGTGTCTGCAAGCAGGTAATAGGTCGGTATTTTGATGGATCTTCGGTTATCGGTCCTTTGGGCAGAAGATAGGTTATCCCTTGGGTTAAAAATTTTGGTAGTTGTTGGGGGTCTTTCAGCCATTTGTTGATATATTGTAGTAAGTATGGGTAAATACTAGTGAGTTTCTTATACCAATAGTTATGTATGCAGTCACTTCCCGTACCTTTCCAGTTACTGGTTTTCTTTATGGCAGTTATTAACGTTTCAATATCAATTTCCGATGTTGTCATTTCATTTATGGTATTTGCATTGTGTATTTCAGTTTGTATCCATGAGGCGTCTTCATTATGTTTAGCGTCGTTAGTCCATATTGATGACCAAAATAGTTGGATTTGTTGTTGTGACGGTATTTTGTGTGCTTCACTGGTATTCTCTACAGGGTTTTTCTTACTTGTGATATTTCTATAAAAATTCTTCTCGTTGTTGGTAAATTTATGATTTTGTTTTTTCCGTTCTGAGCATTCAATATATCGTCTCAATCTGTTTGCAAGAGCTGATTGTTTTTGCTTTAAAGTATCCATAAGTTCATGTATGTTTTTGTTTTCCTTATCGCGGACAGTGTGTAATCTGTATCTTTTAAATATGTCTTCCACCAACTTTTCTAACCTATTACTAGGATTGCCCCTACAGTATGCATCGCATCTGGATAATGCTTGTCTTAGGCGATGTATTTTATTTTGCAGTCTTCTTTGCCAGGCAGGGATAACAGGTCTTTCTTGTGCTGATATTTCATTGTTTCCCTTGCTTGATAAGATTTTTGACCCGTTGTACGCTGCAGCAGCTGCTGCTGCACAGTATATTCCTGTATGAATTTCTTCAAAGTTCTGTGTTCGGGATAAGTAGGTAGGTAGAATATCATGGTTAAGGTTAGTTACTACTTTCAGTAACTTTGCGGTTGGTGTTTGTCTGGGAATAATGGGTCTCTTGGTGGGATCCATTCCCCCATATAAGGTTAGTGCAGTGTTAAAGTTGTTTCTAATGGTTCTATATAGTTCCTCGTTGTTTGTTGACATGTCTTTTATGTTTTCGGGTTGATTTGTTTCTATTCGTATGTTATCTTCTTTAGGTTCTGTGTGGCGAGGGTTAGTATTTACGTTGCTGATGTCATGCAATATTTCGTGATTTTTAGTTTCTAATGTTGCTGATACTTCAGCTTTTATTTGATCTAATAATGCTGCTGATAGATAGTTGTTTCTGATAATCATTCTTCGTTGGTCGGAGACCCTTGGAGCAGATACATTTATGGCGGGATATTGCTCAATGAATTTTTGATGCAGCTTTTCACGATATGCCGTGAGATCAGTTTCCATCTCCGTGACTGTATAATACGCCTGCATGATAAACATGTTTATAGGTTGTGTCCATTTCATGAGTTGTCGTGGGCGTCCTGCTTCAGTGGTCCCAGATATGAGCGGATTGCTTCTTTGGGATACACTTTCAGCAGGTTGTTGAGATGAATTACTACCGATAGTTGCGGGTAAGATCGCAGTTGGTGTGGTTATATCTCCTTTATTTGGTTCATTGTGAGTGGCATCTTTTATAACGGAAGTATTAGTATTAATATTTATAACCATCGTAGGGTTCTGGTCACACTTGTCCCATTTAATGGGTGCCTGGTATTCAGGACTATTGTTAATATTTTTTATCATTAATTTTGTAGAAGGTTCTTCTAAGAGATTAGTTACAGGTGTATATTTTCTCCCTAAAACAGAATTTTTATTATTTCTACATATTGAAGAATTTGATGCAGTGGCCTGATTTTTATCTTGAGCTCCTATGTGAAACGGTACATATAATCCGTCTCGTAATTGGTTTTGACGGGGAAATCTTCTCAAATATTTTTGATCTTCGTCATCGGTAAATGGTGACAATGACATTTCGTTCTCGGGTTTGGTATTTTTAGTTGGGTTATGTAATGTTATTGCTTTTCCTTTTTTTGGATTTAATTTAGATTTCCCCTTTATCCCTTTATTTATTGATGTAGACTCTTGCCAGTGTTTTTTGACAATGGTAGTATTAAACTTATCATTGTCTTTGTTCGGAGGGTTATCACAGGATGAGTGGCGTGTCATTAAAGGGGGAAGTTTTCCTATTCCTTTTATTTGCCTTTCATGTTGAATATTTTTTTTCCTTTCTTGTTTGTCAAATAACAAACTCTTCGTTTTCTCGTCTTCGGATTCAACTGAAACGTCTTGGATCTTTGGCACTGACATTCAGAAGAGTTTCTCCCTACTAGTCTTTTCACCAACTCCACAATTTTTAATATTTATGCAATAAACAGTAAAAACTACGTCAAATCAATAAAAAGTGATGGGAATTAACTTACGAAAACCTCATAAACCCATCTATACACAAAACAGTTCACAAATATAGAATTTTTCAAATTATAAAGTAAATTTGAAAGTAAGAGAAAATGTCAAAGTATAATTCATGAAAGAACTATGAAATATCCGTTAGATTGAACTTTTAGTGCAAATTAACAGTAACAGTTATTCTAGGACACCTATACCACCACACTAACTGTCTTTTATAACTAAATTGTATGTAGAACTTCTAAATCTCGGTTTAATACCGGAGTAAAAAAATAATCGGAGATACCTTACGTGTAGCTTACGATTATTTAATAATTTATTAATAATAATTATTATTATTATTATTATTATTATTATTATTATTATTATTATTGTTTTGTTTTGTTTTTCTCAGCTTTACCTGGAGTTATTATTATTATTATTATTATTATTATTTTTTATTTTTTTTTTAAATTTATTTAACGGCATCAACAGCTTAGGTTATTAGCCGTATTTCTACTTTAAGAAGATCCTATCGCCTATTTGCAAGGTAAGATATGTAATTGTGTGAAGTTACACAATACACATACAGTACGCATAGATAATACATTTCATATCACACGTAGTACATTTTAAAAGGAGAAACAAAAGACGATACAAACAAGATATTGGAAATAAAATTACTATAAAACGAATCTAAACCTACTAGCAATTGTATAAATAAAATATGTGTATAAATAAAATATGTGTAAAAATATAACTATATAAATGTGTGTATAAATAAATATAAAATATAATAGAAAAATAAATATTAAATAAATAAATGTAAAATATAACTATCAAATAATCTTATATCTTGGAGAATAACCCAGTTTGTTTTAAATAAATCAATAATTTAGATGTGGCTTGTGGGTTAATCGCCATTACATCTGCGATATGAGGGACCAGTCCTATTTGATTCCGTATCTGGTTATACAACGGACATTCCAGTATTACATGTGGGATCGTGAGTTCGACCCCACAATGGCATCTCGGTCTGTGGCGTTCTGTAGTTCTTAATAAGTGCCCTGTTGTTAACCTTGTATGCCCTATTCGAAGTCTCGTTAGGACTGTCTGGTCTTTTCTATCGCAATTTGCGGGATACATAATTTTTTGGACCGATGGCTTTATTAGCTTTAACTTTGACTCTCCCTCTGTCCAAACTTGCTGCCATTTATGCTCGACTTTTTCTTTAATTATGAAACGTAGATCATCTGACCGAATTCGTGATTCGTCTATGTTCAAATTATTTGCAGCTTCGCGTGCTATTAAATCAGCACGTTCGTTCCCTATAATACCAACATGACCAGGTACCCATATCAAAACTATATGGTAGCTCTTAGCAGTCAGCTCAGCTAATAAAGACTGAATTTCCCTAACAAGGACATCTTTATTATAATAATTTGATATAGCTTCAATTGAGCTATTAGAGTCTGTGCAAATAACAAACTTCTTGCTAGTCTGACTATAGCAGTATAGCATGGCGTATTTGATAGCTGTGAGTTCCGCCGTATAAATACTCACGTATTCAGAAAGAGACAGAGGATACGAACTTTCGTTAACGACAAACGAGCTACCTACCCCCGTTGGGATTTTAGATCCATCGGTATATATAAACTGGTACTGTTCATATTTATGTTTTACTTCTCTAAAACATGTGAGGTATTCTGTCTTTAAGATTTCTTTTTTGTTTGTATCTGGTATTAGACTTAACGGTTTAGGGAATTGTGAGGGAACCCACGGAGGAATTTCGCTTATGCGCATGCCGAATAAGTGATAGGGCGACAGAGAATATAATGACCTAGCTTCTCTAATTCTTACTGCTGCCGGTCTAGTGATGGATGGGCGATTTCGAAACAGATCCGTTATCGTATGATCAAAAAATAATTCGTTCACCGGATGATCCGGCTGAGTACTAATACGGGCTACAGAATGTAGCAACGCCTTATCGAAGATAAACTTTAGTGGTAGAAAACCAGCTTCGCAGCAAACTGAAAGGTAAGGACTTGTACGAAAGCCTCCTATTGCAAGTTTTAAGCCTGTATAATGGATCCTTTCTAAGGGTGCTAACCATGATTTACGAGCCGCTGAAAATACTATTGATCCATACTGTAGCTTAGATAGGACTAATGATCGATAAATAGTAAGTAAGACTTCTCTGCTACTACCCCATCTAATATTTGCTAAAGCCCGAATGATATTTAGAGATTTCTTGCATTTCGTATCTAGGTATGAAACATGATCCTTCCAGTTAAGCTTAGCATCAAATAGCACTCCCAGAAAGCGTACTGATGTTGATACGCGAATTGTAACCTGATGTAAGTTAACATTAGGGATTATGTTGCATGACCTGAGACGACAAAAATGAACACATATTGTTTTGGTGGCTGAAAATGTAAAACCTAAACTTTTAGCTTTTTCAGATACTTGATCAACAGCTAGTTGCAGATCGTTTGTTTCATCATTGGGATGGGATGACATAAAAAGGCAGAGATCATCGACATACATGATTTTGTTCACCGAAGGTGTTTCAATTTCTAACAGTTTATTAATTGCTATGAGGAATAAGGTGACGCTCAAGGTTGATCCCTGAGGAACTCCATTTTGAATTGTGCCCAACGATGAAATGGTGTTGCCTAGTCGGACTTGTAACATTCGATCTGCAAGAAAGCTAACTATGAAACAGGCTAATTCCCCTCTGATACCCCATTCATAAATAGTTTTCATAATATTGTATCTCCAAGTCATATCAAAGGCCTTCTCGATATCAAAAAATATGGCCGTTGTATGACTTCGTTGGGCAAATGATTTTTGAATCGTGTGTTCTAGCATAAAAAGACTGTCTTCTGTGCTTCTGCGACTACGAAAACCAAATTGGCAAGCAGAAAGCAAATTCGATCTCTCGATAAACCACACCAATCTCTGGTTGACCATTTTCTCAAGAACTTTCCCCATACAACAGGTTAACGAAATGGGGCGGTAGCTTGAGGGTAGTTCTAGTTTCTTTTCGGGTTTTATTATGGGGATTACAGTGGCAATTTTCCATTTTGCTGGATAATACCCCGTTCTCCAAATGGTGTTATAAAGCTGTACCAGATATTCTTTGGCGTGCATTGGTAGTTGACGTAACATTTCATATGTAATCTTATCTTGACCTGGAGCAGAGGTACCACAGGATCTAAGAGTATGTTCGAATTCGTCTAGAGAGAAATTTTCATTGTAGACCATATAATCGTTTGTATGGAAATTTAACGGTGTTTCTAGAGAATTTTTAATTTCCCTAAATTCATCTGAATAGTTGTCGTCGCTGCTAACTCTCCTGAAATGATCTAGAAATGTTTCAACTATTTCAGATGGAATGCTGGTATAGATGCCATTTCGCACTATTTGTTTTGGAGGGGTTGAATTGAATACAATTCTCCATTGTAGGATTACGTTTAAACATGTTAAATGCCCTTTTTTTTCTTTTAACACTTTCGGCGATTTCCTCATTCCACCACGGGACTATTCGTCTTCTATGATTTCCAGTTACTACAGGAATGCTGGCATTTGCTGCATCATTTATATTTGTAGTGATATCCTCTACACATACATCTACATCATCTTGAATTGTCATAACTCTTACAGTTGAAGAGAATTTTTCCCAATCTGCTCGCTTTGTATTCCAGCGTGGATAATATCCAAAATTACTAGGTGTAACCGTGTTCATTTCAAGATGAATAGGTATGTGATCAGTAAACACCTCGCCCGGTAGTGTGGACCAATTTATTCGTGTACTGATCATAGGTGAGCACAGAGTTAGATCGATTGAGGAGAACGAATTTGATCTGCAGTTTATATATGTGTGTTCACCTGTATTTAATAATATTAAATTTTCTTCCTCTATTAGTTGTTCTACTAGCCGCCCGCGTGCGTCAATGTTTTCTGATCCCCACAGAGGATTATGAGAGTTAAAATCGCCTACTAAAATAAAAGGTGGAGGTAATTGGTGGACTAATTCTTGGAGATCTTCAAGATGCCAATGAAAGTCAGGTAAGTATAAATTACATACAGTAACCTTAAAAGGGAAAGTAGAAACAACGGCTACTGCTTGCAGATTTGTATGTAGTCGAATCTGTTGGCTTGACACATCGTTTTTAATATAAATGGATACCCCACCTTTCGCTCTCCTATTTGGTGGATCATCGTTTCGAAAAATGTTATAACCCCTCAGATTAAATATTTGCCCGGGTTTTAGATGTGTCTCTTGAATACAAAGTATAAACGGAGAGTATTTAGCTAAAAGTACCTTAATTTCTGGGTAATGATGTTTTAGACCGTTACAGTTATATTGTATTATGTTTTGTGTGTTATAATCCATTGGTAGATTGTTTATAAATGATTACCTAAGTATTGATTTTTTTTTTCTAAATATATAAGGTACTTATAATATTAACTTATTTGGGTAGCTATAATAAGAATGGATAAAACAAAAGTAAAAGAGTTTTAGCGAAAGAAGTGTTAAATTTCACTCGACCGGGAAGTGGTTCTTGGGCCTCTTGGTTTGCCTTTAGGCCATCCTTTCTTTTTCGTTTTTACTGTGATAAATCTTCTGGCCGCTTCAGATGAAGCTTCGGAGTCAGAGCATACTTTTGGGGATAGAATATTATCAACATTAACGGTTTGGGAAATAGGGAAGCAAAGGGAGGATTTATCAGGAGGTGGTAGGTCCTCTGAATCTATGTTAGGTTGGGATTGTGTGGGAGATAAAGGGAAAAGTTGGGTTGTTAATTCTAGTGGCGACTTAAAAGTAGATGTAGAGGGCAATTGTTTGAAAGGATCGTCTTGTAATAGTGCAACTGACGCTGCTTTACTGTGCTTTGAACCCATTCTTGACATACGGAGAGTTTCAGTGAGAGTTTCACTAAAGGATTTAACGAAGTCGTCGAACAACTTCCTGATCTCCGGTATAATAGCATTGACATTTTCAGATCTCGGAGCACTGCTTACAGCTTTTGCGTACGAGACGCTCGGGGGGTTTATTCCAACGACTTCTCTCTTAGCGTCAGCATAAGATAATTTTTTCATTGTCTTAATTTTCTGAATCGCCAATTCTTCTTTAAACACTGGGCAATTCTGCGATCTAGCCGAATGTTCGCCACTACAGTTTACGCAGAGAATTGGTGCTTGGCACGCTTGACCCTCATGCAGTGGCTTCCCACAAACACAAACTTGCTCCTTTGAACATCTGGCAGCCGAATGACCAAAACGTTGGCATCGAAAACACCTCAGTGGTGCTGGGATGTAAGCCCTAACTGGAAGAGAATAAAAAGCGACTTTTATCTTCTCTGGCAAGACAGTACCGGCGAAGGTTAGTAGCAAGGACCCTGAATTTTGCAAAACACCATCTTTTCTGAAAGTCATTCTTTTCACCTCAGTGACGTTAAATTTCTTAAGTGAATCTAAGATTTCTTCCGTGGAAGAGTTCACAAGATCATTACATGATACGACTCCTTTGCAATAGTTTAAGGACTGATGCGGTCGTACTGTAACGTTAAAATCTCCAAAGGTAGTTAACTGGAGCAATCTTTTAGACTGTTTGGTAGACGCAGTCTCTACTAACAAACCTTCTCGAACCTTTCGGATACTTTTTACCTCACCAACGTTCGATTGAATAACTTTGTTAATGAGGAAAGGATTGATTTTCGAAAAATCACCATCGTCTTTTACGATTACAAGGAATCTAGGCACAACTTCTGAAATATTCACAGACTCATCTGAACCAAATGGAACAGTTTTCCTTTTCTTTACTAATTTTTCTTTCTCTAAACCAACATTTGGTGGGTCATTGACCAAAGATGGACATAGGGGAGGGGTTGGAATAAAGGATGTAGAGGAGTTGGGTGTATTAGAAAGGGTGGAGCCGGGAAGCTCCGTTTGCGCAAGGGGCACTTTTAAAACGTCGTCCATATTATCATTCATCATCATAAAATTTTAAATTTTGTTTAAGTGTGAGTGAGTGTAGGACTAATGTATTTATGTTCTTCATTCCTTTTTGTGTTTGACAACTTGAGGAACCAGCATAGCCAAAGGATTCCTGTGAACCCGACTCTGGTGGCCTCGACGGAGCCCCCCGCATTATACCGCAAGGTTCCCGGTCCAGGCGCCACCTGGCATTACGGCATAAGCGAGATTTTCGCAAGTTGATAGGGCAGCCAGGTCATGTTGGCTAGACCGACCCGGGCCCCTGTACTACCTTGCAGCCTGGGAGTGCACACCCCGGAACCCAGTTTTATCCGCTGTACCCTCCAGCAGGCGAGCCCAAGGATCCCAGACTGCTACTAGTTCCCCACGCTGTCAAACAAGGAATGAGTGTGCGTGTTGGTGACCTGCCCGTATGTAGTGTACGTGTGTGTAGTGTATGTGTATTTAGGTTAAATTAGAACTGTGTGTATATGGTTGTGTTTACGGGCCGGTATGTGTGTTGGAACGAGGTGTACTGAGCTGGTACCCGTGGGGGCGCTACTCCCCAATGGCTGCCCGCTTTCAGCCACCCTGCGGGTTATTATTATTATTATTATTATTATTATTATTATTATTATTATTATTATTATTATTATTATTATTATTATTATTATTTTTATTTTTTTTTTAATGCACAGTTTTGCTGGTTAATAAAGTTCATACCGGGCTTTCGCCAAGGTATGTACTTCCGACTTGCTATTAAGAAAGTTTATTGTACACCAGGTTGGTTAAGGTATACACTATTGATTTAATACCTTTCGTACTATCCGCGTTGTTCCTAAGATTGCGGCCTTTTGTGTAGTGTTGACTAAACTACCTGGTAAGTTTAGTTTTTGTAAGTTCCGTTTAAACTTTACATGCACTATCCCGCCAGCTGAAATAACAAATGGTAGAGTTTCCACTTTATTTAGTTCATACATATCTCGTATTTCATAAAGTAGGTCTTGATATTTATTAATTTTATCCGTGTAGGCTCTACCTATGTTCTCATCTAAGGGAACGGTTATGTCTATTATCCACGCAGTTTTTTCCTTTTGATTGATTACAGTTATATCCGGCTTGTTGTGCGCTATTGGTCTATCCGTCACCACCTGCGTATTCCACAGAATCTTGACCTCTTCATTTTCGACTATTTCTCTAGGTACATATTTATAATAGGGTTTTATATCCGTTGCTAGCTTTTTATCTTTACAGATTTCCTGATGGATTATTTTTGCTACACTATCATGTCGGTGTGTATAGTCTCTGGGTGCAAGATACGTACATCCTGATATTATATGTTGTACCGACTCGGTGGTACCATTGCATAATCGGCATTTATCACTAGGGATATTTTCTTTTAAAATGTATTTCAGGTATGTTCTTGTGGGTACCACTTGGTCTTGGATGGCTGTTATGACTGCTTCTGTTTCTGCATGCAGTTCCCCTATTTTTAAATAAGTAACAGAGGCTTCTTTATCGGCATCTTCGTTTTCTAATGCCGCTGGGTATCTGCCGTGTAGTGCTTTGTCTCTCCATTCTGCCTCTAGAGTGGAGAGTGATTTTTGCTCCAGTTCATTGTTGTTTACTGTTAATTGTGTTGGCAGATATTTTTTGACCTTTTGAAGAAGGTTCACTGTAGGAGCTGTGCTGTTATTATATAATAATTATATAATATAATATAATACCAGAGGAGCGGGGAGGGAAACCCTAGAGGCTGGCCCCTCTGGTTTGGTACATCGGCCTCTAGCTGGAGATGGTGGTATGCGCTGGAGCAAAGAAGAAAATCTTTATTTAATTCGTGCATACTTACTAGCGACGAAACTAGAGAACGACAGAAAAAACTATCCAGTCAGGTTATTATTATTATTATTATTATTTTTTTTTTTTTTTTTTTTTTAGCGGCATCAACAGCTGAGGTTATTAGCCGCTTTACGAGTTTCGTTTATGAAACGAAATAATACTGTGACTTATAGTCTCATATAATGACATTATATACAGTAAAAAATATATATATATATGTAAATAAAATATGGGTTCAATAAAATTAACATACATAGACGAACAGTATGGAGATAATTGAACATGAGGCTTAGGGATAAACGAATGGACTGAGTACGAAACAAACTCACGATAAAATGATTGTATATATAAAATTGTAAATAAATAAAATTGTAAATAAATAGAATTGTAAATAATATGTAAAATATATGTAAATAAAATGAATATAAGAATATAAGTGTATGAAATATATAAATAAAAAAGTTTTGTGTATACTGAGTAAAATAAATGCGTGTAAAATTATAATTTATTTGCTAGATCTATACTCTTTATAAATTCTAGGACGTTGTCTTCATTTCGAATTGACAGAATTTCGCTAATATTATTTGCAAGAGATGTTCTTAAACGAGCTTCATTATAGGAAGGACAATCCACTAGTATATGCCTTACTGTCAGTTGTCTTTGACAGTGTTGGCAGATGGGGGGTTCGAGACCCTGTAACAGGTAAGATGATGTTAATCTGGTGTGTCCTATACGTAAACGTGTAATAATGGTTTGTTCGTGGCGTGTTAGATGACTTTTTTCCTTCGACGGTTTTATTAGCGGTTTTATTGTTTTAAGTTGTGTGTCAACTTCGCCCCATTTTAATTGCCACAGGTTTAGAACTTTCTCCTTTAAATAATCTTTCAGATCCTTTGGCCGTATGCAGATATCCTCTAGTTGGTCATGTTCCACTGCGAGTTTAGCTGCCTCGTCAGCTTTCTCATTACCCTGGATCCCTACGTGGCCAGGTGTCCAGACTAGAGTTATATCTTTTTCTTTCTTATAGAGCCAGTCAAGTAACGCTTGTATTTCCTGAACTAAAGGATCAAATGAAAATCTATTTGATAACGCCTGCAAAGAACTCAGTGAGTCTGTACAAATTAAAAACTTAGATTTATTAGAAAATTCTATACTATGAAGCGCTTGCCATAGTGCATATAACTCCGCTGTAAATGAACTAGCTGCTTCATGTAGCTTCCAGTGATAAGAGTCGTCGAGGATGATAAAGGCACTACCGACTCCCATTTCCGACTTGGAACCATCTGTATATATAATTTCGGCTCTAGGATGGTGATCTAAAATGTTTTTAAAATGGTTGAGAAATAATTTCGGATTAACATCTTTTTTCCCTCCTTGCAAGCAAGAGAGGTCCATTTGGGGTAAGTGAATTCGCCAAGGTGGTACTTCATAATTTCCTGTTTGATAAACTGGCTGCAATGTTTCACTGAGTTCTTGCAGTATGGCATCTAGACGTATTCCAGCAGGACGAGTTCTAGTGGGTCTTGCCATGTATAGCGTAGTTTGCTCTTCATTAAATAGCAAAGCATGGTTGGGGTGTCGTGGTTGAGCATATATGTTTATAGCATAATTTATAAGTAAACGGTACCTTCGATATTTCAACGGTGGTACTCCCGATTCGCAGTACAAAGATACGGTAGGGCTGGTTCTAAAAGCGCCTAGAGCGAGTCTTATACCCGTCGAATGGATTTGGTCTAATACTTTTAAGTGTGATTGACGGGCTGCACCGTATACTATCGACCCATAATCCAATTTTGATTGAATTAAGCTTCTGTACACGTTTAGAAGTATGCTCCCATCTGCGCCCCATTTAATGCTAGATAAGCACCTGATAATATTCAATCGCTTCTTGCAACTGGCTGCTAAGTTTTGAATGTGAGGACCCCAAAGTAGTTTTCTGTCGAACGTAACTCCTAAGAATTTTATTTCTGATTTATTTGTTATAGGGAGACCATTTATTATAAGTTGAGGATTTTGATGACCGGATCTCAACCTGCAGAAATGAACGCACTGTGTTTTTAGCGTGGAGAAACGGAAGCCTCGATTTTCTGCACGATCTACAATTGAGTTTATAGTTTCTTGTAGGACAGAATGGATGGAATTAAAATTGTCTCCTGCATAGAAGATGCAGAGATCATCTACATATAAACTTCTCCCAACTCTGTGGTCTATACCTGACAACAAAACATTTACGGCTACTGCAAACAAAACCACACTAAGCGTGGATCC
The DNA here is from genome assembly GCA_929113105.1 of Agrypnus murinus. Taxonomy (NCBI): domain Eukaryota; kingdom Metazoa; phylum Arthropoda; class Insecta; order Coleoptera; family Elateridae; genus Agrypnus; species Agrypnus murinus. The sequence continues at coordinate 140,106,759 of OV816023.1, forward strand.
TTGGGGTATGCCATTCTCGACAGTAAAGGTGTTAGATTCAGTATTTCCAACACGAGTTCTGATTCTTCTATCGGAAAGAAAACTGGCAATGAAATTTGGCAAACAGCCTCTAAGTCCCCACTCATGTAGAGTTTGCAATACGCCATATCGCCACGTCATGTCGTAGGCTTTTTCCAGGTCGAAGAAAACTGCTGTTAGATGATGTCTATTTAGGAACGTTGACTGTATCGCATTTTCGATGTAAACCAGTTGATCGTTTGTTGATCTGAATTTTCTAAGGCCCATTTGGAATTTGGATAGTAAATTGTACTTTTCTAAGATCCACATCAGTCGAAAACTGACCATTTTTTCAAGAGTCTTACTAAGGCAGCTTGTTAGGGATATTGGGCGATAGTTGGAGGCTACTTTGGGGTCCTTACCAGGTTTTAACAATGGGATTATAGTAGATTCTTGCCATTGCTCTGGATAGATTCCTGTCTTCCAAATCTGATTGTATAATTGTAATAATTCGACTTTGACAGTTTCAGGTAGATGTTTTAACATATTGTAACTAATAGTATCTCGACCTGGCGACGAGTCTTTAGTTTCCTGTAAAGCTTTTTCTAGTTCCTCCATAGTAAAATGTACGTTATAGAACGACTCTATTCGTTCTGTGAAATCCAATGGAATTTCTATAGCGACCTTATTAAGACGAAAGTTATCGTTGTAATTTTCAGAATTACTCGTTGATTGAAAGTGGCGAGCAAATTCGTCTGCCAATTTTGGAATATCTGTTATCAACTCTCCGTTGATGTCTAATACAGGTGATGTAGTAGGAAGTTTCTTTCCTGTTAATGATCTTATTTTCCCCCAAACGTCTGAAGGTGATGTTTGTGGGGTGAGAGTTGATACATATGTCTTGAAAGAGCGCCGCTTCTTTTCCAAAATGACACGGCGAGCTCGTGCGCGGAGTCGCTTAAAATTAACGATATTTTCGGCAGTAGGGTGTCTTTTAAAAAGATTAAGTGCTTGTTTTTTAGCTTTAATTGCTTTGGCCACCTCTTCATCCCACCACGGTACTCTTTGCGGTCTCTGTCGGTTTGTGATAACTGGAATACTTTCTTCAGCAGCCAAAAGAATAGATTGAGTAGCGTGGTCTACTGAAGAAGCAACAGTGTCCGTTAAATGCAAGGTAGTAATGTTCTTTTGAAATTTTGACCAATCAGCCTTACTTTCTCTAAACTTCCTACCTGTCGTTAATGGCTGTAGTTGTGAGCGAGTTGTAGCAAGTTGTAACATTACAGGAAAGTGGTTCGAGAAATACAGATCATCAAGCACATCCCATGAAAACAAATGACTAACTTCTGGAGAACTAACTGAAAGATCTATAGAGGAGAAGTCGTTTGATCTTAAGTTCAGGTAAGTACCTTTACCCGTATTAAGAATATTCAACTCCAAATCTTCAAAAAGGTTTTCCAGATTTCGTCCACGAGGATCTAGATGAGCCGATCCCCATATCGGATTGTGAGAATTGAAATCTCCAAGTAGCACAAACGGTCTGGGCAATTGAAGAATCGCATCACGCAAGTCGTCTACTTCCCAGTGAATATCCGGTAAATATATGTTACAGATGGTTAGAGCAATTGGATAAAAGATTTTTACAGCAATTATCTGCAATTCTGTGTTTACATTTACAGGTTGTATCGGTATAGTTTCTTTTGTAAGTATTGCAACACCGCCCCTAGCTCGAAGATTAGGTACGATATCTTTCCGAACAATGGTATAACCTTTAGTGTCGTATAGGGATTCAGGTTTTAAGTGTGTTTCCTGTAATGCTACAACAAGAGGTAGTTTCTCAACAAGCAACAACTTAAGTTCGCTATTATGGGTTCTAATACCATTAATATTCCATTGGATTATATTGTCCATTTGGAAAGGTTATTAAAATTACTACTGGGAGAGATTCTCCTGAATAGAGGAATCTTTACTTTTAGAACGAGGACCTCTAGGGACCCCTTTTGGCCATCCTTTCTTCTTTTTAGTTGTTCCTGTATAAGGAATAAGTTCATTATCAGAACTTGAGTTCGCTTTCAGCAGAGTATCACTATTGTCCATATTACAGGCGGTTTGGGAAAGTGACTGGGAGTCTTGTGGACGGAATAAACTATGCTGGGTGTCTTTAGGGTTAGTGGATGGATGAAGGGGTTTATGGGGAATCTGGGGTGATATAAACATCGATGGTTGTGAAAGGGGGGGGGATTGGGAATGGTAATTGAGGGGTTGATATTGAGGAGATGGGAGTTGGTAGTTGGGGGGAGGGATTAGTATTAATAGGATCAGGCAGAAGGGGTCTTAACGAAGTAGTATTGAATAAATTATTTAAATGCGTCTCGAGTGCTTTTACAATTTCTGGTACGAGAAGATTAACTAGCATGTTTTGATTTAGCACCGCTGGTGGTTGAATAGGCCTAGCCGCAACTCTGGCATATGAAGTAGTCGGACCGGTAACTATCGAAGGTGTATTAAGCATTACTTCGCGCTTGGCGTCAAAATAACTAATACGCTTGGTTACTTTTAGTTTTTGTATTGCAACTTCTTGTTTATAAATTGTACATGTCCTAGAATTTGCTGGATGACTATCTCCACAATTAACACATACTACGGGAGTTTCACAGGGGTTACCTTGGTGCATTGGTTTTCCACAAATACAAACTTGTTCTTTCCGACAATTAACTGCAGCGTGGCCAAACTTCTGGCACCTAAAACAACGCAGAGGTGCTGGAACATAGGCGCGAACTGGGAGGGAATAAAAAGCTATTTTAACCCGTTCCGGAAGAACGGCCCCCGTGAACGTGAGTACATACGACGATGTGTTTATTATCTCACCCTGCCTCTTGTAAGTTAGTCTCTTTACATCTGCGACATGCCTGGATTTTAATAATTCTTCCCTAATCTCTTCTATGGTACAGTTATTAAGGTCTTTGCATGTGATTACTCCCTTAACAAAATTTAGTGTTTTATGAGGTGTTACCTTAACTTTCAGATTGTCAAGATTCGTTATATCTAACAAACGTTTCGTTTGCTCCTTATTCATACTTTCAATTAACAGACCGTCGTTTATCTTTTTAACATTCTTGACTTCACCTACTTGTTTCTTTAAACTGTTAAAAATTAAAAATGGGCTTACTTCATTAAATGAACCTTCTTCTCGTTGCATTAGTAGAAAATTAATTTTTGAGTAGCTAATCGGACATTTCTTATTACTTCCTGTTTCTGTATCATTATCAGTTTCAATTAACGATTCACTAGTCTTCTTTCTTTTTCCTGGAGACCGAGTCTCAGGGGTATTTATTTCAGAGGGTATGGAAAAGGGATTAGGAGGTATTGAAAGGGTTCTAAATTCGTTGTAAGAAGGGAGTTCTAATGGATGGGAAGGGGAATAGGATAAGGTGGGTTGAGGGGTGGAGCCGGGAAGCTCCGTTTGCGACAGGGGCACTTTTGTAACATCATTACCTATACTGTCATTCATTTTTGTTTTTGATAATTTGTTTAAAAAAGTTTGTATGTATAGAATGTGTGTTTTTCATTCCTTTTATGTTTGACAGCTTGAGGAACCAGCAACAGCCAAAGGATTCCTGTGAACTCGACTCTGGTGGCCTCGACAGAGCCCCCCGCATTATACCGCAAGGTTCCCGGTCCAGGCGCCACCTGGCATTACGGCATAAGCGAGATTTTCGCAAGTTGATAGGGCAGCCAGGTCATGTTGGCTAGACCGACCCGGGCCCCTGTACTACCTTGCAGCCTGGGAGTGCACACCCCGGAACCCAGTTTTATCCGCTGTACCCTCCAGCAGGCGAGCCCAAGGATCTCAGACTGCTACTAGTTCCCCACGCTGTCAAACAAGGAATGAGTGTGCGTGTTGGTGACCTGCCCGTATGCAGTGTACATGTGTGTAGTGTGAGTGTGTTTGGATTAATTTAGAAAAACTGTGTGTATATGGTTGTGTGTACGGGCAGGTATATGTGTTGGAACGAGGTGTACTGAGCTGGTACCCGTGGGGGCGCTACTCCCCAATGGCTGCCCGCTTTCAGCCACCCTGCGGGTTATTATTATTATTATTATTATTATTATTATTATTATTATTATTATTATTATTATTATTATTATTATTATTATTATTATTATTATTATTATTATTATTATTATTATTATTATTATTATTATTATTATTATTATTTATTTTTGCTCAATACATATTTCTACAATTTATAGTAAGTATTCGGGATAATTTCCAAGAACATTACGGTGCAGTGGTACATAATGTGTAGTTACATGATGTGGTTATAAAATACATTTACAATATGTGTTTTACATTAAATTTAAATTATTAAGTTGATAGTTAAGATCACAGTTTTTCAATAATTGTTCTGTATATCATTGTTTATATAAAGTTTTTATTATTATTATTGCTGTCAAAAAAAATATTTTTTTATATTTATTTTTGTATTTTTTATTTTTACAAGTTGAAATAAAAAGGGTACATAAAGCTAAAGTAGGGCTTACTGCATCTAGGGCAATTTATCTATCTATGTATACACGTCTATGTATTATTATTATTATTATTATTATTATTATTTCTTATTTTCACAGAACATATCTGGTGTACATAGAGTGGGGTATTATGTCATTCACTCCATTCTCTTTTAGCCAGGAATATTTAGGCACTTTCTCAATATACGTGTGGTTTCGAGAATCACAGACTTTTGAGCGGTAAGTAACGTTGGTATTATCTTTAGACCTATTTTTTCTATATATTTACTAAAATTTTTGCTTACTAGTCCATGTACAGTAATAATTACCGGTATTGTATAAACTTTTTCGAGTTTGTATATTTGTCGTAATTCTTCTGAAAGGTCGTAATATTTGCTGATTTTGTCTCTTTCAGTTTTGGTGAGATTAATGTTTCCCGGATGAGATACGTCAATAAGGTAAGCAATTTTATTTTTAAAATCAAATAGTGTGATATCTGGTCTGTTTGCGCCTATAGGTTTATCGGTATGTATGGGCAAATCCCAGTATATCTTCACTTGCTGATTTTCTATTACAGGTTCAGGTGCGTAGCGATAATATGGAGTTCGCTGTGTGCTAAGTTTATATTTTAATACTAGCTCTTGGTGTATTATCGCTGCCGTTAGGTTGTGTCGACGTAGATATTCGGTGTTAGCTAAGGCGCTACACCCGCATATTAGGTGTTCAACGGTCTCAGTGCTGGCTTTGCACATTCTGCATTCGTCTTTAACGTTAGGTAGTTTTTCTATATATTTCTTATAGTTATTAGTTCCTACCACATTATCTTGTGCTGCAATAGCAAATCCCTCTGTTTCTGCGTAGAGTTCCCCTCTTCTTAGCCATAAAACCGACATCGTCTTATCTGCATCATCAAGGTGTTGGGGGTATCTTCAGTGTAACGCTTTTTCTCTCCACAAACGTTTCTTTTCATGTTTCGAAAATCGATTGGCAACTTGATCTTCTACGTTGCGGATAGGCGAGTATTCGTCGCAGGTACTGACAGCTGCAAGAAGAGGGGATTCTTGGGCTGTTTGCGTAAAATATTTGTGCAGATTTGTCAGTTGTATAGCGCATAGGTATGTTAGATCTAATAAGCCTCTGCCCCCGTCTTTCCTGGATATGTAAAGTCTTTCCATGCAGGCTTTAGGATGATGTGCTCTGTGTTTAGTTAGTAGTACTCGTATTTGTCTATTTAACTTTTCGGTTTCTGTGACTGACCATGGTATAACCCCAAACGAGTACGAGACTACAGGGATAGCCCAGGTGTTGATGGCTTTTATTTTTTGCATTGCTGTAATGTGGGTGTTTAAGATTTTTGTTACTCTTTGATTTAATTTGTTCCTGAGGGATTTTTTGATCTTTTCGTTGTTCTTTTCTAGTGCCTGTTCAAATCCAAGATAACGGTATGTTTCTTCTGCTCTTAGTGAACTTATATCGCCCACAGGAGTTTCAGTCTCCATAATCTTTCCCCTATGTATAGTTATCTTCGCACATTTGTCAAGGCCAAGTTTCATTCTTATGTCGTTCGAAAAGATAGTAACGCAGTCTATTAGTTTTAGGATATCTTTCTCCGATGAAGCATACAGCTTTAGATCATCTACATAAAATAGATGAGACACAATGCCTACTTTTCTTTGATGTTTTTTAAGTTGATACCCTGTGGTAGTGTTATGAAGGGTTCGGGAAAGTGGATTCATTGCTAGTATGAACCATAAAGGACTGAGACTGTCTCCTTGGTATATACCTCTGGCAATAGTAATTTCTTCAGTTTCTATGATGTTAGTGTTAGTAGTTGTTCGTAATTTGGTCTTCCATTGCGGCATTGCGGTTTTTAGAAATTCAATAATTTTTGGATCGATTTTATATATGTTTAGAATTTCGATTAACCAAGAATGAGGCACGCTGTCGAATGCCTTTTGGTAATCGATCCAGCACATAGATAGATTTCTTTTTTGTTTTTTGACCTGCTGTGTGATAACGTGGTCAATAATGAGTTGTTCTTTGCATCCCATTGTTCGCGGTCGACATCCTTTTTGCTCGTCCGTGAGTACATAGTTAGATTCACAATGCGCGTTAATTTTAGCTGCCACTATTGATGTAATAATTTTGTAAATCGTTGGGAGACAGGTTATCGGCCTATAATTCTTTGGATTTTTTAGGTCTCCACTTTTTGGAATCATAAAAGTAATACCTTTCATAAAACTGATCGGCATATTTTTAGGATGATTGATCACATTATTTATACATATTTTCATCCACGTATGTAATTCACTAAGTGATTTCCACCAGTAATTGTGGATATAATCACATCCAGGTGCTTTCCAATTATGAAGACGTTTAATTTCTTGCATTTGGGTCACATGGTTTACAGCTCTTCGTTCATCTTCTATCCATTTCGCTTGCTTGTTATGATCTCCCTTACTTTCCCATACATTTTCCCAGTATGCTACTAGTTCCTCGGAGTCTATACTTACATTCTCATTATGATGGTTGTTTTGTTGTTCTAGAGAACTGTAAAAGGCTTTCTCGTGTGTTATCATCATTTTTATTTGGTTTTTTCGTTTATATTGTAAGTTATATCTTCGTAGTCGTTTTCCCAATGCAGCTATCTTCTGTTTATATTCTTCTATCACTATATTCACATTCCGATCATTTCTGTCAGTTTCCGTACTTAACTTATGTTCAAATAGTGCTTGTTTAGCTCTTTGAGTGATTTTCTCATTAATATTACCTTTTTTCCATTCCCACAGACATGTTAATGTTCCTCGTAATTTTCCTATTTTATTTTCTAATCTTGTTCTCCATTTAGGTACATTGTTGTTGTTTCTTGGAGTCTTTTCTTTAACCAGTGCATTTGTTATAGTTTTTGCCGCACAATACACCACTAAGTGAAGCCTTATGATATCGTCTTCTAAGATATAGGATTTTACGATGTTATTCATATATTGTAGATATTGCTCACTGACAAAATTGGGTTTTATTTTAGGTAGTCTTGGTCTACTTTCCGGGCTAGTATTCTCATATATTGATATGTTTTTATTGAAGTTAAAAAGTAATTGGTCATAGATATCGGTGTTTTCTTGGTCTTCTGTATATGTACTCCGATTTGTCTCATCTAAGTCGGCGTTTCTTTGTTCTTCTACTTGTTCTTTCTGGTGTGTTTGTCTTTCATCTATGGGTTGTTCAGGGGTGTGTACATTTTCGGTCGCCACTTCTGCTGAATTAAGTTTAACTCTAATATCTTGTTTCAATATTATTATTATTATTATTATTATTATTATTATTATTATTATTATTATTATTATTATTATTATTATTATTATTATTATTATTATTATTATTATTATTATTATTATTATTATTATTATTATTATTATTATTATTATTATTATTATTATTATTATTATTATTATTATTATTATTATTATTATTATTATTATTATTATTATTATTATTATTATTATTATTATTATTATTATTATTATTATTATTATTATTATTTATTTATTTATTTATTTATTTTTTACGGATTTCTCCGGAAATAAAAAGTAAGAGAAAGAATAATTCAATTCCGTTCTCTTATCCCAAGAACTTCCGAACTATGCGACAGGTTTCCAAAATAACTGCTTTCTGAATGATGATAAGCAGTCCAGCAGGTAATTTTAAAGCATTTATATGTTTTGAAAATGAGCTTGTGACAACACCATCAGCGGATATTACCACAGGTATTATTTTTACATTATTTAGTCCCCATACTCTTTTTATTTCTATCGCTAGATCTTCATATTTATTGATTTTATTTATCTCCGTTTTCTTCATATTATGTGATAGTGGTATAGCTATATCTATAATCACACCAAGTTTTTCTTTTTTGTCAATGACAAAGATGTCAGGACGATTGGCTGTCACTGCGCGGTCTGTAAGTATTTGTCTATCCCAATACATTAAGGTATGTTCATCTTCTAATACTGGTGAAGGGTTATATTTATAATAAGGAGGAGGATTTGTTATAAGTTTGTAGTTTATTGCTAGTCGTTGGTGAACAAGTTTAGCTGCTAAATTGTGCCTGCCCAGATATGCGGTTTGTGAGAGTTCTGGACAGCCGTCTATTATGTGTTCAATAGTCTCACCGGTTTGTTGACATTTACGACATTTATCAATGATGTTTAGCTTCAATATATGTTTTTCGTAGTTCTTTGTTCTTATAACACCATCTTGTATAGCAGTTATAAAGCCTTCTGTTTCACTGTACAGATGCCCTTTCATTAACCACGACAAAGACATGGTTTTGTTTATACCATCAGTGTCCAAGATTTTAGGATATTTGCTGTGTATTGCTTTTTCTTTCCAGCTGTTGATCTGCTGTTCTTTATTGATTGATTTGTTTAGGTAGTTCGGGTTACCTAAACTTAAGGGAGTGAATTTATTATCACAATTCTTAACTGCCTGTATAAGCGGATTTTCAGATGCTAGGAAGTACTTTCTTAAATTAGCTTCTTGCGTTCTAAATAGTTCTTGAATGTTTATCAAACCCCTACCTCCACATTTTCGTGATAAGTATAGTCGTTCGGTTGCAGCTTTAGGATGATGAGTTCTGAATTTTGTTAATAGTCTTCGTGTGAGTCTGTCCAATTCTGCTAAGTCGGTGTCAGTCCGTTTAATTATTCCAAAAGTGTAAGAGAGATTGGATACAGCCCAAGCGTTTATAGCCGTGAATAGGTTTTTTGAATTTAGTTTTGTATTAAGAAGTTTCGTTAAACGTCTACGATATTCTTCAAAGAAATTCCGTTTTACTTCCATGTGATTAATAGATCTATTCTGCGGAATGCCTAGGTATTTATAGATTTGCTGCTGATTCAAACTTTTAAAATTCTCTATATTTTCATTTTCTGTGTGTTGTACACCATTTTTAATGCTTATTGTGGCACACTTTTCCATACCAAAAGACATTTTAATTGCATTACTAAATATTTGTGTGGTCTTTATGAGAGATCCTAGTTGATTCTTGTTTTCAGCGTATAACTTCAAATCGTCCATAAACAAAAGATGTGAAATTTTTTTATTTGTATTTTGTAAATCTAGCCGATAGCCATAACCAGCAGATTGCAGCAGCGATGACAGTGGATTAATAGCTAGACAGAACAGCATTGGACTCCTACTATCTCCTTGATATATGCCACGGTTTATTTTTATGACACCAAGATTTTGATCTTGGAGATGTAAATTCGTTCTCCTTGAAGACATAAGGTGGGTAAGTACATTTTTTATGTTTTCATTGATTTTATACAGCTTTAAAATTTCTGTTAGCCAGTTATGTGGAACTGAATCAAATGCTTTGGAGTAATCTACATATCCTACATATAAATTCCTCTTTCGTGTTTGGGCATGTTTCATTACAATGGCATCTATTGTAATTTGTTCCTTGCAACCCATAGATTCTTTAGTACAGCCTTTTTGTTCTACAGCTATGATGTTGTTTTCACTGCAATGTTTGTAGATTTTTGCATTAATAATTGCGGTGAATAGTTTGTATATAGTTGATAAACAAGTGATAGGTCTGTAATTGCTAGGTTTAGTTGGATCACCTCCTTTGTAAAGTAGTATTGTTTTGCCTGTTGATAAATGATTCGGAATAGTTGTTGGATTATCTAATGCCTTGTTAAATGCAGTTGCCAGATTTGGATGTACGCTCGTGAATTGTTTTAGCCAAAATGATTGTAAGCGATCAGGGCCAGGTGCTTTTCAGTTCGAACTATGTCTTAGAGCTGTAATGATGTCTTGTTCAGTTATTAATTGTTCTGGCATAGCAGTTATGTCAGAAGTAGAGTTTTTGATCTGTTCTATACAGGGCGATTCTAAGTCATAATTTTCGGAAGTTTCCCATATAGATTTCCAAAATTGAAGACATTCTTCCTTTTTAGGTAGCGCTTGTGGTTCTTGTTCTCTTGGAGAATCTAGTTCTCTATAGAACTGTTTTTGGTTATTGTAAAATTTGTTGTTTTGTGTCTTTCGTTTAGTTGCTTCATTATATCTGGTTAGTCTAGCTCCTTTAACTTTTAGTTTTTGTGTGAGAATGTCTTGTATTATTATTATTATTATTATTATTATTATTATTATTATTATTATTATTATTATTATTATTATTATTATTATTATTATTATTATTATTATTATTATTATTATTATTATTATTATTATTATTATTATTATTATTATTATTATTATTATCGAATTATTCACTTCCACAGCTTTTGCGCCGGAATCTTTTACCTATCCCACCTGTGTCAGTAGACACATTATTATTATTATTATTATTATTATTATTATTATTATTATTATTATTATTATTATTATTATTATTATTATTATTATTATTATTATTATTATTATTATTTTTTTTTTTTTTTTTTTTTAATTAGGCGGTTTCGACTACTACGGTCATTTCACCGCCATACTAGGGTGTCTGTTAATTACAGACATATAGCACATTCATAAATTGTAAATATGTCAAAGTTGTAAATTAAAAATAACAATGTATATAGTTACATAGAATAACACTGATATAACAAATTATAATGATAAAAATACAATAACGTTATAAATTAGACAAACAAACATTAATTTCTTGTGTATAGGCAAGAAATGGTGTATATATATATGTATATTTTCGTATCACAGACTATATCACATTCACTCTAATTACAATCAATATGTATTCTGTGCAGAGGTAGTATAACTTATCCTTCGACTACAACATTACAGCTTTGCAAGTAAGTGTGTTTCCCGTAAGTATGTCATTAAGTTTCTAACATTGGGTTCGTCATTTTTTAAAACTTCTTCCATAGTTGTAGCTAGGTTAGATGTTCTCCGAATGTGTTCATGATCCCCGCAATTCAGTAAGATATGCTGCACTGTCAAGGGGACTCGACAGGTGGCACATTCTGGTCTGATTTCTCCACTCAGTAGATATAAATGTGTCATACGTGTATGACCAATCCGGAGTCGACAGAAAATCACTTCTTCTTTACGTCTTAAACTTGGTTGGTATATGCAGCCTTTGACAGATGGATTACTTATTTTTAATTTGTCTGTACTCTGGTCCCACGATGACTGCCATTTCGTTTCGCAGTTAGCACGTATTGAGTTTTTGATATCATATATCGTTATGGCATTATTGACATTCGGTGCTTTTTTACTTGCAAACTTAGCGGCTTTATCTGCGTTTTCGTTGCCGGGAATACCGATATGACTTGGAATCCAGACAAATATTACTTTTTTCTGCTGAAGTGCAAGGTTATATAGTAGTGACTGTATGTTTCGTAGAATAGATTCTTTTGTAAATTTGTTTTTTAAGGACAAGATCGATGACATGGAGTCAGTGCATATCAAGTACGTTGAAGATATTGATTCCCGACAAACGAAAAGCGCTTGCAGAATAGCATACAGTTCGCAAGTAAATACGCTTGCAGCTTGAGGAAGGGACCAAGTAATTGAAACTTCTTTAGTGACTAATGCACTTCCAGTTCCTGAGTGAGTTTTGGACCCGTCAGTGAATAATACTTCACAAGGGTCATAGTCATGCATTATCTGCAGAAAATCATTCTTTATGAGAGACCTAGCACTATCTTTTTTGTCATATTTTTCGAGATCTAGACGACATACTACTTCTGGTAGAATCCATGGAGAGACAAGATGAACGTCATCTACTGTAAATAAATTTCTTTCTGGGATGTTCCAGCTCCTTGAGAGAATTTCTGATCTTATCGTAGCTGGTTTAGTATATGTTACTCTGTTAAGATATCGCTGCAGCAAAGGGGAGTTACCGAGCGATTCTTTATTAGGATTATCTTGTTGGCTCAGCACGGTAATCCGATAGTTTAATAAAAGACGTTCACGGCGCAACTGCAATGACTCCAGTCCCGACTCTACATACAAGCTTGAGACAGGACTTGTATAAAAAGCACCTGTGGCAAGTCGGATTCCTGTATGATGGACTGAATCCAAAATATGTAAACGACTGGGCTTGGCAGATGAGTAGATGACGCTCCCATAATCAATTCTAGAAAGAATCATAGTTTTGTATAACATTAAAAGTGTCTGTCTATCTGAGCCCCAGTTATAATTAGATAACGACTTTAAAATATTAAGAATATTGCTACACCTGGCTTTTAAATCATTAATATGGGAGGTCCAACAAAGTTTAGAATCTAGGATTATTCCTAGATATCTGGTGCTTTCTGTGTTGCGAATAGGTACAGCATTTAGTTGCAGTGTGTGATTTTGCTGACATGTACTTCGTTTACGACAGAAATGCATGCATACTGTTTTCTCCGTTGAGATACATAGCCCTGCTTTATTTGCTGCAACTGATAGTCTATTTAATGCCATTTGTAAAGATGCCTCAATATCTTGAAAGGATTGTCCGAATTGAAATAAGACTATGTCGTCTGCATACGCACAGTAATAGACCGATCCTTGAACTGCCTTCAAGACGCGTTGCAAAGCTACAAGAAATAATGTCGCGCTTAAACTTGAACCTTGGGGAGTTCCATTTTTTAAAGGAAGGCCGTCAGACAACGAGTTACCTATCTTAACTCTCATTGTCCTATCAGTGAGAAAGGAACCAACGAATCTGGTTAAATTCCCCTTAATGTTCCATTCACGGAGCTGGTCTATTATGTTTCGGCGTTTTACGGTGTCGAAGGCACTCTTAAGATCTATAAAAACGGCTGTCAGGTGTAAATTTGTGATAAAACATTTCTGTATGGCATTTTCTAAATATGTCAGTGCATCTATCGTAGAACGATTCTTTCTGAATCCAAACTGGAACTTACTCAGAAGTTTTCTTGATTCTAACACCCATGTCAGTCTATTATTGACCATCCTTTCAAAAGTCTTACACATGCAACTAGTAAGTGATATGGGTCTGAAATTAATCGGTGTTGTTGGAGTTTTTCCAGGTTTTAAAATGGGGACGACAACAGCTTCTTTCCAACTAGCAGGTAATTCACCGTTAACCCATATATTATTGTATGCTCCTAGTAGGACCGTTTTTGCATTTTCTGACATACGTCTTAAAAAGGCATTTGTAACGTTGTCGTTTCCAGGTGCTGTATCATGGGTATTATTAAGTGCATTGTTAAGTTCGTCAAGTGTGAATATAAGATTGTGATCAGCATCATCATTTGGAGTTAGGTTCAGATGTTCTCTCAGAAGTTCTTCTTCGTTGTCAGTATTGCAAATATTAGAGAAGTGTTGTGCCATCTGATTTGCAATTTCTAAGTCTTCTGACACGATTCTATCCGCTATTTTAAAGTTGATATCAGGGAAGGTGTGCTTTCCTGCAATACTACGGATTCTCCTCCATACTTCGCCTACATCAGAAGCGGAAGACATGCTAGAGACGTAATCTTTCCAAGAACTCCTTTTTGCTTCAAGAATTTTCTTTCGACAAGAGGCGCGAGCTTTTTTAAAGGCTATTAGGTTGTCTGTAGTAGGATTACGTTTAAAGACTCTAAGGGCTTGTTTCTTATCCCGTACACTGCGTGAAACCTGTTCGTTCCACCACGGTACAACCTTCTTAAGAACCTTTTCTTTTGATTTAGGAATATGATTGTTTGCAGCTGTCAAGATAATATCAGTTATTTCAGATATCAGAAGGTCTGATTCTGCTGCAATCATAAGTTTATCTACCTCTTCTCGATAAGAATTCCAATCAGCTTTATTAAGCACCCATTTAGATATAATTAATTTTGATTTACTTGTTGAATCTATCCTGTTGATGATAATAGGGAAATGATCACTGAAATGAAGATCTGCCGTGGTTGACCACTCTAAAGAATTTAATAATGGTGGGGAGCACAGTGTAAGGTCAATCGCACTAAACTTTCCTGTGGATACGTCAAGGTGGGTTTTCTCTCCGTTGTTAAGTATAGAAACATTTATTCTGTCGAGAAAGTTCTCTAGGATTCTGCCTTGACGGTCATTTTTGTAAGAACCCCACGTGAGGCTGTGCGAATTGAAATCTCCACATACTATATATGGTGGAGGCAGCTGATTTAACAAAATGTCAAGATCATTAGTGTCCCATGGTACACTAGGGAAGTACACACAACAGACCGTTAAGCTAGTAGGAAACGTGATTCGCGTTGCTACTGCTTGCAAGTTTGTAACTAAAACTATATTTGTATGTACAACATCATTCTTAATGCAAATAGCGACTCCACCATGTAATCTGTCTCCATCCACTGCATCTTGACGAAGAATGCTGTAATTCTTTAGATAGTACTGACGATTTGCTTTGAAATGAGTTTCTTGCAGACAAAGACAAGCAGGGTCATACTCGCTAATGAGCAGTTGTATCGAGCTTAACTTGTTTAAGAAACCACGACAGTTCCATTGTAGAATGCACTTATTGTGCATAATAAAAATTTATTAAAATAGTATTAATTTTTGACCCTTATTGTGATTAAGACTAAGTTGTTCAGGTCGATTTCTTACGAGGTCTGCCCTTCTTCCAACCTCTTTTGTTTTTCTTGGCGATAGTTTTAATTATACCGGTATCAATGGATTCCAGGCTGGTATCCATATCTACCGAGAAATCTACATAAGAAGGTCCGGCACAAGAATCTCTATTGGAGAAATCATGACTAGGACAATTGGTTTTTGTAATTTGAATTGGAGGTAATGTTGTTTCTGTTGTAGTTTGATTTATTGTTTCAATTTGGGACATTTGAGGTGTTTCTTTCGGAGGAACAAAAGGAGACATTCTTTGGAGCATGGGGGTATCTTGGGTGGGAGCAAAGTTAGTAATTCTTTGTGATAAAGGAAGGGGTGTAATAGGCGTTATATTGAAAGGTTTTTCTTGTAGAATCTTATAGCTTTCTAACGTGTTCTTTACTGTTTCGATAATAATTTTCTTTATTTCAGGTATTAAGGTGGACATAATAGAGGGCTGTTGTTGCGTTACTTTTGCGTACGTGGTTTGGTGTGCAGGTGGTGATAATCTTAAGTATTCTTGTTTCGCTTCTAGATAGTTCACTCGCTTAAGGGTTTTAATCTTTTGAATAGCAACCTCTTGCTTGTAAACTGGACAGTTAATCGATCTCGCCGAGTGTTCACCATCGCAGTGTATGCATTTCAGAGGGGTTTCGCACGGATTCCCTTGATGTTCTGGTTTTCCACAAACGCATATTTTTTCTCTACGGCAATTCATAGCAGTGTGGCCAAACCTCTGACACTGAAAACATCGAAGAGGTGCTGGAAAATAAGGTCTTACCGTAAGCGAGTAAAATGCAACGTTTATCCGTTCAGGAAGACGAGTGCCAATGAAAGTCAAAAGATAGGAGGACGTATTTTGAATTTCTCCCTGACGCCTGGTAGTAAGTCGTTTAACTTCAATGACTTTTTGCTCTTTCATTTCAGTTTTAATTTCTTCGATTGAGCAGTTATTTAAATCCCTGCATGTAACAATTCCTTTCGTAAAATTCATGGTTTTATGAGCAGATACCTTAACTTTAAACTTATCAAACATTTTGACTTGAAACAGACGTTTCGTTTGTTCTTTTTCGCATGACTCTACTAATAGACCTTCCCTGATTTTTCTTACGTTTCTTACTACTCCCACCAAGTTTTTCAAGGTACGTGAAATAATAAACGGACTAACATTTGTAAAATCTTCACCATCTTCTCTTTCTATTACTAAGTAATTTATTTTAGAGTAGCCAATAGCTACACTTTCTCGTAATGGCTCCACAATATCACTATCTGACGAAGATTCGCCTTTTTTTCGTTTTGGATTAGACGTACCTGGGGTTGGTACGGGATTCAAAGGGGATAAAGGGATAGGGGGGGTTATAGGGGTGGAGCTGGGAAGCTCCGGATTTAAAATGTTTTCATTTATAATACTCATATAAACGAATCCCTAACTTAGGGGAGCTGTCCAGGTGGGGTATACCCATGACGGTGGGATCTCCACCGACACCAGCAAGTTCCCCTGCTGCACCAAGAATATGCCCAGGTGGGAGGAAAATTCAACTCCCTAGGACTCCAGTCCCTTACAAGTTAAAAATAACCTTCGGGGATCCCACGCCTCCGACGACGTGGGCACCCCCCTAAGTGCTTGCCAGGCCGGGGGCCTACGGAAGCTTTACTCCACTTCAAGAAGTGAAGCTACACCCCGCAGCGCCAGCTCTTGCGTGTAGATCAAAACCGTAACCAGTTGCTTAAGCCAGTCCATTGCATACGTCATCATAGAAGAAAGAAGGAAACTTAAAAGGACCCCTAGCCCTCGAATACTCTAATAGCGTCGGGGCCTGGAAGGAACAAGAGTTGGTCAAGGGAGACCAGATAGAACAGAAAGACAGAGAGGGACCTGTCCGTAAGACTAGTTGAAGTATAGACAGGCCCAGCTAGGGTACCTCGGGTTGCCAGCCCCTGTACTCACAAGGTGTGAGCCCCTCAGGGTTATTATTATTATTATTATTATTATTATTATTATTATTATTATTATTATTATTATTATTATTATTATTATTATTATTATTATTATTATTATTATTATTATTATTATTATTATTATTATTATTATTATTATTATTATTATTATTATTATTATTATTATTATTATTATTATTATTATTATTATTATTATTATTATTATTATTATTATTATTATTATTATTATTATTATTATTATTATTATTATTATTATTATTATTATTATTATTATTATTATTATTATTATTATTATTATTATTATTATTATTATTATTATTATTATTATTATTATTATTATTATTATTATTATTATTATTATTATTATTATTATTATTATTATTATTATTATTATTATTATTATTATTATTATTATTATTATTATTATTATTATTATTATTATTATTATTATTATTATTATTATTATTATTATTATTATTATTATTATTATTATTATTATTATTATTATTATTATTATTATTATTATTATTATTATTATTATTATTATTATTATTATTATTATTATTATTATTATTATTATTATTATTATTATTATTATTATTATTATTATTATTATTATTATTATTATTATTATTATTATTATTATTATTATTATTATTATTATTATTATTATTATTATTATTATTATTATTATTATTATTATTATTATTATTATTATTATTATTATTATTATTATTATTATTATTATTATTATTATTATTATTATTATTATTATTATTATTATTATATTTCAAAACGATAAAGCTTATAAGCTGGTAGTAGCCTCAGTTCATTAGAATTATTGAAACTAGAGCGCAAGTACGCTTTCACCCGGGGAGTTTATTAAAATTAAAAATTATTGAAACCCTTAGAAGGTAAACACTTATAAATAGATTACATCTTTCTTGCAAAAAGGTCTTGAGAGAGAGGATTAGAAAGAAACCCCCTAGGCCAGCAATATGCTACTAATTTCAAAGAAACATTTTATTTATATGGATATGACGTCAGGATTTTTCGCTAAATGGACACTCTTCATATGTAGGTTGTGGTATTTTCTTTAAAAGTTTAAAACTAATGTTGACAATAAAAATATAGACCTTCCTTTAACTCAAAAAGAAAGGGAATTAGATAAAATGTAAAATTGTTCCATGATATTTATTAATACACAGAAACATTTTACTTTAAAGTTAAATTATCGGCTATTATTATTGCCGCTGTCGTTGAATTTAAATTTTGAAACTCAAGAATCGTCAATTACACAAAATGGGTTTATTTACGGTTAAAGGTTGTTTGGGAATTCACCATTTGATCGTCTCATTAAAGACGGCTGCTCACTTAGCAAATAATTAAAGTTTACCGGGGCTTTATTGAGAAGAAGAAGAAGAAGACATTTTTCAAATATAAAATTATTTAGCACGTTTACGAATCGCGAGAGAGAGAATCGATATTAACCAAAGACTGATACTGTTTAAATCGATTATTTAACATATCTATCCAGCTTATATATCGTTCAACACGGTATGTCTCATGTAATTAATCAGTTAAATAAACGTTAATCTCTCAATGTTACTACTACTACTACTACTAACACAATATGTACCAATAAGATTTTACTGGTACCCTCTGAAAATCACGCATAAATAATAATAAAAAACAATCAAAGAGAACGACCGTTCTTAAACATCAACCATCAAGGGATAATTTTAAGTTTAAAACAGCTACACTTTTAAAATCAAAGAATATGTACAGGTAGCAGTGGCGTGCGGTCCATGGAAGCAATGCTTCCATTGAGAATTTATCAAAAATAAAAACTAAAGCTAACAAAAATATTTTTATAGAATTATGGTTATCGTTTATTTAAATTTGTAATATTTAATCAACTTAAAGCTCAATATCAATGCCGTACAGCAAAAAGTATAATTATTAAGAATACTATTTAATTAACTTGCATATATAATATAGTATATAGTATAACTATCATTAAACTTGCACGGAAAGGTAATCCCCATTCAAATGTGTTATTACATACACTGCTGTGTTATTACATACACTGCATATAAGCACTGATTTCGTTGCTTATAACTGCTCTTCTCCTAACCTTGTTTAGCGGGCGTGGTAGACGATGCGGTTAACATTGTTTGGTTGTTATTTTTAGTGTGCTTCGTGTTCAAATGTTTATTTATTATAATTTGTTTATTTGTTCGATTTAGTGTTTGTTAAATTTAATGTTACTTAAGTAATGTAAATCTGCGAATGAGACTGTATTTTGTCACATTTTATTATTTCAATTTGAATTTTTTTAAAGACAAATAATTCTATTTAGTTCGCTTTGTATGCAAATTTAAAATTGCATTATCGCATGACTGCAAATTCAGCTGCTTCGGTGGAAGGTTCGAGTACTTCCGATACATCCGAATCGGGACGATATTTTTGTTACTTTGTAAGTTAATAATGAAGAATTTTCTGCATACTGTTTTGGAGAGAAATTACAAATTATTGAGAAAGGCAGATCAAAACCAGAACTTTCAAATTTAACAACAAAGATTAAAACCTGCATCAGTATTTTGCTAAAAAAGACCGGAAAAACGAGTAGTATTATAAATAAATAGTAGTACTTTTTTTTTAATAAATAATAATAGTCAACAAATATTATAAGTATAAAGTGTAAAAGCTCTTCTTTGAAAAACTTTTAAGCTTAATAATTATAACACTGTTTTTTATTGTACTTAACAGGGGCGGATCCAGAGAATTATTTTGAGGGGAAATGTTTGGAAAAATAATTGTTTTAGTAAATAATAACTAAACAAACATTATTTGTGTCTATTCTATGTATATTATACTTATTTCTAAATTAGGGGAGGGGATTTCCCCCATCCCCCGTGAATCAGCGCCTGTACCTAGTTATATTAAACTTAAAATCGTGGTTGCTTCCCTGGCCTAAATTGTCACCGCACGCCACTGACAGGTAATTAGTCAGACCCTTCCCCACCTGTATATAAAGTGTAACATTTAAATCTATTTAAAAAGGACATTAATAACCGATCCATGAAATAATTAGACCGTTCACGGACAGGTAAACCCTTTTGTTTTATGACTTTCTTGAAACCTTATCTGATCGCCCCATCTGTCCCAAGAAAGAATTTTTTCCATTATCGATATAATCTGCGTGTGTCTTTTTACCCTCTCTCTGTCTAATAATACTCGAACATTTCAAATGTACAGTAAAGATAAAAGGTTCCCTTAAAATAATAAAACATTACGATATCTTGTATAATTCATATTTTCAATGATTTTTATATATACGTTTTTCTATCATTGAGAAACCAGAACCAGACCAGGGTTTGATTGTTACTTCTGCTTCGCGTGGTTACACGATGTAGACTGATGGAAGGAAGGTATTTCGCTAGAGGTTGCAGTGGTGATCCAATGGAGCTTACGATGGGTCTTAGTGGTACACCTTCCTTGTGGACTTTTGGTAATCCGTACAGCTTATATATATATATATATATATATATATATATATATATATCTATAGGGCACCACTATGCGTCCCCCCATGTAAAATCTTAGGTTCAAGCAGCGTCCGAAGTCACTCGGCGTCCGGATATACGGACGCTGGGTGACTAGTGCCTCAAAATTGCACCATATGAAGCTTAAAGTGTCTAGATGGCGAAAATGTAAAAATTAGCTGTGCGCAGTTTGACACCCATTCCTGATTCGTGTATAAAATGGTAGTTCGAGCGTTTGCCACACGCAGCGCTAATAGCGCGAGATTTGTATACATTTGTATACAAATTTATGGCATAGGTTTACCCTGCGTCCGCATATTTAACAAGAATTGTGTTGGTAACACTGATTCCTTTGTGGCTAGACAGTGACGTCATTTCAACGGGACTTCACTTTATGCATTGTATTTCTTAGTAAAGATTGCGTCATTTAAGGTGACAAAAATTCGTACATATTATATTTTGTTAAAGCTATTTAAGAAACACTTTTAATACGTTTCATTTATGCGTCATGTAAATTTCGTTTAAACCGGTTTTAATTGCTTCTACAAATGGGCGATAATTTTAATAAAATCGTAAGATTTAATTCAAAGCTCTATTGATTTAAGTGAAACAAACGTAACCATTATTATATTATCATTCAGTATTTAATCAATCACTCATGCTGTTAGCTAGTAATAAATCTGGCTGTTTAATCTTATCCCATATTATATTTTAAAATTTTTAAAACTCATATGTTTGTGAGGCAGACAGTGACATCATTTCAAACGGGACTTCTTATGCATTAAAATATTGAAATTAAATAACTTTTACAACTTCTAATTTGTTAGATGACATACAAACTTGAGATTTGGCACAATTATAGGAATTGGAATTCTTGTAAGTAGGAAAATAAAAAAATATATTTATGTCAACCCTCGCACGTTAGGAGTTGTAAAACTTCTAGATGACTTAGAAACTTGAAATTTGGTGTAATTATAGGATTTAAGATTATTATAAAGAAAAATATAAAAAAAATGTTATGATGTCAACCCCTGCACCCCGTTCTGGGGTTGCAAAACTTCTAGATGACATACAAACTTGAAATTTGGTATAGCGATGGAATTTAGGACTCTCCTAAAGAAAAATTTTAAAAAAATTATTAAATCAACCCCCATCTTCCATTTGGGGGTTGTAAAAGTTCTAGATGACATACAAACTTGAAATTTAGTATAGCGATGGAATTTAGGACTCTCCTAAAGAAAAATTTAAAAAAATTATTAAATCAACCCCCATATTCCATTTGGGGGTTGCAAAACTTCTAGATGACATACAAACTTGAAATTTGGTATAGTGATAGGGTTTAAGACTCTCGTAAAGAAAAACATAAAAAATTTTATTAAGTCAACCCCCGCACTTTATTTGGGGGTTGTAATACTTCTAGATCACACACAAACTTGAAATTTGGTATATTTATAGGGTTTAGGATTCTAGTAAATAAAAATTAAAAAAATGTTATTATGTCAACCCCGCATCCCCTTTTAGGGTTGTAAAACTTCTAGATGACATACAAACTTGAAATTTGGTATAGCGATGGAATTTAGGACTCTCCTAAAGAAAAATTTAAAAAAAATTATTAAATCAACCCCCATATTCCATTTGGGGGTTGTAAAACTTCTAGATCACATACAAACTTGAAATTTTGTATAGCGATGGAATTTAGGACTCTCCTAAAGAAAAATTTAAAAAAATTATTAAATCAACCCCCATATTCCATTTGGGGGTTGTAAAACTTCTAGATCACATACAAACTTGAAATTTGGTATAGCGATGGAATTTAGGACTCTCCTAAAGAAAAATTTAATAAAATTATTAAATCAACCCCCATATTCCATTTGGGGGTTGTAAAACTTCTAGATGACATACAAACTTGAAATTTGGTATAGCGATGGAATTTAGGACTCTCCTAAATAAAAATTTTAAAAAAATTATTAAATCAACCCCCATATTCCATTTGGGGGTTGTAAAAGTTCTAGATGACATACAAACTTGAAATTTAGTATAGCGATGGAATTTAGGACTCTCCTAAAGAAAAATTTAAAAAAATTATTAAATCAACCCCCATATTCCATTTGGGGGTTGCAAAACTTCTAGATGACATACAAACTTGAAATTTGGTATAGTGATAGGGTTTAAGACTCTCGTAAAGAAAAACAAAAAATTTTATTAAGTCAACCCCCGCACTTTATTTGGGGGTTGTAATACTTCTAGATCACACACAAACTTGAAATTTGGTATATTTATAGGGTTTAGGATTCTAGTAAATAAAAATTAAAAAAAATGTTATTATGTCAACCCCGCATCCCCTTTTAGGGTTGTAAAACTTCTAGATGACATACAAATTTGAAATTTGGTATAGCGATGGAATTTAGGACTCTCCTAAAGAAAAATTTAAAAAAATTATTAAATCAACCCCCATATTCCATTTGGGGGTTGTAAAACTTCTAGATCACATACAAACTTGAAATTTGGTATAGCGATGGAATTTAGGACTCTCCTAAAGAAAAATTTAAAAAAAATTATTAAATCAACCCCCATATTCCATTTGGGGGTTGTAAAACTTCTAGATGACATACAAACTTGAAATTTGGTATAGCGATGGAATTTAGGACTCTCCTAAATAAAAATTTTAAAAAAATTATTAAATCAACCCCCATATTCCATTTGGGGGTTGTAAAACTTCTAGATCACATACAAACTTGAAATTTGGTATAGCGATGGAATTTAGGACTCTCCTAAAGAAAAATTTAAAAAAATTATTAAATCAATCCCCATATTCCATTTGGGGGTTGTAAAACTTCTAGATGACATACAAACTTGAAATTTGGTATAGCGATGGAATTTAGGACTCTCCTAAAGAAAAATTTTAAAAAAATTATTAAATCAACCCCCATCTTCCATTTGGGGGTTGTAAAAGTTCTAGATGACATACAAACTTGAAATTTAGTATAGCGATGGAATTTAGGACTCTCCTAAAGAAAAATTTAAAAAAATTATTAAATCAACCCCCATATTCCATTTGGGGGTTGCAAAACTTCTAGATGACATACAAACTTGAAATTTGGTATAGTGATAGGGTTTAAGACTCTCGTAAAGAAAAACATAAAAAATTTTATTAAGTCAACCCCCGCACTTTATTTGGGGGTTGTAATACTTCTAGATCACACACAAACTTGAAATTTGGTATATTTATAGGGTTTAGGATTCTAGTAAATAAAAATTAAAAAAATGTTATTATGTCAACCCCGCATCCCCTTTTAGGGTTGTAAAACTTCTAGATGACATACAAACTTGAAATTTGGTATAGCGATGGAATTTAGGACTCTCCTAAAGAAAAATTTAAAAAAAATTATTAAATCAACCCCCATATTCCATTTGGGGGTTGTAAAACTTCTAGATCACATACAAACTTGAAATTTTGTATAGCGATGGAATTTAGGACTCTCCTAAAGAAAAATTTAAAAAAATTATTAAATCAACCCCCATATTCCATTTGGGGGTTGTAAAACTTCTAGATCACATACAAACTTGAAATTTGGTATAGCGATGGAATTTAGGACTCTCCTAAAGAAAAATTTAATAAAATTATTAAATCAACCCCCATATTCCATTTGGGGGTTGTAAAACTTCTAGATGACATACAAACTTGAAATTTGGTATAGCGATGGAATTTAGGACTCTCCTAAATAAAAATTTTAAAAAAATTATTAAATCAACCCCCATATTCCATTTGGGGGTTGTAAAAGTTCTAGATGACATACAAACTTGAAATTTAGTATAGCGATGGAATTTAGGACTCTCCTAAAGAAAAATTTAAAAAAATTATTAAATCAACCCCCATATTCCATTTGGGGGTTGCAAAACTTCTAGATGACATACAAACTTGAAATTTGGTATAGTGATAGGGTTTAAGACTCTCGTAAAGAAAAACAAAAAATTTTATTAAGTCAACCCCCGCACTTTATTTGGGGGTTGTAATACTTCTAGATCACACACAAACTTGAAATTTGGTATATTTATAGGGTTTAGGATTCTAGTAAATAAAAATTAAAAAAAATGTTATTATGTCAACCCCGCATCCCCTTTTAGGGTTGTAAAACTTCTAGATGACATACAAATTTGAAATTTGGTATAGCGATGGAATTTAGGACTCTCCTAAAGAAAAATTTAAAAAAATTATTAAATCAACCCCCATATTCCATTTGGGGGTTGTAAAACTTCTAGATCACATACAAACTTGAAATTTGGTATAGCGATGGAATTTAGGACTCTCCTAAAGAAAAATTTAAAAAAAATTATTAAATCAACCCCCATATTCCATTTGGGGGTTGTAAAACTTCTAGATCACATACAAACTTGAAATTTGGTATAGCGATGGAATTTAGGACTCTCCTAAATAAAAATTTTAAAAAAATTATTAAATCAACCCCCATATTCCATTTGGGGGTTGTAAAACTTCTAGATCACATACAAACTTGAAATTTGGTATAGCGATGGAATTTAGGACTCTCCTAAAGAAAAATTTAAAAAAATTATTAAATCAATCCCCATATTCCATTTGGGGGTTGTAAAACTTCTAGATGACATACAAACTTGAAATTTGGTATAGCGATGGAATTTAGGACTCTCCTAAAGAAAAATTTTAAAAAAATTATTAAATCAACCCCCATATTCCATTTGGCGGTTGTAAAAGTTCTAGATGACATACAAACTTGAAATTTAGTATAGCGATGGAATTTAGGACTCTCCTAAAGAAAAATTTAAAAAAATTATTAAATCAACCCCCATATTCCATTTGGGGGTTGTAAAACTTCTAGATGACATACAAACTTGAAATTTGGTATAGTGATAGGGTTTAAGACTCTCGTAAAGAAAAACATAAAAAATCTTATTAAGTCAACCCCTGCAATTTATTTGGGGGTTGTAATACTTCTAGATCACACACAAACTTGAAATTTGGTATATTTATAGGGTTTAGGATTCTAGTAAATAAAAATTAAAAAAAATGTTATTATGTCAACCCCGCATCTCCTTTTAGGGTTGTAAAACTTCTAGATGACATACAAACTTGAAACTTGGTATAGCGATAGAATTTAGGACTCTCCTAAAGAAAAATTTAAAAAAATTATTAAATCAACCCCCGTATTCCATTTGGGGGTTGTAAAACTTCTAGATGACATAAAAACTTAGAATTTGGTTTAGTTATAGGGTTTAGAGTTCTCGTAAAGAAAAATATAAAAAATTGTTATTATGTTAACCCTCCGCTACCCCTTTAGGTGTTGTAAAACGGGACTTCACTTTATGTATTTAAGTAATGAAATTAAATAGTCTTTATAACTTCCGAATTTCTAGAGTACATACAAACTTGAAATTTGGTATATTTACAGAGTTTCGGATTCTCGTCTAGCGAAAAATTAAAAAAACGTTAAAAAAACCCATATTTATATTTTCAAAATTTTGTTCTGTTTTGGGTAGCAGCCACCTCTTAGAATTTCTACAGACGGGAAAAATAGTAAACAATCTTTGCGTTTCATTTTCGAACGGGTGCCGTGAAAGAACATAAAAAGTCACCTATTTTATAGATTTTGCGAAGTTGAGGGTCTAAGGGGGTAGCAACCAACCCTTAGAATTTTGAAATACGGGAAAAATAGTAAATAATCTTTGTTGCGGTTCATATTTGAATGGGTGACGTGAAAGAACATAAAAAGTTACATACTTTACGGATTTTGCGACATTAAGGGTCTAAGGGGTAGCCAGCCATCCCTTAGAATTTGCAAATGTGGAGAAAATAGTAAAGCAGTTTATTTGCGTTTCATTGTTGAATGGGTTGCGTGAAAGAACATAAAAACGCACATGCTTCCCCGATTTTGCAAAATTCAGGATATAAGGGGGTAGCAGCCAACCCTTAGAATTTCTAAATGTGAAAAAATAGCAACGATTTTTGTTGCGCTTCATTTTCATGGTTATCATGAAAAAACATAAGAAGTCGCATATTTTATGGTTAATAATATACAAGATACTTTTTAGATTTTGCAAAATTCAGATTTCAAAGGTGTACGAGTCACCACTTCAAATGTTTAAATGTGAAAAAAATAGTAAACACTTAGCCATTTAACGGGTTCTGGCCTATTTAACAGTCTACACTCAATCATCCGGACAAGCTTTTGGTTATAGTAATGGAATTAAAAGAACTTCGTAGATTTCGGCTTCTTGTTTACGAAAACAGTATTAGAATACATTCACTTTATTATTTCATTATCATTCACTTTAAACCTGTAGTACCTTATTACTTTTTTATTCAGAATCCCACTTGCTATCGATTTCCATACTTCAAATCTAATCGTTCCATTTAAAAAAATCCTGATGATGATATCCAGCACCAGCACAAGTTCTAAGATGTGTTCTGATGTCGTAAACTAGAGGTCAAAGTATACAAAGTTCTTTTAATTCCACTGCTATAGTCACAAGCTTGTTGGAATGATTCAGTGTAGACTGTTAAACAGGACACCCTGTATAGTCTTCAATATCTTCCTCTAAATCGCAGAAAAATTAATTTAGTGACAAGCGGTTTGGACAAAAAATTGGTTTTTATGTTATTGCACTGTTATTGTTAAAATTAGGAACATTTCTTTGAGAAAAATAATGCCTATATGAAAAGTGTTCATTTAACCAAAACGAAATCAAAAAATTAATAAACAAGAAAACATAATTCCCTATTTTTTATATAAATCTTAAATGAATTGCTTTTTGGTCTGAAAATTAGAACCCAAGATTTCTTTCTATAACCCCTACAAAAATTTCATAGATATATGGCATGTACTTTCTGAGATAAAAACTAATTTGTTTTTAATAAAATTGTCCCTAAAAATGGGTAACTTTTATTACCTATTGTCTGATAAAAACAAAAGTAGCTATAGCATTTAGAAATATAATATTTTACTCAAGTTAAGCTTTATTAAAGTCAGAGGACTCGAGAAAAAAATGGATATTAGATAATCAGGAATATAACTCAATATTATAGTTTGAAAGACATCCTTATAAAAATTTAATGTTGTTAGCAAGAGAATATTTCCTTGTAAGCATGGATTAAATTTCATTGCAGGTGTGCAAGTCCATAAAGTGACGTAATTTTGTGTATGCTATAACGCATATGCTCAGCACACGTAAAAAACAAAAGCTAATTATTGTGTAAAATGACACTTAATTCGAATTCTAGTTAGCGAATAGATTCTGATATTGGGCTATTGCCAGAAATTCCATTTTTTTCAAATTATGCACGATGGTACATTTTATATACTAGAATGATTGCTTGAAGCTGGAAAAAGAACTTAAAATTGTCTGCTAATAGACCCAACCTGTGTATTCTTGTATATAACTTTTTTCGGTCAGTTGTGTTTACAAATTTTTAATCGTGTTCCTTTTAACACTCGTTTTTCGGGGATTTTCCAAGGAGTAGAGGTTCACTTTTGCAATTATGAATTTGATAACGGTTACAGCTGTACATATAAGTAAATGTAAAAAACAATTCATTTATGCAGCATTCATTCGGGGCATTTAAGAATTAAAGTAAACATTTTAGGTTCTCAGAATTGTATGATGAACAATTTGACGTCGCGTCATCAAACATCGTATCAAATATCATGTTACTGAAGATTTTAGTTGCCCATTGCAAAATCTTAATTATTTATGCTGCCAGATTTTAAATTTTTCTTTATATTCTTGAATCTGAAATTTTTTGAAAATATTTTAAATGTTTACACTTGAAACCACCAAAACAAATTTTGGTTAAAAAGTCTTGAATAATTATTGTTTTAAATGCGTTAATAGGATTGAATTAAGATTATTATTTTTTGTTTAAAAGAGTGAAATGGAATTATAAATTATAGGACCTTCGTCCAGCTTCAAGCAATCATTGTAGTATAAAATGTACCATCGTGAATAATTTTTTCTATCAAAGAAGAAGGAAAGTGGCAAACACTCTCTTATACTGCATGCACGCAGGCCCCAGTTTTTTCTGCCTGTCATTTTCTACGAGTTTCTCAAAATATTTTTTATGTCACTATGTGTAGTTTATAGCAATTTAAATTTGTCCAACAAGCGTTGATCTTCGTACACTGGTATAACACCGTAAGCGTTTCAAAATGGAAAACAGCATTCCAATTATACTGTCTCAACAAGGATTTTCGAAGCTCCACTGTCTTTGAGGTATAGCCCAATGCATGAGAGTACTACTTTTAGGAGATGAATCCCTCCAAGACCAAGCAATAGGTTGGGATTTTTGTTAGACACACTGAATTTATTTGAGCATGTGATGTACTTCTTCATTGCATCACAATGAACCCTTTAGTTCAGTTACATTTGATTTTCTAAGAAATAGAGAAACCATACAAGATCCTTGGGAAGGTTTTTACTTCATTTTCTTCGTTAACGTCACTATTTCCTTTTGTTTTGATAGTACAGTAGCTTTTGAGCAGTACGGTAGTTTTTTCTTTTCCTTTGTGTCATAATTTTTTGCAGTTTTCAATTTTCCAACACCATAGTGTGTTATTGTCGAATAATTTATATGAAGAAAAGAAGTTGTCAAGGAAAATATTATGATTAGGGTTATTCTCTACAATAGATAGTAGATAAAAAACAAAGTCACCTCCCAACCCAAGTCTGGACTTTTTATTATTTGGAGGATAACTTGTATAAGTACCCTTCATCTGAACAGATATACCATAATTTGAAACCGAATCTTACCGGTTTCACTTTTAGAAGCATTTTGTTGCGAGTGCCGTTCAAAATATGGAACTATCTGTTCATCTAGTAATATAAGTTGCACGAGAATACTCCATACTGCATGAGTTTTTTATTCATGATGTAAAAATTACCTACTAAGATTTACCAAAAAGAATGAAGTGAATATAATCATGGGTGACTTCAACGGAAAGATAGGTAAAGGAAGAGTGCAATATATTGTTGAAGACCATGGTATTTGCAAACGAAACGATAGGGGGGATATCTGGTACAGTTCTGTAATGAAGAAAACTTAATGGTAGCAAACACCTGGTTCCAACTTCCAGAAAGGCGATTGTACACTTAGAAGTGTACTTAGGACCAGGAGACAATGAAGGAAATATCATAAAAAATCAAATAGATTATATACTGATTGATAAACGATATAGAAACGGAATTAAAGTTGTAAGAACTTATCCTGGATCAGACATATGATCTGATCAGAACCCCGTAGCTGAACGTGAGATTAAATTGAAGAAAATCCGGAAGAGAAATAAAACAAGACCTAACTTTGAGAAACTGGGGGAACCACAAATAAAAGAGGAAATAACACGAGTTTTGAATAGTAAGTTTAGGGAAACGGTATAATTGGAAACAGAAACAATGGAAAACTTTTGGCAGTCTGTTAAAAATGTAAACATGAAGTACAAGAAAATGAATTGGAAAACCAAGAGCAGAGAGCAAAACAGAGATGGATGACGGAAGAAATCCTTTTATTGATGAACGAAAGAAGGAAGTACAAACATAAAGACTATAATAAATATAAAGAAATCCATAAAAAGATTACAAGGCTTATAAGAGAGGCAAAGGAGACCTGGGTGGAGAAACGTTGTCAAGTACTCGAAGAGCTGCCAAGAAAGCATGATTTCTTTAACACACAAAAAAGAAGATAAAAGAAATAACTGGAAATAAAACCCATCAACACGATATCTTAGTCACAGATAGTAACAAAAAAACAATAGACCCAAACGAGATAGAAGAGATTTTGACAAGCTATATACAAGAGCTTTTTGATGATATCAGAATGTAACCAGAACCAAGAGAAATAGATCAAGAAGATTAGCCATTGAGAATTATTATAGCAGAAGTGAAACGCGCAATAAAACTATCAAACCACGTAGAGTCTCAGGTGAAGATAACATCTATACTGAGATGCGTAAAGTATTAGACGATGAAAGCCTCAACATCTTAACATCTTTCTTAAATAGAATATACTATACAGGAATCGTACCACACGACTGGACCCAACTTACTTTTATTCCGATACCTAAAAAGAGCGGAGTAAAACAGTGCTCACAGTACCGATTGATTAGCCTGATGAGCCATGTACAGTAGATAATGCTAAGAACATGCATCAACGAGTACACACAAAATGCGGACAATATGTAGGAGAAGAACAATTTGGTTTTCGCTTAGGCATTGGAACTAGAGAAGCAGTTCAAGGTCCTAGGACTAGCAGAAATACATAAAACAAAATTAAATAGCTTATCGGTATCTCCAGTGTAAGTGACTCCTGCGTACAATGTTGCTTCCTCACGGCTTGCTCCAAAATTATAAGTCTGGATTTCTTCAGCTAGTTTGCAAGCATAATTTTCAGAGAAGTCTATATGTAGTAACCCTTCATTCTTACTAAGACTGTTTTTCAGTGTGTTCTTAGCAGCATTTTCATTTTTAATGTTAAATTTATATTTATTTTTAAAGTTTTCATTTCTTCTTGAACCTCTCCCTCCAACTCTCGGACAGGTTTAGTAACATTGATTTTAGCTGCAATCTTAACATTAAATTGAACCTTTTCTTCATTTTATTTTGACATTTCAGAGGCCTGCCATACATATGCAATGCGGTAGCCTTACTACATGTTACAGGAGTTCATATGAATTTTCATTATATACAAGTTTTAGTGGCTTTAGTTTTTGTGGTTTGAAGCTTATGTTTGCACGTTGTTTGTACAAGCAGGTAGCTCTGTTTATTTCATTAGGTTTGCATACATAATATAGACGGTAATAACATAGGGATGGCATCGAGAGAATGTACTGTAGGATATTTTTGTTTTGTGTGCAAGGCCAATTGTTTTATTTGCTAAACTATAAAGACGGTAGTGTCCTATATCAATGTACATCAACAAAGCATTTAAAAATATTTTCCGTTGGTTTTTTTGACCTCCAGCAACTCTCCAAGGTTTCACCAGCGAGTCATGCAAAACTAGAGTACGGATTGCTTATTCCTCATTGCTTTTTCCTTTTCCAGGTCCAAGTCCAACAAAACGTTTCCCTGCAGTTTTTTTTTATTCAGAGATGGGCATTAGTTTTTCTTCAGGTGTTTTCATAACTGTATTGTTTTCAGTTTTTTTCTACTCAAATGCTTTCTTCTTCTTTTCACATTCTCAAGTTTGCTCAAAACAAATAGCCAGAAACCCAAGTGCAGAGAGGTTTCTTTTTGTATCTGAACTTGCCCGACGAAGAGAACACAAAAAAATTGAACAGCTAAAAAATCATTTGGCAGGTCAATCACCGCTGGATATTTTTCTAAAACTTTTTGATGATGAAGTTCAAGATATAGTATTGCGATTTTTTGTAAAGTAGGCTCATGATAAATGAACTCGCTAAATGCAAAACTTTGTAATTATTTACAAAAATAATTATAACAATTTAGATATCGATATTATTGGTTGTCTTGTTTTATGGACTTGCAGTACTGATAAATGTATGAGATGCAAACTTTGGTGTTTTATAAATGTAAAACTTCACGCTTATAAAATATAATCATGTAAAAGTCATCATCAGATGCAAAACTCACGGGAAATGTGAGATTGTTAGGTGCAAGACTCAAGTTCACTAACAATGTAAACGCAGAGTTTTGTATTTAGTGGGCTCAAATAATACACACGATTTTATATTTACAAGGGAAAAACTTTTCAGTTTTATTGGCATCCTGTTTTTATTAGGCTATCATACGTTGCCCCAAGCTAATTTGTGTTGGTATGTTGAAGAAGGCAAAGGAGTCGATATTGCATAAAACTGCATGACGAGAAACAAATTCAGAAATATTCAGTAAGCTCGATAAAACTGTTACATTTTCTAACTTTGCGGCCTTTTTTACATCTTCTTTTTCTTAAGGTGCTGTCTTCTTATAGAAGGTTAACAACAACTTCGGCAAATCGTTCACTATCTTTTGCTATTCTTAGTAATAACTGTGAGTTTAGGCCAGTGCAGTCTCTCACATTTCTCAACCATGAGCCTTGTCTCCTGCCAGTTCTCTTCTACCCTCAATCTTGCCCTCCATTATCAGTCTTAGGTATGGCTCAGCAGAAGTTCAAGAGTTGCAGGGAGAGGTTCAAGAAGAAATGAAAACTTTAAAAATAAATATAAATTTAACATTAGAAATAAAAATGCTGCTTACAACACACTGAAAAAGAGTCTTAGTAAGAGTGAAGGGTTACTCCATATAGTCTTCTCTGAAAATTATCCTTGCAAACTAGCTGAAGAAATCCAGACTCATCATTTTGGAGCAAGCCGTGAAGAAGCAGTCATTTACGTTGGACATACCGATAAGCTATTTAATTTTGTTCTATGTATTTCTGCAAGTCCAGATCATGTCCTGCAGCTATTTGGGCACACTTAATCCTGTCTTTACCTTTCTGTCGCAACAATTGCCAAGAATCCAAACAGTTTATTTGTTTTCAGATAGACTCTCCATTCTTTAATAAGGTAGTTAGTTATCTTTAAACTTTGATGCATTGAGTATTCCTTAACTATCTTTGTAACATAAACGGTTTTTGTATTTAGTCAAAGTAAAACTTCTAACCGAGAAACAAGAACAACGACGAGTGACATGGACTAAATATGTAGTTGTCCTAGACAATGTTCCAGAGAATGACTGGTATAAGGTCATATTCAGCGACTAGTCAAAGTCTGGTGTTTTCGTTGGTTACTCTCGCAAAAGACTGATCGGAGCTAAACATGAAGCATTCCATAAGTACTGCTTAAAACGTACGGTTAGGTTTCCTCAAGGTGCAATAGTTTAGAGCTATATGTCAGCTGGAGGGTTAGAATGATTTCAGTCCATAGACGGCACAGTTAATGTTGAAAAGTATCAGCAAATTCTTAACGCAAACTTGTTACCAATCGTTAAAAATCGATCTTGACCGCGATTTAATCTTTCAACAAGATGGTGCTTCTTACCACACATCAAAAACGACCAAAAAATGGTTTGAAAATCATAATTTCAAAGTTGTTGAATGATCCTCAAGCAGTTCGGATCTTTAGTGTTATTGAATTTGAAATTATCAGCAAGTGGGGCATTATCCAATTTAGATAATTGTAATCCCCAAGTTAGAAGTATGTCAGCCAAAATTTAAGAGGCGAATAAAGCAAAGCGAGATGTTAAATCTTATTGAATTGTATTTATAAACTGCTATCTGAATATTTAGTTGTCAGCGAGTTTTATTGAATTTTTGAAAATTGTTTTCTGCAGATCTTTTTTTACAGAAGTTAATGGTTATTGTTTGAAAATGGTGTAATTTGGAACACTAGTAGGAAAAATAAACACAGAATTCATGAAACTGTCCAAATACATATTTAGTTGTTAGGGCTCGTACATGTTTTGTAAATTTCACAGAGGAACATCGATAACTTAATACCAGAATGTATATTTAAAAGGTAAATAAAATAAATAAAGGTTGCTCATGAAACTAAAATTTGCAAGTAATAAAAATCTTTCTCAAAATATTATTCCAAACACAAATGAAAATGATCCGAAATAAACAATTATATATAACAAGGTTACAAGAAATGTGTTTAATACCAAAAATAGGTGAATAGATTAGCATGATCTTACATTTTAGATATGATATTATTTACTACGTATTATGAATGCACAGCTGTTTTCTTCTGAAACTAATAATGGTTTCAATTTATAAAAAATCAGTAATTGATTAAAATAAAGTAAGCACTAATAACGAAAACAAAAACGTCATTTTAAGAGATTGCTAGTCAATAATATTTTTGTTGCATCTTTATTTAAATATTTTTAAATTACATAAAAATACATCTGCACTGACCGCTGGACCTTGAAATTCCCTTCTAAACTACCTTTATCACTACCCAAACTTTTTTTGTCAAATTTCTCTTTAGGCAATATTTGATAATATTGTTGCATGCGCTCATTTTTAAGGTTTAATTTAAAAAAAGAATCAGCTTTCTAGCTCAAATATGTTTGGAGATATAACGATTTAAACCACTGGAAGAACTTAAAAAACTGAAAGCTCTAATTAACACATTAAATCGCTCGGCTCTATAAAATATAGAACGAGAAAATGTACTACAGAATGTCAATAAGAAATAAAACAACGAATCTGATATTTTTAATTAGGTATTGAAATTAAAATGCGTTCCCAATAAAAATTAACAAGTCAATCAAAAATCAATATATTTCATTATTTCATAAAATCAATTATTAGTCGTTATAAATAACCAATAAGTTTTACCTTGTGCGATCGAATAGTAACTGTTTTGTAAAACAGTGACAGAAAGAAGATAATTTAAGAAGAACTACAAATTCCTTTTTATAGTTTGCTTTAATAGACATGTAAAACGTAGTTTCTAGTACATAAACAAACATAAATACAAAACAATACATCTGCACTGACCGCTGGACCTTGAAATTCCCATCTAAACTATCTTTATCACTACCCAAACTTTTTTTGCCAAATTTCTCTTTAGGCAATATTTGATAATATTGTTGCATGCGCTCATTTTTAAGGTTTAATTTAAAAAAAAATCAGCTTTCTAGCTCAAATATGTTTGGAGATATAACGATTTAAACCACTGGAAGAACTTAAAAAACTGAAAGCTCTAATTAACACATTAAATCGCTCGGCTCTATAAAATATAGAACGAGAAAATGTACTACAGAATGTCAATAAGAAATAAAACAACGAATCTGATATTTTTAATTAGGTATTGAAATTAAAATGCGTTCCCAATAAAAATTAACAAGTCAATCAAAAATCAATATATTTCATTATTTCATAAAATCAATTATTAGTCGTTATAAATAACCAATAAGTTTTACCTTGTGCGATCGAATAGTAACTGTTTTGTAAAACAGTGACAGAAAGAAGATAATTTAAGAAGAACTACAAATTCCTTTTTATAGTTTGCTTTAATAGACATGTAAAACGTAGTTTCTAGTACATAAACAAACATAAATACAAAACAATACATCTGCACTGACCGCTGGACCTTGAAATTCCCATCTAAACTATCTTTATCACTACCCAAACTTTTTTTGCCAAATTTCTCTTTAGGCAATATTTGATAATATTGTTGCATGCGCTCATTTTTAAGGTTTAATTTAAAAAAAAATCAGCTTTCTAGCTCAAATATGTTTGGAGATATAACGATTTAAACCACTGGAAGAACTTAAAAAACTGAAAGCTCTAATTAACACATTAAATCGCTCGGCTCTATAAAATATAGAACGAGAAAATGTACTACAGAATGTCAATAAGAAATAAAACAACGAATCTGATATTTTTAATTAGGTATTGAAATTAAAATGCGTTCCCAATAAAAATTAACAAGTCAATCAAAAATCAATATATTTCATTATTTCATAAAATCAATTATTAGTCGTTATAAATAACCAATAAGTTTTACCTTGTGCGATCGAATAGTAACTGTTTTGTAAAACAGTGACAGAAAGAAGATAATTTAAGAAGAACTACAAATTCCTTTTTATAGTTTGCTTTAATAGACATGTAAAACGTAGTTTCTAGTACATAAACAAACATAAATACAAAACAATACATCTGCACTGACCGCTGGACCTTGAAATTCCCATCTAAACTATCTTTATCACTACCCAAACTTTTTTTGCCAAATTTCTCTTTAGGCAATATTTGATAATATTGTTGCATGCGCTCATTTTTAAGGTTTAATTTAAAAAATGAATCAGCTTTCTAGCTCAAATATGTTTAGAGATATAACGATTTAAACCACTGGAAGAACTTAAAAAACTGGAAGCTCTAATTAACACATTAAATCGCTTGGCTCTTTAAAATATAGAACTAGGTATTAGTAGCAATAAGTATCATCACAATTTTTTATATGCATTTAACCTATAATAATAAATTAACCTACACAATTTAAATAGTTTTCATCTAGAAAATACATATTAAAATCAACTAAATTCAACTGAATTAAATAAAATTCAGACACAATTGAATGGAAGTGAAAGATTTATTAAGTAGCTTTAATAAAATTATTTTTGTCACTTTAAATGACGCAATCCTTACTGAGAAACACACATAGTATTTTGGCAACGCAGAGAGTTTCGAATATACTCCCAGATGTTAAGTTTTATGCAAATAAATCAAATTTTAATTATTATGGCCGCCATATTTCATCCGCGCTTTAAATTTGCAAACGTTGACATCAAATTTGAAATCAGCGACCTGAAAAACCCCTTTGTAGAAAATTTCATACAAATCCAATAATATTTCGAGTTTTATGATGTTTTTATGCATAAATCTGAAAGCCTTTTAAATAAAATTCATACACATACAGAAACTAAAAGTATTTATTACATAGCGTTAATAAAATAGAATTATTTTTGCCAGTTGAGATGACGCAATCTTTACTCAGAAATGCAGAGAGTAACTCGACACCGCAGACAGGCAAAGGAATTCAAGCAGGCTGGCCAATACTGAAAAAATAAATGGACGCTGTATAAACCTATAGGTTGCATAAAATAAACAGACGCTGAATAAACCTATAGCTTGTAAAAGACGCTGACTGATACCATCATTTATATACACTTATATACGCCGGACGCTGGGCGCTACGCTTTTGGTCCGGACGCATGGTAGGCCTCTATAGATATATATATATATATATATATATATATATATATATATATATATATATATATATATATATATATATATATATATATATTTTTAGATAGAGTTAATTTTTATCAAGTTGGATAATGATTTTACATTAAATAATATTTTGAATGCAAATTCATATAGAAAAATTTATCGACTCTGCTGGGATTCGAACCCAGGACCCTCCACTGTCTAGGTGGTATCTCTACCAACTGAGCTACAGAGAACGACTACAGAGTCGATAAATTTTTCTATATGAATTTGCATTCAAAATATTATTTAATGTAAAATCATTATCCAACTTGATAAAAATTAACTCTATCTAAAAATTTATAAAAATTAATTTCCTTTCGGAATGATTCATTATAATCTAGATACTTTGAATATTGATGTTGTTGTCATGCGACTTGCTGATCTTCATTAATAGTATTCAAAAAAAAAAAAAAAAAAATCTAGTTACTTGCATGTTTGCTTGATATCTAATTCATATGGAAAATTTCTCGCTATGCTGGTAGTCGTTCTCTGTAGCTCAGTTGGTAGAGATACCACCTAGACAGTGGAGGGTCCTGGGTTCGAATCCCAGCAGAGTTATATATATATATATATATATATATATATATATATATATATATATATATATATATATATATATATATATATATATATACAGTGTAAATTTTTGGTAATTTTGCATCGAATGTATTCTTTTGCAGTCAGCTGACGTTGTCGTTAAGTTATGATATATATCTTGATGATTCCTGTTTCACCATTCAGACGCACTTAGCTTAGATCGTAGGATTTAAATTATTTTTACAACTGAAACTTCCATTTCCTCATACTAGTATACGGAATCAAAACATTCCTTTAGCCCCCCGAATTCGGAGAAATAATTATTCAAAATGGGGTAAAAGCATACGATGTTTACTAAATTAAATGTGAGCTGATTACGAGAAGTCTCAGTACCGTCTACGATTATGCCCGAAAACATCCGACGAACTGTATAAATCTCATGACATATTGAAATATGTGCAGTTGCGATCATTCGCTAAGGAACGATGAAAAATAATGATTGCCGATTTTTTAGTTTTCTGTATAACATACGCTGCAACTCGACCTGATTTATGAACTGGGCAATAATAATGTTAAAAAGTGAAATGTTTTTGAATACCATATAATAACCTTACATTTATAGTGTACAAAAAACTGGAAAATCGGCGGTTATGATTTTTGCATCGTTCCTTAGCGAATGATCGCAACTGTACATCATTGCGCTATGAAGATCTTAGCTATAAATACGGTGTATTCTGTTCGTGCGTGACAGCTATTTGTCATACGTCATCATGAACACAATAGATCTCTTCGGCAGAGCTATGATGAGCATGACAGTTGAAGCAGCGGCTGCAACAAAACGTGGACCGAGAGGTTATGGTTTCAAATTAACACCAGAGGGCAATTTTGATGTTGAGAACCGACGTATAACTAATGTAGGCGCTCCTATCAACGATAACGATCTTGTCACGAAGCGTTCTGTACTAATGTTATCAGATAGCGATGAAGGTGTAATTGATGTTAAGAAGAGAAGACTAGTACATGTTAAAGGACCGATTGACGACCACG